>VWZG01000020.1:44392-108672 GCA_013396735.1 Grallaria varia | reverse complement strand
GTGGTGAAGACCATGTTGAAGCAGAATGTCCCTCTGCAACCCACGGAGGCCCACTGGGGTGCAAGGACTCAACCTTTACTGCACCCCATGGATGAGTGACCCCGAGGGGTGGGGGAACTCACATTGCAGGTGGCAGCAACCACAACTGACTGCAACCCCCCATAGACAGAAGGAGGGGTGGGGGAAGAGTGTGTGTGGTGTGTGTTTTAAGACTGTTTTATTTCTCACTCCTTAGCTTAGCTTTTATCCTGTTAGTAATAAATTTAGGTATTATCTCACTTTGAGTCTGTTTTTGCCCGTAAAGGTGGTAAGTGGATGACCTCTCTCCCTTCTGCCTGGTTGCAGAAGGATTTAATGGGTCCCTGGAATCTGGCCAGGGTCAACTCACTACAGTTGTCAGAGCCCTGAGCACAGCCTTTGCCCCTTCAAGGGCTTTGGCTTCCTGTGGGCATGGTCAGCTCTGGTTTGTGCAGGGGTGAGACTGATGTGCAAGAAGCTCTGTAAGGCTGGGCTATGAAGAGCATCCTCTTAGGCTCAAGCTCTTCCTCGGTCCTTGCCTGAGCTGTACAGCAGTTATGTAGTCTGGCCATATACCTTCCTGAGCCAGATCCCCTGGTCTGAATCTCTGGGTTGCCTTTGTTCTGTTACACCCCTAAAGACTTGTCTGGCGAGCACTGGATTGTTCACTCACCCTGTTCAGTGTCACCAGACCTGCCCAGGTCCCACTTCAGTGAGGGCACTGCCTTTGTGCCCTGCTGTCACTCCCAGATCACCTTCTCTTGCAGAGCAGTTCTCTTCTGCTTCCTCACACCAGACCAGTGGATCCACTTCTGAAGTAAGGGTCTTTTCTAGTGAGCCAGTGAAGTGCAAATACGATCCCAGACCCTTACAGAAAGTGTAGTTATATTTGGTAGCTGACATAGTTTCGGCAGTGCACCAGAGCAAACTGATGTTAGTATTAACACTTTAGAAGCTGCTCACAGTGCTCATCTTAGGCTGAGTCTGCTAAACCTACATGATAAACTGAAAAACCCTGGACAGCATTGTTTTGCAAACAGAATCCCAGTACTCTTTTGGTTATTTTGCTGTTTGGCTGCTGAAGGCAGGTGTATTTTGTTTACATTCTCTCTTGCATAGGAAGGTACCTGTTCTCATTCACATACTATAAAGAAGAAGTAATATATTGAGGCAAAGTGGAACAAAATATGAGTGTTTGAATCCATGACTACTCTTCTTTGAATGTGCAAAGAGGCATTTTGTTTAAATCCCATATGATAAATTTATTAGTCCTTCAATGTATTATTAGCAGTATTAACTTTAATAAGAGAATACAGTTGATTTTGGAAGAGGAGACAATGACCTGAGGAAGAGTTGATAAGAACATGATACAGTGGAGTAGAAGCGAAGGCAGACTTCAAAATACTACAGTCCATAGTGATGGTATTTCTCCTGGAATGTGTAATCAGTTTATCATGTTTATTGTAGTATTAAACTTTTATTATTTTTTGGATGACTTGTAAGCTCAGGAAGCTACTGGCCACTGCCTGGTACACTGAGTTGTACAGGCAAGCACTGATTAGAAACTACTTCTCTCAGGTCTGCAGCTTCTCTTCCAAAGAAAAACTGTACAGGTCTCTGCCCATCATACTTTCAAATGTAGAGCTTGTCCCCCAAAATCAAGCAAACATACATATATTCCCTTTTTTGTCCTCTGTTGATTTTACCAGAGGCAGGGGACAAAATGGAGCCCTCAGAAGAGTCTAATCTTGAACCTAAGGAGAACCACATCTGTAGCTGTTTCCAGAATGTAGCCCCTTTTAACTGAATCTGTTTTTAGGGTATGTAGTCAGTCAAAGTTTCATCCACGGAGAGAATTTGCTCAACCATGGGATCCGTCTCCCCCCAGGCCTCACTATTGCTCACATTGGATCTACTGCGACTGTGAATATGTAATTGAGGGCACTGTGATGGGGGTACCTGTGAGACCTGAGACACTCCATCATCATCATGGCTATAAGTCTTCAGACTGTGAATCTGTTGCCATTTAGGCTTGGGGGCCATTGCCTTGGTTCTTATTTTTCAAGATTAAGATAGCCTGGATTGAGAGCTGTTTGATGCCTTCCTCAGGGGTCTGTATGGGGGCTGGCACTGTTTAATATCTTTGCCAGTGAAATGGACAGTGGGACTGAGCCCACCCTCAGCCAATTTGCCAACAACACCAAGCTGGAGGACCTCTGCAGTCAAGACAGGCAGAGAGAGTTCAAGTTGTTTAGCATGGAGAAGAGAAGGCTCTAGGCAAGCCTTACACCAGCCTTACAGTACCTAAAGTGGGCCTACAAGGAGGATGGGGAGGGATTGTTTATTGGGGAGTCTACTGATAGCACAAGACATAAATATTAAGCTGAAGGACAGTAGGTTTAGTTTTGATATTAGGAAGAAATTCTTTACTCTGGGAGTGGTGAGACATTGGAACAGGTTGCCCAGAGAAGTTGTGGACGCCCCATCCCTGGAGGGGCTTAAGGCCAGTTGGATGGGGCTCTGAGCAACCTGGTTTAGTGAAAGGTGTCCCTGCCCATGGCAGGGTGGTTGGAACTAAATCATCCTTAATGTCTCTTCCAACCCAAACCTTCTATGATTCCATGAGGAAGGCTGGAAATTGAGTATACATCTTGTTCTGACCTCTAGCCCCTGATGTATAACTGCAATTTATAGACCTTTCACCATGGGCCAAGTGTGGTCCAAAGGGTTACTTCTTCTCATAGACAAAAGCCAGCCCATTTTGGATGTTGCCTATTTGCAGACTTGGTGACAGTTGTCTGATTTCTTCTAATAATTACGGTCTGGGCACTGTTATCTTTGTTTTACCATTTTATGCAACTATATCAAACAAACAGATATTACAAAATCTTTCCTTTCCTGAACTAAATCAAGAAATCTTATTATATGATTGGAAATGATTTGATGTATGTTCCACATACAGGCCTTTAGGCTACAATTCCCCCCGCCAAATCCATCCATCCATATTTAATTTCCTTCCTTTGGTACTCTGTGAAATACCCTCCACTCTACAGCTTCTTCTTCTGCTTCTTTCACAAAGCTACATTTTGCCTGAATATAGGATATTTTTTGCCAAGCTTTTTCAAAGCTCTTAGCTTCCTGAAGCCCCAGTGGAAGTGACAAAAACTGTTTTTAATGAGTCCTGAAGGCATCCTAGAGCCTGCACTGACTGAAACACCACATTTTTAACAGAGCTTACTTCCTAAGTCTGGCTGTGATCTCTCTCTCCATCCTAAACCTTCCTTGCCTATACTCAAGCACCTCTCTCTCTCTCCCTTGATCTGCCTTCATAGTTCTATCAATTTCAATGGCAAAACAATAGTTATAAATTTGGCCCGACAGCTACAATTTGGTATGGAACTGCCTGTTATAACAGTTGTGTGTCAGATTGACAGCATTTCTAGGCTTACATCATGAGATAGACTGGGAAACCTTAAAAAATTTAGACATTATTTTGGGGGTTTATGAGTCATTAGGTATGGCTCAGATCCTGTGAACTTTGGGGAAAAAAACAGAACAAAATGGGGCCATGTACAATGTGTTTGTATCACTGATTAATAACAGAACTTTGTAAACACAAAACTAAAACACACTATATTATTTTCAGATAAAAATTATTTCTGATTTAAAATAATTTCTTAAATCTCTCTCTACAAAACTGAAAGTCTAAAGGATGAATTTTACCTTATGCTTCCATCAGGTGACTGCTTTTCACACAGAAAGAGAATGAATAGAAGACTCACTATCTCCACTTCAGACATTTTTGTATTTCTAAACTGTCATTAAAATGTCACAATCCCACTGCAGTCCTGTTCACTTCAGGATTTTCTCTCTTATCACAGCAGTCGGTAGGTTTGGGCTCTTTGCTTTCCTTGCCATTGTGTGCAATTGAATACCACCATCAGAGGAGGATAATGATTGCACATCACAGAAAGTTTTTGTGTTTTTAGCTTCATATGCCAGGGTGTAACTGAACCTGTTGGAGATTTAAACTGTTCCCGTAGCTTTTTGAGGTGTCTGCTCTTCCTCCAGTAATAATTATAGGCTGTGGCAAATGAGTTCACTTTCTCTGAGTGGTCCAGAAAGGCCTTATTGACAGAGAAATGCAAGAAAGGACTGATAAATTTCTGTTAAATTTTCAGATCGCAGTGCTCAGACAAGTCACTGCCCAATATCTAAATTGAAGTCTATCATCGAAGTTGGTATTAAGTAGTCATGTAACAGCCTCTGGCAGAGGCCAGAAGCTTAACAGGTCTTGGAGAACAAACTTCTTTCATGCTTTTACAGGTTGTCCGTCCAGATCAGTGTAAATGTTGAATAATACTGATGTGGGCATTTGCCATCCCAAGG
This sequence comes from Grallaria varia, assembly GCA_013396735.1. Taxonomy (NCBI): domain Eukaryota; kingdom Metazoa; phylum Chordata; class Aves; order Passeriformes; family Formicariidae; genus Grallaria; species Grallaria varia. Next base: position 104,265 of record VWZG01000020.1, on the reverse strand, counting down.
GCCAAACAGAATAACCTGGGGGAGAGCTGGGCAGGCCTATTCACTGGAAGTACAAGCACCGACCTGAGATTCAAGTTAGCTTGCTTGGGAGCAGCATCAGGAGCGGCCCAAATAATTGTAGGAAACTGGGAGTTACTTTCTTCACTGTTCCCTATGCCATTGTCTTGCCTCGAAACTCAGAAGACACTGGACATCCTCTCAACACCAAGGTGGCAGGGAGCACTCAGAAGACTAGTGCTTCTTACAAGATTTGTAGGTGCTCTTTTGACATGGTGAGGCAGGAATCTTCTCTGCCCTTTGGGGGAATTGGGAAGTCCACACTGTATCACAGAAGCATGGCAAGGACTCAACAGCTCAAAATTCCTGTTTTCTAGTTCAGTGGCAAGGAAAGCCTGAACTTTCCTGATAGGGCATCCTGGAGATGCCATTCCCTCTTCTGTACTTTTCAGAGCTGTGAAACACTTCCAATCTCTTTCTGTGGTGAGACAAACAGGAAAGCAGCAGAATGAGCAGTTTGCAGGAAGGTACTGTTCTGCAACTGGCTGTTTTAGCTGTACGAAGGCAGCAAAGTGCAGAGAGCAGATGTACGTGTATATTGGGGCAGAAGAATGCCACAGTGCATCTGAGAGCTTTCCTATAAGTACATGGACTTTTTGTGTCTGTGCACTTAATATGTCCAAGGCTGAGAATAAATATAGCTCATGAGCAGTTTCCTGTCTCCGAGACAAGGAAGCATGCTGTGACATTTCTTGGCTTGTATCTGTACTGCAGATACATGAAAAACAAAAACCTCTAAGGCATTCTAGCTATGGTGTCTTTTTGGCACCAATTTAATTTGAAATGTGACAGCCTTTAAATAATTTGGAATTATTTTCCCATGTTTAACAGGAATTAGAAGCGTTATCTCTGGACCTGAGTTTGGACAGAGACTCCTGATTCTGACCCAGCGGTGGCCTAGTTTGGATCCATGAGGTCATAATGTTTTCCAACTCTGTGTTTTGCTAGTAAATTTGTGTTTCTTTCTAAGTGTAAGGAAGACTACTTAGCTAGCATTTGAAAGGTTTGTTGTCAAGTTATCTTCCCTTCACATCTGAAACCTCCCTATCTATTTCCTTCCCAGGATTTCTTCTCCTGTAAGCCTCTCGCTCTCTATTCTCTCCAACAGACAGGTCAGGACAAACTCACTGTTGTCCAAAGACCTTTTCAGAACTCGTCTCCAGTTCTGTTATGATAACGATGTGCAGGTTCACTTTCATTTATGTTTTATTTCCAATTCCAAACTCTAACTGATCTTTCACAAACCCCTCGAATATCCAGTTAGATGCAAACCTCCTTTCTTTGCTTGCTGATATGAAGTTATGCATTATCACTTAGATTATTCCTGGAGTTCTGGTTACTGGAAGGAACTCTCTGTTCCTTTACAGCATTCACTGTCTACAGCTTAGCCTGTGACTCCTCCACAATGATAACCTGTCATGTGGAGGTGAAGTGACCTCTAGGAAGTCGACAATTGTTGCCTGTAAGCTTAAACCCTGATTACTCAAAAAGCTCTTTCATTCTTTCCACCTCATCAAACACTCCTCTCACATCAAATGAGTTTATTTATTTCCATTAAAACCTAAAGCCCCAGCTTTATGAGGATCTGGTTCAACAAACTATTTTACAAGCATTTTTTTATCCAATGGGTTTGATACAAATGCCTGCACTACAATGGGTGCAACTCCCTTTCCTTTTCCTCTACCTTGTAGCAACTTCACAAAATGGTACAGGTCAACCTCTTGCTGTACATTTTTTTTTCTCCTTACTTCCTACTCACACAGAAATACAGAGTCATTGAATTTTTTATGCATATATTTATGGACAAATTTCCTTTCTTAATTAAGCTATTATTTTAAGAGAATGTCATCACTATAAAAAAATCATAATAAAATGTTAAAGTTACCAGCTACTACTGAAAGAATGAAAATTATTTACTTCCCATCATTAGCAGTGTTTGGCTTTTCATTTGTCTTGGGGCATGCATGCTGAAAATAGACCAGTTTCACTTCCACTTGAGACTTCTTTGTATTAGAACAAGGCCACTTTGAATAGGCTAAAAACACAGCAAAAAATTATATTCACATTAAATTATCCATGGAATTACAAAGGAAGAACCTAGTATCCAAAGACTGTTCTGTATATTTTGGATTTTATGGAACCAAAGACTTGGCATTCTACCAGAACACCGAGATTTGAATTACCCTCCAGAAAGTGCAGCCGGCTGCCTGTAACTATTTTTAAAAATTGTACCAGAGGAAAGAAAAAAAAGGTAAAGTGAAATACGTTATAAAATTCTCTCTGACTTCCTGTATTTGAGTTGCAAGATAAAGTATTTTCATAAGAAGTTCCTCTCCTTTTAGATACTACTAAGCACAAGCTTCTACCGCATTAAGAATAATCTCTGTCTCAATCCATGTTGGTATTAATTCTACTTTCAATCTGGCTTGCAGATGCTAAACCTTGGGCAGCAACTTGGCTGTGTAGTAGGGTCTTATCTAACCAAGTAAACCAAGTAGCAAAAACACCTGTGTGTTTTGGGCTGTTTCAAATGGCTCATTAAATCTCTAGTTTCATTGAAATGCATTTCGTAAGAAAAAGATGGGACATAGACCAGTGATGCAGATATAGATTTGATCTAAAGCTAACTATGTCGGGGACTGCCTGGAGCAGCTTCTCTTCTCTTGGGTCTGCTGGCTGCTCTCTGCATGCTGTGAAGAAAAAATAACAAAGCACTGCAGGTGAGAGAAATCTTTTCCTCTGATTTGTTAGTTTTGTACGTCTTCTCACCTTCTCCTCTGCCTGTCCTGCAGCTGGCCTTGGTGTTATTGTAACTGAGTTGTTTCCCACCACGAGGACAGCACCACAGAAACTGTTTTGAATCACCTCCATTCAAGGATAGGCACTCAAGTGCCCATGGAATCCAAGGAACCAAAGTAGCTTTAAAAGCTTCTGTGTAGTTGATCAGCAACTAAACTCCCTGTTGCTTAAACACTTTTGCTTGTGAAAATAGAAATCCCCTCACAAAAGTAATATTGAAACAAATTTCTCTGTGCAAGGCTCTCTGTGATCTTAATAAGAGTGATAATCTCACACTGCATGTAAACCAGTGTTGGAAGTGCTGAGTGACACCCCACACACCTTTTTTTTTTTTTTTTAAATAAGAATATGTATTTGCCCTTCCATATAGGCAACTGGAAGGGAGAGCTTACTTATCCGTCTTATGAACTGTTCATAAGCACATTTAATAAATTAATTCTTCACAGCCTTATGTAGAATGGAGACATCACAAGCTGTATTAGAAGTTTGGCTGACATTGTGAGTCAGATGAGAGATTTACTTAACACACTGGCAAACAGCGAATGCAAAGGATCTGCTTCAGTCAAGTATACTTTCAGCAAAAGCATCTTCCAGAAATACAGATCTGAGTGTTCCCAAGAAGTCAGTTGTATATTCCCTGAGATCTCTTTTGCTGTGGAAGAAGATATTTCAAGTTTGAAAAGGAATTAGTTAGAACTGGTTCCAGTTTAGTTATTTGAAGTGTACCTTTCAAGCCTGCAAGTGTTACAGATTTGTTCATATTGCAGAAACTTTTCTGTTTACCACCAGCTGAAGTTGTACATCTGATGCTGAAGCTACAGGGACACGATTTTTCTGTAGAATATAAATAAGGGAGGAAATATGGATTTCTTGTGTAGGGTGATAAACAGATCAATACTACATGAAAGAGATATTGATGGCTATGAAACTTACGTAGTGAAACATGCTCCTTTTATAGTTGCAAAATTAACAGAATTTCAACTGGAACTTACATAAATTTTTTAGCATAAACAGAAATTGTGCAAGGATGGTTAGAAGAAAGCACAGATTTAGAGTGCAAACTGGTACAATGTCAGCACTTCAAGAAAGAATTTATTAAGGTGACCATTTTACTAATAGAAGAGTGAGTGATTAGACTAGTAGCGCACAGGAAAGAAGTAACAGCTGACATACAAACTAGCCATCTAGGAAAAGAAAAATGTAATCAAGTGAGAAGTAGCATTTCGTTCCGCTTGGAAGGAGCATTCAGATAAGATACAGGGCAATTCAATATGATACTCATAATTGCTTCTGGAGAGAATAAACAAAGAACTGATCTATAGTAATGAATCCCTGCACAAATCATAGCAAAATCTGGAGACAGGGGTTCATTTTCAGTATGACAGAGAAAAGTATCTATGGTTAATTGAATTATATTTGAAAGCCATGAAGCTGTCAAAAATATTGAATGTTGGTTTCTGAGATAAAATCAAACTTTGCAAGACAGGAAAACTGGAAGGTTCTGAGGACTGACAGTAAGCACCAACTCTCAGGTGTAGTTTCAGACATGAAGTAAAATCTGCTGGTTCCAGCACAGACTTTCCTTGTTGAGGTATCCAAAGAATAATGAGACAGCTGAGAGAAATACCTCTGAAAGAAAACTAAACATGACAATGCAAAATTCAGAGTTACTGCTGTGTAGGTCTGCAAGATGAAGGAAGATTTTACTTTGCGAGAGACCTCCAAATACTAGATGTGCATATAAAAATGGAGAAGAGACAAAAATCTCATCTGGCAGATATACCAAACCTTTCAGTAAAACACAGAATTAGAAAAGCTTTTTCCAGGAGGTACAGAATAAGTAGAATAAGTCTGATTTCTCACAGATCTATGTATTTTGTATCTGTAAGTACTATCTCTTCTCCCAGCAATATCCCTAGATGTCCCCAAAGTCTGTCTGATCCAGAAACTGGCTGGCATTGAGCTGTTTGCTGACAAAGAAAATGCACAATGTATCAGTTCTTCCTGCCGCTCCCTTGGGTTTCACCAGCCTAGCACAAAATATGAAGAAAGGTAATTATCCTTAATGCCTCCACCATTCTTTTAAATTTAGATTATACCAAACCTGAGTCCCAACTTACATAATAATTGGTCAGAGATGGGTTAAAAGGCAAAGAAACAGCTTAGGGAAGGAGTTGAAAAAAAATCTTCAATCATCATAAATCTTGTAACATCAGCTGTTGTTCCTGTTGTTAATTAAGAATGCCAAGGATTATTAGGTTCTCAGGGAATAAGAATTGATTCCTAAGAAAAAAGAACAACAGGAAAAAACCCAGCAGCCCACTTTTCCAACTCTTGAGATTCTTGGAATGGATTGTAGGAACAGCAGTGAAAGTGCTTACTGTGTAACTGTGTAAGTATATGAAAAGCTATAATAAGTGCCAATGGTTTGTGTTTGTCTTTTTACATTCTTGCCAAAGATCGTCTTTCACTCCAAGGACATTACTGAAAAAAGTTGACTATGAATCTTGCAAGTCTTTACAGATATTGCTTGAAGGAACAGACAGAGTAGGAAAGAAAGAGTTTAACAGGATCAGTTAATGCTTTGGCTGTTACTCTTACAGAAATTTAAGGAATTTTGTAGTGGGTTGCATGCATCATCCTAGTGCCCTTTCACAACATTGCTTGACTGACAAAGAACTTGTTCCATTGAATAGATTTTATGTTGCTTAACTTTCAGTTATACTGAGGACTGTTACAAATTGCATGAATTTTTGGAATGTCAGATACCATGTTTGTAAATTACAGTTCTGCTGTCCGCAGATCAGTACTTGTGCATCTTTTACAACTGATTCAGTTTCTTATTTTATTTAACTGTAGAAGCCTTTTTAACTCCTGTAATTCCCAAAAAGGAAAAGATTCAGGATTTACTGGGTGTGTGAGCAGTGAAAGAAGTTCACTACTAGTTAACATTATACAATAGAAAGAGACTTGTATTAAAAACTTCAGCCTTTAGTAGTTTGCGTTAATGAACGACCCTGATACCTGAGTTGATAAAGGACTGGTCTCAGACAGATTTTGTAGAGGTGGTATATGTGCCTTTAGATGTCTTGCCATATATCACAGAGCTAAGCTATGTGTTTCAAGAGCTGGAATTTGACATTGCAACTGTACACGTGTTGGTAAATCATTGCCTGTCATCTCCAGAGAGACTGGCACCATGGGATGGGGAACAGACCACTCTGTGTTACACACAGTGAATGCAAACTGCACTGAAAACTGCTTGAGTAGTGCAGGCACTTTTCATTCCCATCTTCTACAAAGAGTGGTAAATCTATAGAAGAAATGTTGTGAGATGGTCAGATCTAGAATCATAGAATCATTGAGGTTGGAAAAGACCTTCAAGGCCATCAAGTCCTACCCTTGACTGAGCACCACCATGCTCACTAAACCATATCATGAAGTGCCTAATCTATTAATTTTTTAAACACTTCAGAGATGATGACTCTACAACTTCCCTGAGCAGCCTGTTCCAATGTTAAACCATTCTTTCAGTGAATAAATTTTTCCTGATGTCCAGCCTGAACCTCCCGTGGTGCAGCTTAAGGCTATTTCCCCTTATCATGTCATGAGTTGCCTGAGAGAGGATGCTGAGCCCCATCTTGCATAACCTCCTTTCAGCTAGTTATAGAGGGCAGTAAGGTCCTGCTGAGTCTTCTCCAGGCTAAACAACCCCAGCTTCCTCAGTCAGTCCTCATAGGGCTAATGTTCCAGCCCCTTCACCAGCTTCATTGCCCTTCTCTGGACATGCTCCAGTACCTCCATGTTTTTCTTGGAGCGAGGGTCCCAAAACTGAGCACAGAATTTGAGGTGTGGCTGCACCAGTGCCAAGTACAGGGGGATGATCACTTCCCTACTCCTGCTGGCCACACTATTTCTGATACAAGCCAGGATTCCCCTTACCCTCTTGGTCACCTCAACACACTGCCTGGTCCTGCTCAGCCACTGTCAACCATCATGCCTGGATTCTTTTCTGCCAGACAGCTTTCCAGCCACTCTTGCTCCAGGCCTGTAGCATGGCATGGGGTTTTGTGACCAAAGTGCACAACTTCACCTTGTTGGACCTCATGCAATTCCCACACTCCCACCAGACTTGATGTCATCTGCAAACGACCATAATATCAGCAGTTAGAGCAGGGTGCCCATGTACCCTCCATAACAAAGCTAAAACCTTCCTGAGTCTGCATAGGATACCCAGGTGAGATGACACAGCTAGAGCTTACTGGGGGAGAGACTCCTTTTGCAAATGGAGGACATTGTATTGCTCAGAGCCTGAAAATGGGATTCCCACGCACAGAAAATGCCTACATAGTTAAAAAAAAAAATAGCAATGAACCCAAATGGTGATGAAGAGTTGTTACTGTGTATATTTTGACTGGAACAGTGCAATCCAGAACACAGTGGCAAGGGATGAGGGTAGCAGGGTGCTACTCTCAGACAAGCACAGCAGCTAACATAGTGTGAGCCCTGTGTCATACCTATGTAAGATCAAGCCATGCCAATCTCTTTATGACACTTCCTCATAATGGACCTTCTGTATTCCTCCAAGCTCTCCAGATTCATTGCGCCTATGCTGTGCTCTCCACATACTTGCTTGGCTCACTTGGCACTGCCATTCACTGTGTGCTGCCAACAGAAACAACACATTTTTGCCTGTCTTCTCCCCATTGTCTGCCTAATGTCCACAGAACACCTGGTGTGAGCTGTCCCATGTGCTTCTCTTCACTGCTGTGGAGTGGCTTCACACCCCTCAGTGCCCTCTCTTAGTGATGTGGCGGTGTGTGGGAAGGAAGAGGCAAGGATGAAGAGGTAATGAGGAGAGAAGAGCCAACCCCTTTTTACCAGAGGAGAGAGAGTGAAGTAGTCCCCTGAGCAAGAGGGCAGTTTCTGCTCCTCTTCCCTCATCACCTGGGTGGAAATGCTCCTCTGCCATTCGTGGAAGGCAGGGTAGGGCTGGAGGGGGGTGAGATCCCTGTGGAAATGGTAAAGAATTGTCTTGTTTATGGGGAGGTCTGACAAATCTATTGTGTGCACTTTGTGCCCCTTCCCTCAGGGGGCATGGAGGGCAGGAGGTGAGAAGTCAGCTCCTGGACCCTCCTTCTAGCCCCTCTACCTCATTTAACCTCCCGACCCCTTCCCTTCCCAGCAGATATAAAACCCTTTCTTTGGCAAAGAGCACTGAGAAAAAAAGGGACTGACATAATTAAAGCTACAAAGTTCCCTTGCTGTTCCTCCTCTCTTTGCAATGGTCCTGGATCGCAGGGGTCTCTGAGAAAAGCCTGAAACCAGATGTGCCACTCCCCCATCTTTTCCAAGTGCCTTGCAGATTACTTCTGGGCACCAGGATTTGCACTTCATGAATTCTGAGGACGTGTCTTTTCCTTGCTAGCACTGAGACAATGAGATCAAAATAGTGCCCCTGATCCTGCTGCCCTTGCAGCAGGTGAGCAGTGTCTGGCTGAAACTGGTCCCACTCTCCTCACTGCTGCTGGGCACCCCGGGCCGGCATTAAATGAGCTCTGTTAATTTGGTGTGGCAGGCACATTTCCCCAGCTACAAGGAAAATTGGGCTGTGATATAATAATTTGTGCTATGAAAGAAGTGCTTTGAATGGCTGAGAGTGGGTAGAGATTTTGAAATGGATTTGGTTGGGCTGTTGCAATTCTGTGAATAAAACAAGGCCCAGCAAGAGAGTAGTTCCAAATAATGTGAGATTAGGAGAGGTAGCTGCCTCTTACTAAATGAGTTTCTATAAAAAAAGTAATTGTCATCTGTTTTCTGCAGCTTTCCTATAGAGAGGAAAACATGGCAGTGTTATGGTACAAAGCAAAAAACGTTTCCTGACCAAGCTGAAGGTTTGATTGCAAGCTTTGTGTGGGTGATTGGCACAGACAAGCTAAAACATGCTTAGCACTGTGTTCACAAAAAGCATGCAATTGATGATTTACAATCCAGATCCATCCTGTCAGCACAATTTACTTTGCTTGCAACCTCATCTCTAGTATTTTCTTCCTGAAGACCCCTTGCCCCACTTTGTGCTATGGAGAGGTAAAACCCACTGGGCAAAAACACATAAGGACATTGAGGTGAATGCTATCCTGTGAATGGGGTATGTCTGGACTGTGTTCAGTTGTGCTGGAGACACCCATGCTGAAGATTGACTTCTAGCCAAAGATGGGGGAGCTTATATTGATTTCCATTGGTAGTGCCTAGTAATTTTACTCTCTGTTTCAGCAGAAAGACCTGATATGCTTAAGGCCTGTTGTGTCTGGATGTGTAGTATGAGTCTACCTTTCCTAGATGGTTTTCAGCTCTCCTGTTAGCCCAGCTGCAGGCACATATTAAGTTAATTGTGGGGAAGAAGGAGCAATCAAAGGTGACTGGACAAGCTGGTAGCTAAAACGGTCCCTTCTGTGCTACTGGCTGTACAAAGTGGCATGTCCACAACTGTTGCACTACTTGGGCACAAGATGTGCCTCCAAAGAAGAACAAGTAGGTTATGATATCATTTGAGCCTACACTGATAAACATTCATGTCTTACACATATGACAATTTAGTCCACTTTTTAGAGTTACCTCAAAAAATGCAAAGTCTTTGAGGCATTGTGGAGAGCGAACTATTTTCTTGCCTCTGAAGCTACTTAAGTTGAATGACAGGTGAAGTTCTCTGACAGGGGCAAATTTATACTCCTGTAACTCCTGCTGTGACTATAAGCCTGCAATCTCAATTATTTTATTCCTATGTTGTTGATGACACTGAGGGTGCTCTGTGTGGACACAGGAAGACTTTGCCTTCTGTGCTGGTTGAGGCTGGGATAGAGTTAATTTTCTTCCCAGTAGCTATTATATGGCTGTTTGGATGCACACAGCATTGATAACACAGGGATGTTTTTGCTACTGCTGAGCAGAGCTCACACAGAGTCAAGACCTTTCCTGCTCCTCATCCCACCCCACCAGTGAGGAGGCTGGGAGTGCACAAGTTAGATGAGAGGGGGCGCAGACAAGACAGCTGACACCAGCTGACAAAGGGGATATCCCATACCATCTGCCAACATGCTCAGCATATAAAACTGGGTAAAAAGGAAGAAAGACAGGGACATTTGGAGTTGTCTTCCCAAGTAACTGTTATGTGTGATGGAGCCCTGCTTTGCTGGAGATGGCTGAACACCTGACTGTGAATGGAAAGCAGTGAATGAGTTTCTTGTTTTGCTTTGCGTGCATGCGTGCTCTTGCATTACCTGTTGAGCTGCCTTTATCAAAACCCATCAATTTTATCACTTCCGCTCTTCTGATTTTCTCCCCCACCCCACTGAGGGTGTGTATGTGAACAAGTGGCTGTGTGGGACTTGGTTGCTGGCTGGGGTGAAACCACACACCTCTATAGATGTGAACAAACTCTGCTCTGGGGCTGCTCTTACCCCCACTAAGCTTCCTGCAGGCTTTTAGGAACAGGGAATTACTGCAATATGATATTCTCTCATCTTGGCCACATTCTGCCTCCCAACCTAGGTCAAGGTTGCTGGTGAAGATTTAATAGGCCAGGCTTATACTGATTGTGGAGACTTTTTACACTCAAAGCAGTTTCGTTCTTGTCTACCCATCATTGTGGTCCCACCAAAGATGACCTGCAGCTGTCAGCTGGCCCCAAAACTGTAGGAGTAACACTTTCCACCCATTCCAAGTCTCGGGATGGAAAAGTTGAGACAAGCATGATACTTACCATGATATCTCAGATATATAGGGATTAATTTCCTGACTTTGTTTTCAATTAGGGCAAAAACCTTTCAGTGAGATTTTGATCATACTCTATATGTCCAAGACTCTTTTTATAACACTAAAAGAGCTGCCACCACCGTGATGGAATGTCTGACTCAAAAGGATCTGTATTTCTGTTCCACTTTTTGTATTTTCAGGCATATATGGTTGCTTGGCCAATTTGTGTGAAAGACCCCTCCACACTCAGTTGCAGTAAGACATGAGCACACATTTACCAGGTCATACCCACTCGGCAGTACGAAGTTCAGCTTCATCCACTGGGCATGGCTGTGCCACACACCTGCCTGCCCCTGGGGTGGTACTCAAGGGTGCGGTGTCTCTGATCCTGCAAGGGAGGCAGCATGTACAGCAAAGATAGCCCATGGCACCCTGCTGACATGGGGATTTAGAGCACTGGAGACACCGGGTGTCATTTTGGAATATTTGCTTTCCATTAGGTGAGTAAGGCAACAGGAGTGTGATCATTGTTCTTTGCCTGACATCTTCTCATGTCCATTTGCCTGCAGTCTGTCTTTTACCCATTGCGACAAGAATGGGATCGTTATTTGCAGAAGTTTATCAAATACATTTCTTAAGTGTGAATAGCTTGCTGTCATACGTTCTTCTGATATCTGCCTGTTGCATGATTAAAAAAAAGTATCTAGACATTTGTGCAAGAATATAATACCTCAAGCAAATCAGAGATCACCTGGACTGAGATGTTCTTGGGAAATCTCTGCTGATGAAGTTTTCCATGTATCAGGCATTTTGTCTTCCCTTTGCAGTACTGCATCAGCTCCTTGCCCTGACTTTTTCAAGGTAAAGGACTTAGAAGGTGCTTAGAATAAGCAGTCTAGAAGATATTAGAGGGTAGAATAGTCTAGAAATGATAACGAAGTGTTTTTTAAAAATCCTAATATATTTTAGTGAAAATCCACATTAAATTCATATTCCTTGTCCTTGCCTTCAAGACTGTAAACAACTCTGCCCACACAAGTTTCTGCCCACAAATCCACATGCTGTTTTTGCCAATCTTGTCTCTCAACTGCTCCTTTTGTGTCTCTCCCACACAGGACTTTGTGCTGGGATTCCTCTCTACCCCCAGACTTCCAACATCTGTGACAAATATGTATCTATATATTACATATTATTCTATTTTATATATTTATTTATTATCATATGCATATATAAAATGTCATCTCCCTTTCAATTGTTCCTTAAAATTAACTTCTTTCCCCAAAGACAAAGGCTCCACTACTTTCTTCACTTCCTTTGTGGTATACGAATTTATCCCTGAATGACAACTTCCAGGTGTGCTGTGTAACTCTGGAAACAGGATTAATTTTATTTTTTCTAAACTATCACCTATGCTTATAGTGATATGCATAGGATAAGGTGTAATAACAGATGCAAGTGAGTTGCTCACAGTGCCTGAACTTGGAAGGACAAGTAGCAGCAGCCTGAAGCTAAAAACCCAACTGCTTAGGCTACCTGTCAGAGAAAGTCCTTGACAGATGTTTCAGTCATATAGAGAACATGATGTCAAATGCTCTGGGAGGAATTTATAGAATGAGAAACTTGAGTGCAAGAACCTGTGGAGTGCCTTGCCAGTGATGTACTGGTGATGCCAGTCCTAATGGGATATACTGGCAGGGAGGCTACCAAGATATTTTCTATATTGCATCAGCATTTCCCCACATACACCTCTTCTATGAAACTGAAAGAACTGCTGACTACTCATTAGGGGCTTTTTTATTTTATTTCTGTTGTAGGGAAGCAAAGTGGTCTGGGTTTTCCCACTGCAAGACCATTAGGTTGTACAATTCTACCTGAACACTTTCAACTAATGCCAAAGGTAATGCACAAACTGACGAGGAGACTATTACTAAAACGTAATTCCTTTCACTAATCTTTTCCTTTTCCAGCCTGGTAACACTTAAAATACAATTATCCTTACTGTTTGACCTCCTGAGTCCATTGTCTTTATGACTCAAAACCACCATTGCTTTTCCATTTGTGCGAGCCTCTTAAAGGTAGTGAAAAAAATGGCAGTAAAGCCAGAAGTTAGAGATGGAGACTGAGAAACCAGAGAAGTAGCTGAAGTGTATCTGATCTTGCAACCTGAATTCGCTGGAGACTAGGATGACAGTCTCCCTTTAAGGGCATGGAGAAATACTCTAAATGCTTGTGTTAGAAAGGATATTGTGGTTTTGGCTTTTGTAGAACCATAATTTGTTTTATTTTTTTGTGAAATGAAAACCTTGTGGAAATTTGAAGCTGAGCTCCTTTGCATCAGTGTCCTCAATTTTTTTGGTAGACTATTTTTAAATTACAGCTTGGTTTTGGTCCCTTTAATTTTCATTTTTTCCCTCTGTCTTCATGCTCTACCACAGTTTTGCAAGGAGATCTCTGCATATGCAATCATTGTTTTAATGTCAATTTTCAATGAAAATTAATTTTAGAGTTGCAAATCTAAGCGGAACTAGAAAGTGTAAGATGTAATTAACAAATTATTTTTCCAGAATAGGAGTCTCCTTCTGCTGTCCCTATTTACTCTCAAGATCTCTTCCTTTTAAATTGTGTGTGAAGTATGCCCTGACTCTGTGAGAAAAGATGTGTACCCCAGTGGAGCTGCAGTGAGTCACTGTCAAGAAAAAACGTGCACAGGTTTATTAAAAATATGGCATCTATTTTTGTGGAGAGTAGAAAAATGAGAATGAACTGAAAATGTTAACGTGAGAAGATACATAATGAAAGGTGTGTCCTTCTTTTGGGGCAATTGGAAGAAATTCTGATAGAGGTAAAGTGATCTCCAGCAGTGTTTGCAGAGGACATTATGCAGCAGAGCGTGCTGCGTTTCTGGCACAGGGTGGTTTCTGTAGCAATGTGAGGTGCTGCAGCTTGGCCCAGCGCACTCTCAGCGGTGCACGTTTCAGTAGCTGTGTCATGTCGCAAGGCAAAGGCTCGGTTTTGTACCAGTTGGTTCTCTGCCCTCTGCATTCAAGAGGGATGTTTCACGTTCCACTGTAGCTTAAGAGTAGTTTCACTCCAAGAAGCTGTCGTGTGTACCAAAAGGCACTAAGACCGGAAATGTTAAGGATAGGTGTCCAACAGCAGCCAAGCTGCTAAACTGGCATATTGGGAAGGTTGGTTCACTTGCATGTGCCAAAAAGATGTATATATAACCCTTTCAAGTACTTAACAGTATTATTAAATGATCAGAAAGGACTTAAATTTCCTGCAGAGCCAGGCAAAGGAAAAAAGGAAACCCACAACCCATTTCATCAGAGCCATCAGGGGTTTCATTTTCTGCAAGGGTTATCAGAAGAGGCTGAAATTTAACTTCTTCCTGGTGGTTTCCACTGCCTCTTAATGTATTAATTTGTCTCCAGCTGGCCAATGGAAACAGTCTGGTGGAGCTGAATTTCAGTACTCCTGCCAAGAGGTTCCCACAATTTGTAAAGCTGATACCTTAGGAGCAGGTACTAATGTACTTATTTCACTGTGGTGCAAAGCAGAAAGCAGTCTGCCAAAGGATGCATGGCTTGTCATACTGTTCTGAAAGTAACAAAGGAAAAATATACAGGTTCTCCTAAGTGCATTTCTTTTCTTTTTGTCTTGTTCCTTGAGCCAATGAGGAAACGACTGCAAGGCTCCATATTTCACTGACATTTCTGTAGGTAATCAGATGTCTCTTCAGGACCTGCCTTTGGGAAAAGCATAAACATTGGATCACAAAGTTACTTTGCATGCCTCACAGGATGATTCTTTCTGGCCTGTGTTTGAAATATTAGCCTGAGAGGTGAAAGAAAGAGTGAGCCATTTCAAAGTGTCATGAAGTCTGTCCATCCAAAATCTGCAGCAGGCAGTGGTGGTGACTGCCACTGTGACCACTGCTGGTACTGAATCTGACATCAAAGATTTTACATTTTTATACAGATGGATAGCCTCATGATGCAACTACTTTACTAGGTGGTTACAGACACTAATGCTCTGTGCCTCTGTTTTCCAACAGTGCAATAGCGTTTTTTATACTTCATCAGCTTTCTGGGAAGTGAAATTCATTCTTTGTATGAAGAACTTTGATAGCCTCTTGGAATAACTGAAGAAAGGCCAGGTACTAGAAGTACTTATGAGAATTACTTTATCACAGCCTTGCACTGCAGATTTGGTTGCTGGCTGTGGTCTATGCCTAATGATTTGGAAAGCAAGATATAATAGAATCATAAAATTGTTTAGGTTGGAACATCTCTGTTAAATGTAGCTGGAGAATGGTGTGAGATCTGCCTGCTATTTTGCTCAAATGTCTTGAAATTATTTGGTTAGTCAATGAATGGTATTTTCAGGTTGCCTTTATGCTAAGGCAATTTAAAGAATTAATTTTTTTTTATTCCTTTCTTTCTTTCATCTACAATCAACACTCTCTTAAGCGTAATTCCTGCTTCTTACATGAAATGGCCTTGCGTGAAATTTGGCCTGAGGTACTGGAAAAATATCTCAGCTATAACGTCAGAATGCTCCGGTGTTTACGGACTTGGTCAGAAAGCCTGGACTTTTGTGACTTATGAGATGTGGTTATGAAGCCATTTCAAGTTAGCGCAGCTCCATGCTTGACATGCAGGGTGGTAATCTCCCATTATTCTCTTCTTCTGTTTTCTCTGTGTGTTTTGATAAGGCACTAACATGTGTACAGCCACATAAATGAAATCAGGAAAGTGATCTAGTTAAAGTCTTCTCCCTCTCCATCCTACTCTGCTCTTCCCTCTCTTTTCTGTCTCCTTTCCTTTTTTTGCCTTGCCATGACTTTCTTTGTCCTTTTTTCTGGCAGACCAGGTGCCTGATCTTGCTCAATGTGTACTTGCATGAGCTCTTAATCCAAGGCAAGGACTATAGTGGGAGCGTTTAGTAATGTGGAAGTGGTCAGGACCATTCCATTCACCACTGGCAGGGGTTGAGATTACATTAATGTGACTGTGTAATCACAGACAGAATCATTATAGGACCAATGCTTTTCCATCCTTGATTTCTGTGGAAAAAACAGAAAGCTGTAGGAAGTGCAATCACTGGGAACAAGAATCAAGAGGTTCTTGCTTTGAAAAAACAGAAGATCCAGGAGTTTTCAGGACACTGTGGAAAAGACATATTGGTTTAACCCTGACTTTTGTCAAACAAGACAAGCCTAAAAGGAGGGTGTCTAGGCTCAGCTGGGATGATTATGATGGTGTGAGAGTAAGCAGCCATTTTAAAATGGGATGATTTGATGTATCCAAAGTGCAGTGACCGGCTTCTTCAGATTTCCAGCTTCAAAGGCAAAGTTGCCTCCTTCCAGGACAAGGCAATGACAAAAGCATGTGTTGCAGAGGAGAACACTGAATTGCACCTAGAAAAATGGGTTGGAGCCTAATCATCACCTTGAAGGATGACACTGAGGATCTTAGCCTTCTCATTTCCTTTTATTGTTTCAGGATTATATATGAAATTTTCAGTGAAGTGTGGGTCGATGTGCTTGTTTTGTCAAAGGAGTATCAAGGACTGAGGAAAATGAGGGGACTACCACAGCAGTCATTACGGAAAACTGAATAATTAGAGATCTTCTTGTCCATGAAATGTTGCCCCTGAACTGAAACAGCCAGCGTTACAGTGAAACTGATGGAGCAATTAAGAGAGTGTTGACTGGGTTTACATAATAGAATCATATGTATATGCAGCTCAAAAGACTAGAACTATTTCTAGAGTGGGAGAGAGGTACAGGAGACTCAATTACAAAGAAATACTTGAGTTGGCTGTCTTTCCTGATGAGTTCTACTGTGTAGTAAGAAGTACTTAAAGGAAAGCATGGTTCCTTATGTACAGGACTCAAAAAGTTGCAGTGGCCTAGAGGGATCAGTTGGAAACATACAATAGAGAACAATCTCACAGTAGCAGGGATCTGGAATGCATCAGCTAATGCTTGTTTCCTCACTTTCTGAAATTACAAACTGCACACAAATTTTGGGAAAGATTGTTTTACAATCCCTAATAGAGTGGTTGCTTTTGTAGCTGGTTGTTTTGTTCACTTAATCATGATATAGACATGCAGAGATGAAATCCTCAGTTACATGTCTGGTATTTGTGAGCTAGCACACAGCAACATAGGTTTTTGCCTTAGAACTACCATTGCGTAGTGTAGAACTACCAACTGTAGTGACAGGGAGAAGTCTAACACTTGGGGTACTAATCCCCAAATATTTGAGTGGATTTTTAAAGAAAGGAATATATCAACCTTACCTCGCTTCCTCTTGTTGCCCAATCATAGCATTTTTATTCTGTAATTGGAAACAAATACTTGAAATTCTACATAATGCTTAAAGAACTAATTGACCTGACACTGTGGACTTCCCATGTGCTTTGCCTAGCTATGCTTTTGAATAATTTACCAAAAGAATGGTAATAAACCATAAAATATTAATCAGGCTTTCTACAGAACATAAGTTAGAGGGTTTTATTTAAGTTGTGAGTTTGTTAGCTTCTCAGTCAGTGTAGTTCTGTCAACATGACCAAACTTGGTTTGCAAATCCGCTGTTTTTCATCTGAAAGAGGCTGTTTGCTGTAGTATATTACAGCACTAATGTTACTCCTGCTCCACTGGGATGGAGCCAACTGTGTCTGAATATAAAGTGTTGAGTCTAATAATGTAAATATAAGAACATAAACCCAGTGATACCTGGTCAGACCAAGAGACAGTATAAATCAATATCATATCTTCAACAGTGGCCACAAATAAATGTTACTTAGGCCAAAACTCAAGGCCAGTGAGGTTGAAGGCAGTAGGTGAATGAATAACATAAATGGTTTACAGTGATAAATTAAAAAAAGATCTTTCCTCTATTTAGAGAACTATATATGGTGAGGTAGCTAAGCATCTTTTACTAAGTTTTCCTATAAGGGGAAAACACTGTTTTAGTTGTGATAAAGGAACAGATCATTGAAAACCTATACTCCCTTAATAGAGATAGTAGTCAGAGTCTGTAGTTTGAAATAGAGGCTGGATGCTAAGAGGATTTTTGGAGAGACCAGTGAATAGTGACTGTTGGAAAAAAGTGCCTTGCAATCCCAGCCTCCAAAAGGGTTCAAGACAGTTCTTTCTGGATTTGCTTTTATTGTGAATTCCCAAGAACAACAACTGTGAGATGAATGCCTGTATGTGTTCAGTTAAAAGATAATGTTATAAAAAGAAATCTGACCAACCTTTTGTCTTCCCCTTATCTTGTGAAATTTTGAGAAGGGCATCTGCTTTCTCAGCAAGATAACTGATCTTATGGATGGAAGGCATCATAACCTCAAAAATTACTATTTCATCTAGGAGGTTGAATAAACAATCCTTACTAGGGATCTCCTAGGACTCTTAAAATTGAATAAGACTGAAGAATGTTAAAAATAATACTGCTTTTATTTATTTGGTTTATGATCCCTGTCCTTTACATATATCCATTTTCACCTGTCATTTTTGTGGTGCCCCTATTCCGTGCTTTGCCCATTCTTTCTCAGATCCCATAGGAACAGAGCTACAGTAGCAACTCTACTGATCCTGAGCTTAAAACATATAATCAATAAAAATTTTCTCTCTTTTCATACATGTAACCTGAAAGCTCAGCTTCTCTACCAGTCTGTGCATAGGGACTTCAGGAAAGGTGGTGCAGGTTTGAAGTCCCAGTATTCTGTGGATGACCCCCCTTCTAAGCTGCCTAATATTAACCTAAACCATTATGTTCTCACAGTTTCCAGTTGTCCAGAAGAGATGGCTGGATCTTATTGAAGTTAGATAAGACAGTAATGAAACCATGGAGTCAGTGTTCAGATGAAAATGCTCTTCCCCAATAGCAATGACTCCCATTGAGTGCAAGCCTTAAGGTCCACTTAGCCTGTAATGCACAAGCAATAACTGTGGAGGTGAAAAACATTAATTATCATCTGTGACTGGCAAGTAGATTGCACTGGGTCCTATTAATGTTAAACTGGCCGGTGTGACCGATGTAGTTACAAGATACAGACTGGAACTACTGTAAGTGTTAATATATCGGAGTAACTTGTCATTGAATGAAAAGGAAAATCTGAAAAGAGGACAAATTTTTGAATATGCAAAAATTTGCAAGATGAGGAGACTGATTAACAGAACTGCATATCCATTAAAGTTATGATAAAAAGTAATTTTGGTAGAAGAACCAGCTTGGAGAGAGATTAGTGATGGAGTTTCTGAAGGATCAGTTCTGGGACCAATCCAATTTATGTTTTTTTTATGATAGTGACACAAACCCAAAATTATGCTAATAAAATTATGGCTCACCCAAAGCAGGGAGATACCATCAGATGACAAACTGGGATACAGCACAGAAAGAACCAAATGACCTTAAGAATCTGAGTCTGAGGAACAGGTTAATTTTTAATATTTTGAAGTATTAAGATCATGTATGGAATTAATAACCAGAAATTTTGGGACATGCTCAGAGTTCACGAGTTGGAAATGACAAAGGGGAAGAAAGACACAGGATGTCTGTGAGTTGTCAGTGTCATAGAACCATGAAAAAGTAAGTGTAGTATTAGAACTTGTTTCAAGCAAGTGAAAGAAGAAATAAAGTACTAACAGTAAGTAAGGTACAGGGCATGGCTTATAGACATCAGAACAAGCAGGTTCAGGAAACAAGAACTAAAGCAGCAGAGATGATGATGGGGATGGGAAATTTGTAATACAAAGGGAATTAACAGAATTTTTCTGTCTGGTTTAGCTTTGGTAAGCCAAGGGTAAGAGGGCAGAGGTTCTGGAAATTCACTGTAGTCTGGGGAAGGCAGGTGGGAGAAAAGAAGAGGTCTTCCAGCTAAAAAGCATGTTGGCTTTTGAGCAGAGCCAAGAAATAATGAACTTCCTTTTAATTTTCAGACTTCTGACAGTCAGAGCAGGGACATTCTGGGACAGTCTTTCAAATAGAATTGTGGGACGAGAAACACAAGTGGTTTTGCGATGGACTGTGATCAGTTTAAGGGAAGGGTGTATTATATGTTTCTTGCAATAACAGGGATTGTTAACTGCCCTTTTTAACTCTCACTTGACACTAAGAGCTCGAATAAATGTTTCCAGCAGCAGTAGAACCAATGAAACCTGTTTTTCCTGAGGTTTTTGTCTTGGGGAAGGACTCTCCTGTAGACCCTTTGATGTTTGAAGATAAAGTGCTTGCTGTCCATCCCCCAGAAAAGGCATTCCTGGATTTCCCTACTAGGCTTCCTACTTTCATGTTAATGAGGAATCTGTATCCTCTTGCAAATTTGGTTCAAACTGCCTATCAGGTTTTTGTAAGAGATGTGTAATAGTACAAAGATGTTGACTCGCTTCTTTTGAAAAACAGACCAAAACCCCAAAGCTGTTGGGGAATATATTTCTTATGTTAGTGGTGATTCAGCTGGGAGGCTTAAGTAACATCAGACCCAACTTGCTTTCCAGTAGAATAAACACCTCGCTGCTCTGACAGACTCCCTGGTAATAGGAAATTGTGTAAGCGACCCTACTGCTCCGCTGGAGTCCTTGTTCTCTCAACCTTGTTGCTCTTCAGATACACAGGAAGAAGCAAACTATTCCATACCAAAGCTGACTAGCTGACTTTCTTGACAGAAGAGGAGTGGTACTGGTAGTTCTCTGGCTCACATTTTGTCTTCAGGCCTAAGAAAGACAAAATTCAGGAAATAATACAGTGTGGAAGAAAAGGGAATTAATAAGTTACCGTAACTGTCTTATTACTTACAAGTAAAGGCTCATGAATGAAGCTGCATAGAATCTGTCTGTATTTTCATTCTGAATGAAGAATGTTTTTCTTCTCCTTGTCCCCTCTAATTTACAAAGGACTGGTTGCAATTTATATTTATGTAGTCCTAGCCTAAATCACAGGTTGTCATTTTTATGCTCTTAAATGAAGCCCCTGTTATTTTTCAAACCTCCTGGACTATACACCAAGGGAAGCAGATGGATAAAACATTACTTCAGAAGTACTGACATGCAGCACAGACACTGAAATGTCAAATCTTGAAGACATTTGCATTTGCTTTTTCAGCTTGCTGCCCAGCTTGTCTTCCTGCCTTATTATTTATCTCTATGGAAGCATTTTCAACAATAAACTCATGAAAGTATGACTTTATGTGTGAGAGAGAGTGGAAGAAAGGAGTGGTTAAAGGAAGTGTATGAAGGGACCTAAATTTATTCTTTTCTTGGTGTGATTGTGGAATCTAGAAACGGTAGATTAATATCAAGTTATAAAAGAAAGAATGTAGGTGGAAAACCAAATGGGTTTGGTAGGAATGGTGAATACAGGCTGCACCTTCCTGGCTTGCAGATTACTGAACGTGCTGAAGTCTTTAGTCAGGTCTTTATGGTCTGGGATTGCAAGCGATCACCTGTATCCTGAGCAGGCAATGACACCCTGCAGGCGGCACGCAGAAATCCTGTATGCACGACAGCTGGTATAAGTTTTGGTGCTGGCTGTGAGCGAAAGCAAAATAAGTGTTTCTGCTCACACAGCAAGGGTGTTATGTGGATGGAGGTGACATACTGCAGTTTTAAAGCCTCTGTCCATAGGACCTGTTCCTGGTATAATTGTGGTAAAATCTGCACTGAGTTCCTTGCTGTAGGAGCAAGGAATATCGCCTTTTGAGGACAATAAAAATTATTAGTGGATTTGCATTCAAAGCAATATATTCAGATATTATTAATGATTAATTCAACACTTCCTGATAGCACAGCAGTTCAAACAATTTTGAGACGCTAAGCAGAAACAACAAGTCCTTGATTATTCTTTTCTGTCATTCATTTGGAGTCTTGTTGAAGCACAGAAATCTAGTTGTGGAAGACCTAGGAGATAACGCAACATAATTTACAGGCACAACAGACTATACTGGTTCCAGTTGGTGCCAGAGTCTGATGTTGTCTGAATGTCCCTAGATGAGGCCTCCTCATGCTCCTTAATTCTAGTACCTGTAATAACAGCATAAGGTCTTGAATCAGCCTTGTATTCACATTCTGTCCTTGCATATCAGCTCCCCAGAAATGTGTTTTAATCAAAGGCTTTTCTCAAGAAAAAAAAATTGGTGATTTTTCTTTCAAAGATAATTGCCTACATGTAGTTTGTAAAATGTCACATTACCATACAAAAACCCTTTAAGAAAACACTGAGCCCTGTTGAAAGCACATTCTGTTAAGGAATTCAGCTGTCTTCTGTGTTTAATAACATTTAAACCTAGTTCCATGAGTCTGGAAATGTTTTAGCAGTGCTGAGCTTACAAGTCCTGTATTGACATGGAAACAGAACATCCTTGTCAGGGGTATTTTGCCCCTGCTTTGCAGCTGAGAAGCCTGAGATATGGCAAAGGTAAATGGCTTGGTCAAAGTGCTGTGACAGCACTGGGTAGACAGATTTGGGGTACTGCCTGCAAATTCTGTGGCTTTATTGGAAAGACATTCCTTCCCACTGATTTCTCAGCATTCCTCTGTCTTTCTTGAAGGACTCTGCATGGAAATAAACAAATCTTTTCAAATTCATTCATTCCTGCCACTGGGTGCTACCCACTGCCAGAACCTTCCTGGCCACATAATTATCCCTGCAAATGCCAGAGGATTATGCAGCAGGCGCAGATGAACTGCTAAACAAAGCCTGTTTTCCTATAGATAGTATCAGAAAGGAAGGACAAAGAGCAAAACGGGAGAATATCACAGAAAGAGGCATAGGTGTTCTTGAGCTCACGTGTCTTCCGCTGGCTTTGAGTTGATGGCTGCAGTGCTGTAGATGCAGCTCAGAATTGGAATTAACTCCCCAGAGCTGTAAATGAACATTAATTAGAGGTCCTTTGCAATAAAATGGGATCTTCTCATCCATTTTAGAACTGGATGAGTCAAAGAAAATAATCCCCTCTTTGGCAGTATGTTAATTAACAGGACTTGTAATTTTTATGATTCTTTGACAGTGTCCTTCAACCCCCTGCAGATTTAATGGACCTGTAGTCCTATTGCTTGGGAGCCTTACAGAATGGTTTTACTGTGTATGCTCTAGCCAGGAGGGGATGTGCAGGTATGAATACTTCATCAGTAAATTGTGAATAGTGCACTCTCGGTTTTGACTCTGTCTTTGTGTTTTCAATCTGAGGTCAATATTTTTCAAGTCAGAAACTAACATTAAGGAACCTATATTCATATTTTGAGAATTCTACTGCATGGAAATGTGGCTACTTTTATGTAGAAGCTGTTCATATAGGTTTAAACACCAACACTATATATCTAGGTGTTGGCACAAGAATTTTTTTCCTCACAGTCCACTCAGGTTAATGATGACATTACTCGAATATTTGCCATTGTCCCTATTTAGGATTGGAGTAATAACCTGCAACCCTGGCTTGGATAGCTCAAGGGTATTAAGAGCTTCCAGGCATTAAGGGTTTCTTTTCTCGATGATGACTCTCCTTGAATGAATAAACCTGCCAAGAATAATAGTACCCGGTGTGCTGTGTGAGATCCCCTTTAACAAACTTCTAAGGGTATGTACATACCCCTCAACAGGCTGACGCAGAAACTCCCAGCTGATAACAATAACTACTAACTCTAGAACTGGAAGAGGTATAGGTTTGTGCTTCACCTAATAAAACCTGTGAAAGAAAAAAAAACTCCATGAGGCTCTACAGTTCCAGAGAGACCTCTCTGCAAACATATGAAGAAAACAATTTTCTAGTCATACTTGTGCCAGATTTCTGTCTTGTGGGGCAAGTGGTGTAGAGTGACCCAGCAGGAGCTGTGAAAGGAAGATGAAACTTTCTCAAATCATGTGTGCATCTGCATGTGAGGGGGGGAGGAGGTGAAGTTTCTTTGTCCATTGGGTGTACCTCAGCCAGGATATGCCTACACTCAAATTAGTGACATGTTCAGAGATTCATCCTAGCTAGATTTAAACTGCCTCATTTTGCCATTGGTTCAGTGCAGCACAGAGCACAGCATAAACTCATTTTCTTCATCTCCTTAGCAGGAATTTGTTCCCATTCTGACCTTCACTCTCATGAGATCAATATTGCACACTGTACCCAGTGTAGGTAATTTTAAACATGGACATATCTCTGTGCTATGCAATAGTCAGTGGGATGACTATATACTCAGCATGGCATTCCTGTTGTCACCTGCCATGCTCAAATCTCTCCACAAGAACCGAATCTACCACAAACAGGAGGCAACCAGAGCTCTAGAGTGATTCATTAGGACCAATAAGCCCTGCTGTGCCCACATCCCATCTGATGTGTTGCTCTTGTATTCCTGTTGTTTCCTGTCTTATTTCCTCCCCACTGCTTCCTGCCTCTTTGCTATACGTGATGCAGTGTACAGCTGAAACTTCTGGGGCACCGGGTCAGTGCTGCAAGATGCCCAGCACAGTTTGGGGCATCATCAGACACTGTGCTTGAGAAAAGCCCTTCTTATGGTAAGAAAGTCTTCTGATTCCTGTTTGTTTGATCCCAGCAGCGTGAAGATTGGTCTAAATAAGAAATCTTTCCACTGGGAAATACTGTATTTCAAAAGTGAATTACACCTGAAAGGGAAGGGCCAAGTTTTCAGTCCCAAACAAGATCCCATTGAACAAAAGGAGTGACATGGATATGGTCTCTAGACCAGCTGTGGTTCCAGTGCTGTCATTACTTGAATAAACACAACAGGCTTCATTTCTGATTGATTCCCTTGCATTGAGAATATATTGAACATAGCTGTAGGGGGAACTAGGACCCAGCGTGATCCATCAGTCCCAGGTTAGAAGAACACTTTGACAGGAGTATGTGGAGAGAGTGCCCTGAAGCTTTTTGAACATGAGCTGACCCCTGCTCACTCCAGAGTTAAAAGCCAGGAAGAACATTATCTGCCTTTGATTCCCTTGGCAAAGTGAAAGCTCCTGCACTCAGACAGAGTCTTTAATTTCAGAACCAGGTCCTATTTGGTGCAGAAAAGCACCTGCAGAGTCAATAGTTTGACTAAAATGGCAGACACTTTCTTTGCCTGTACTTGGCTATAAATGTATCATTGACTAGAGCTGGGTTATTTCCTAAATTACATTTTCCTACTTAAAGGAACTGATGGATTGAAGTGATTGTTTAAAAATTATTTTGGTAGGAAATTGCTTGTTTTATATGCTTAAAAAACATCAGGTTGAATGAAAACTGGTGTCTGCTACCAGTGAAACAAACCCACAATCCTCTTCTTCAGATCTCTTTCCCTCTAACAGAAGTCAGTACGTTCTTTGGGGTATAGAATTTCTGCAGTGAGGTAGATCCTAGTAGTTTTCCTTTCTTTGGATCTGGACTGAGAGCTGAGATAAAGTATCTGACTAAGTTTTACAGAAAGAAAGGGAAAATCCCTCAAAGCTGACAGTAAAGATAAAGGAGATGGACTAGGTCTTTTCTCATAAAGGATTGGACTTATTCTCAAAGTGTTATGTCAGTGTCTTCTACAAGCTGGATTCAGTA
This sequence comes from Grallaria varia, assembly GCA_013396735.1. NCBI lineage: Eukaryota > Metazoa > Chordata > Aves > Passeriformes > Formicariidae > Grallaria > Grallaria varia. Next base: position 79,110 of record VWZG01000020.1, on the reverse strand, counting down.
ATGAATAGAAATGGCATCCTGAAGAAAACAGTGCTTTTAGAAAGAGCATATCTGTTACAGTGGTATCAGGAAACTGCAAAATAGTTTGGATTTCTCTTACAGTAAATGCTGCAGTTGTTTTGGCCTTGACCCACAGCTTAAATAAATATAGAAATCTTGGTCTTGGTTTATAGGTGAAGATCATTCAGAGGTGTATGAAGATGAACGCAGATATCATTTCTCTTTGCATGATAGTACCAACCATTTAGAGACTCCAAAAAGACGATGGTGTGGGAAGTTATTGTCTTAGAACTTCCCACTTCTCTATGTTTTTATAGACCGGTGGGCAACAGATACACAAATATTTTACTTTGCCAGAATTAGTGCTTTTAAAAAATAAAGCAGATGGCAACATTCACTGTGTTTATGAAGTGCAGTTTGTAAAGACTCTGTGATATCACACACATGTTCAAGTAAAGGATCTTCATAGTACAGCAGAGAAGCTGCAGCCACATTCACCAGATGTTAAGCACAGAAGCACTTTTTAATTCAAATGGAAGCTTACAAGTTGGTTTCCAAACTATAAAGTGAGATCTAAATATTCTGTGTGCAAAGAGCTTGATGCCTTGGTAAACCAATCTGTCCTGTTCTATCCTGTCCTGTCCTATTCCCCAGCTGATCTGACAGCTTAGCAGTTAAGGCTCATATATAAATAGGGCAGAAATAAAAAAATTTTTTGCTGAAAATAACAAAATAAACATGGGACTCAAATAGAAAATCTAAAGGAAATACTTGATGGAGAAAGAGATTTTAGCCAAACAGATTTGCTAACAGTTTCTTTTTGCAGGCAACTTTCATTGAGGGGAAGAAAACCAAACGGCTGAACATTTTTTCAAGAACTGAAATGGATTTAGAAAGCTATTTTCAGTGCCTGGATTTCTCTGTCAAACTTGATGGTACCTGCACGATGGAAAAGAGCAAGATGAGATGTCACTGTGCCTCACACAAGGTGTAAGCTGAAGGGGAGCTCAGCCTTCGGAAAACAGTGTGGGCATGAAGCATATTCCAGTCTAGGGAGTTGTGATTTGATATTGTGCTGAGAGAGGGCAAAATACTCTGCTTCATGTTTTTGAACCTAAGATTTCACTTTGGGAACACCAAAACATTTAATATTTTCAGTTTTAAGGAAAAAACCCCCAGAAATATTGCTAATCTGACAATTCTGAAAGTCCCAGTACTCCAAGAAAAAAACCCCAAACCCCAGTATGTTTGTAGAAAATGATCCAAAAAGAAAAGAATATTTTGTCCAGCTTTTATTCCAGTAGGAGGCTGTTATGTTACCTTGTGTTCAAGTGAGTAAGAGATGAGCTAAAAGTCTTCTAACTTTCAGAAAGCATTTCTGCAACTTGGACAAAAGCACTGTATGAAAATTTCCAGAACTAATAGGAAAATCTTTGGAAAAAGTCTGGCAACTTTGCATTCCATGCCCCCTCTCCTCCCCTCCAAAAAGAAAAAAAAACACCAGAAAAAGGTTAAATGTAAAAGGAAAAAGGTCTGTACTCCGGGATGGGATGAAATCTTGTAGATGCTGATGGAGTGCCAGCATAGGAACCAAAACCCAGTGGGCCTGTTTTTCTGAGAACAAAGTTGCTTTGAGAGGGCTATTATTTTGGTTCAAGAATTTCATGCTCTGGCAATGAAATCTTCATGTGTTTGATGCATTCTGCTGTTTGTCAGTGAAAGTGCTTTATCACAGGTTTGTCACCCCACAGGATTCAGACCCAGATCTCCTCTAAGTGACTAATGCTATCACCTTTCAGTCTGCGACTGACAAACTCACAATCCTGTATTACTGTCAGCATTGTGGGCTTGCTGAAGTATTAAAAGCTCTTTCTTGTTCCATCAAAAGAAGAATTAACCTTTTGATCTATTTTGCAGCATTCCGATCTCTGGGTTGTTTGTTTCACGTTAATGAAATTCAACCTCTGTGCAACAACAGTCTTACAATTCTTCAGGCTGGGAATGGAAACCTGATCTCAAAAGTACGGTCTGGAGCCTTGTTGTCAAGGTCATTCAGCCTTTCCTGAATAGAAAGGAACCTCAGGGGGGAAAAAAGAATATAAACTGTTTATTTTTGATGATTTATTAGACAAAAGATATTTTTTCCTTTTTTTCTTTAGTATTAGGTCTATAACAGTCCTATAAACAGCCTCTTGTCAAACAATTGTCTCAAAGCAGTCCTGTGAAAATGTTTTCTATTCTTAACTCTGCTTTAGAGAATAGCTGGTAGGTCAGTGCTGAATTAAGTATACTAGAGATTATTCTGGATATTTATAGGCTGATTATGAATTTGGTTCTGCTCTGAATATCAAGAACATGTGTAGAACAGGATTACTGGTAGCTTCTTTGAAGGATACTGATGGATGGTTTTTAGCCCAAGACTTGAAGATGGCACAGTGGAAGAGTGATAATGACACTAGATTCTGATCATTGAAATAGTAGAGCTGGGCAGGAAAGATGCTGGCACAGCCCAACTGGCACAGCAGAGTTGTTTTTCAAAGCATAGTTTGTGATGTTATGCCATGTAATACAACATATGAGGAAAAGAGGCTGTCTTGCTCTTTGCAGCAATTTCTCACAGCCATTTTACTCACGTGGTTCCCTTGCATGGGAGACACCCAATTTCCATGACTCCAGAACCCGTGTTTCATTGCTGGAAGCAGACCAGCTCTGTGCTCAGTTGGGGAATGCATTACGACTGCAGAATGGGGATCTCATAAAGCTTTTTGATTCCTGTTTTGGTTTTGATAGGCTGCATGGTAGGCAACTTGCAGCTTATGCACTTAAAACTCTTGCACTTGTAACAAAGGTATTGAAACCAATCTTTCACTAGATATGGTTCAGATAACACGAGAAGAATTTCACGAGAGCTTTTTTGGAACTTTCTTTGATTGCCAGACTGGTGCAGACAAGTGGCTTAGCGTGCCAGTGTGTGAGAGGGGCAGTTTTTTCTGTGTTCTTGGGTATCACCTAGGTCTGTGTTAGTTTGCATCCCAGTATATGAGCACTTGCAATGGCAGACACTAAGCACAAATACAGAGGCACAACCAACAACAAAATCCTTTGAAAAGCTGCAAGAGAAAAATAAGATTGTTTTTGTGTCTACACGAACAGACAGCAAGACTCAGTGCTTGCCTTACAATATAAAATTGTAATAAATTGTACAAAGCTGGGTATGACCATCATATTACCCTTTGTGTACTGATGGAAACTGAGGCCACAGAGAGGGAAAGTGACTGGCTTGAGATGATCCATCAGTTCTTCAGTTGAGTCTGGGAATGGAAACTTGATCTCAAAAGTATGGTTTGGAGTCTTAACGTCAAGGTTACTTAGCCTTGTCTAAACAGAAAGAAACTGCAGAAAAGAGAACATAAACTATTTTCCATTTAATTTTGAACTGTTTATTGGTCAGTACTTCATTTTTTCATCTTGCCATTAATACTGCTTCTTCATCAGTGCTTTGAAACACAAAATACTTCGAGACACAGAAACTGTCTGAAATTGACAAATGTTTTGTTATCTAGTCCCACACTGCATCACTATTAGTTTCTTCTTGCTTTCTTTCTATGTGAGAAGAGACATTTAAGTGTTGGTCTTGGTGCTTAATGTGAAGACAGTAGGACATATTTGGATGGCTACATCGATACTGAGTGGGACCATGTTATTCCCAGGGCAGTTTGTTCTTGTACAGAAAGCTAAAGTACAAATTCCTTGTTTCACTAAGGACAAGATTTTGCAGCCATCTTAATAGCATGGTATTTAGCCCGTAAGGACCAGAGCTGCAGAGCAGAGGGGCCTCACCTGTTTTAATTTCTCTTCATTTTTTCTTATTCAATTCCTTTTAATTCCTTCTCTGTGAAGCTATTTGCAGGTAGGGAGTCTAGTTGTGGTACAAAGAGCTTCAGCTCATCTTTGCTTTTATTCCAGTGACAGAAATTAGAGTCCTCTTTTTGCTGACATGTGTCTAGCTTTCTGACCAGGCTGTGTTCGCTTCCTTATTTTCATCTAACTTCTCCATTTCTTAAATAATTGTTGACTTGGCTTACACTTAACTACTTTGAGTGCATCTATATAGCTGCAATTTATACCTGTAAATATCAGCATAAATAAGGATGTTGTGCCTCTGAACACTTCCACCCATGTGATAGCATAGTCCTAAAGTAATCTGAGTAGCCAAGATGCTGAAGGAAGTTGGTTTTTATCTGCCCCACTAAACTCATTTTCCTTTGCATCACTTTGCAGATTGTCTTCTGTAAATTGAAATACTTGGATAGGAAAAAGAAACAGAGAAATGAAGAAAAGAATGTTTTAGTAAAAAAAAAAAAAAATTTAAAATGTTTTCAAAATAAAAGTATTTATTTTTAGGCCTTTGCAATAAAAACATTTCAATTGTGGTTACTATGATAGGCATTAAGACAACTTTCTACATGATTAAGAATACATAAGTACATATTAAGTGCAGCTGTCCTCTATTTTAAAATTGTATGAGCTTTTAACCTTTTATGTTAGCTTTTACTGTGGAGCTGAATATTTGCTTGTATGGGGGAGGTGAAAATTATTTGGAAAGAAGGCAGTATAGGAGATTAGAGAAGGAGAACTACCCAATTCAAGTGTTTTTCCTTTGAGGTATTCTTTGTTTCCTTTCTTTTCAAAAGATTATACTATCCATATCAGAGTTACTCCATAAGCTCAGTCTTTCCACTGTTTCATCTTTTCTTTGCAAGGTATATCACCCCTTTGTCCATTTTGGAGAATTTTCTTGGCATTATTCTCACAGAATATGTCAAGTTTACCACTATTAGATACTGTGCTAATAGTTTTTTTCCCAGTGATATGTAGCAGGAGCTGTTGCCTGGGTCCCCGGGTTTTAGATTGTTTTTTTTTTTTCTCCTACAAAGAGTAACAACAAGAGGAACTTCCTCATGCCCATCTTAAATCTTGTGAATGGACCAAATCCCAATAGACATGTCTGTAAGTCCTGTTCAAGTCTGTCTGTAGCAATTTTTTATTGCTTTCAAGATGGATTTTCAAAATACTTTTACCATCTAGTATTCCCATATAGTATGTATGAAGGAAAAACAGACTATTTTGCATTTCATATAGCTATCTGGGACCATATTATGTATTTTGTGAGATAACAATGGAGAAATACATATTCTGTAAACTAGATAGTACCAAATCCTGTCTGACAGTTCGTTTTGGAGTAAGTGTTTATCATGTGTGTGATCTCATCTCAGTGTTTGGCTGTTATTTCATATTTACAGTCTAGACTAAATAACTTAATAGTTTTTATGCAGTTTGTCTTTTAAAAATGGCTATGAATCATATATTCTAGACATAATCTTGATCATGGAAACTTCAGCCTTGGCATTATACTTTCTAATGAAGCTAGCTTAGTATGTATCTTGTCTGAAAATATAAATAACATACGAAAGCAGCACATTTGTATTGAATGGCTCCCTTTCTCCTTCCCTAGCTTTCCCCCTTTGTCCTAGTAAGAAATCATATATTTACTACAGTTTGTTTCATTGAATATATAAATATATTTTTATTTTTCTTATGATTAAGATACAAAAAGTATTTTTTCTTGTGATTAAGATACATTTATGAGCTCTGAATTTTTTTTGATTTTTTTTTTTTTTTACTCAATAACTTGTCTCCTATGTGACCAATTAGTAAATATAGTTTTAATTACCAGGTGATACTTCATGGGTCCCAGAATTTTGGAGGAAAAGTCTTGTAATTGCTATAATGAGAGTTAGTTTGCCATTTTATGATTCAGTCATAATTGCCTTCTAATGCCCCATCCTGCTGAGGGTGTGATACACATGACCCTAACATATTGTTTGAAATATGCTGCCACTGGGTTTTCCACCCTATCTGCTCTCCTTTCATGTGTTCTAAGTTACTGTGCTTTGTTCACTGGAATATTTTCTGAAATGTTTCTTTTTGCTTCTGGCTTTGTTTGCTTATTTTGGTCAGAGAAGGGCAACAAGTTTCTGGATTTTACTAGGTAATTTCACCTGCCTGAGCTACCACACAGGGTTTTAATTAATGTCTTGATTTATCCACAATGTTTTCTGTTTAGTTTTTTTAACTTTTCCCCCTCTAAGATAAGCCAGAGAGTTTTTGTAGGTAATTTTTATCCGTTTGAAAATGACTCACAAAATAATTCTCCAAAATAAGAACTTAGTATTGATAGCGAAAATGTTTAAGTTTTCTTCTCCATCCTCTGCATGTGTTATTCCATAAGGAGAAATCATCTTTTATATTATTATATTTATATATACCAAAGAGCTTCTTTTTTTCATGAAACTTTTAGGGTGTTGATTCACCCGTGTAAGTATTACTATGCACAATCCTCAACAGGAGCATTTTAAGCTCTTTATTTTGCATTCAAGGAGACAGTCTATAAGACTCTGGATTAAAAAAATCCCTGTTTGGTTTAAGTTTTAAAATTGCATCTTTGTGACAAGTTGATGATCAGCAAACCTTCTGTCACCAAAGAGTGAAGTGCTCTTACAATCAGGGAGCTGACTGCATCTCCAATATTTTACAGCATTTACCAGCATATTCATTTGTTCAGTAGTCTTCATTTTTAAAAATGTCATTGTCTTGCTGAGGTCACCATGTAGCTCTTTCATTATAATAGAATCAGATATTTTCAAATCTGTTTCATACTAGCTCTGGCAGCAAAGCAAATCTTCTTGATTTGCTTGTTCACTAGAGTTTATTTCCTAAAATGCTCTGAAGTTGTAAATAGCCTAGTTTTTTTAATACATAATTTTTGTCTTTAAAGTATAATGTGGTTAGCTGGACACATTCATTTGAAATCACTCGAACTCACAACCTTTGTGACTTCTTCCCTACTTACAGAGTCTATCTTTGTGCAATAGTAGAGCTGTCAGAGATTTTAATGATATCAATGTTTTAGATGCTATTTTCATGTTCTTAACCTCTTGGAATAAGTCTGTATCATTCTGTAGTAATCTTTCATTTTTAGACATCGCATAGTGAGGTACTGGGAGGTCATCAGACAGCATCCCTCTCCCAGCTAGAGAAAAAAATGGGTCAAGATCAAGAAAAGCCATACAAAATACTAGTGTACATGTGGTTTAAATTAAGTCCTAATGTTTAACTGAAAAATTATTGAACTTTCTTGCATATAGACAATGAAATAATTTTTGTGGATCTTTATGTGTGATACGGTGGTGAAACTTTTATCTAAGTAGGATTTGTGAACAACAACAGGGGAAAAAAGGTGTTTATGGATAGGAAGCAGTTGAGTTCATTGGTATCCAGTATTTTGGAACCAGTATCTAGTTAACCATAACTAACAAAGACCATTAAAATCATCCAGAAGGCTGGAAGTAAAATATTTAATGTTAATCAATAATCACTGTAGTGATAATTAAATGATTCTGTCTTCAAGTGACAGTTAAATGGACACACAGCAAAAGCTATCCATGATTTTTCTTCTCTATGTCTCTGTAGGATAGCTCATATTAATGAAGAATTTGCTTTTCTTAACTAAATATGATTTCAAATGAAAAGTGCAGTTGCTTTGTTATGCAGCTGTGGACTTGTCAGTCAGTTGCTGTCAGATTTCTTTGGGAAGTTCAAACATGAAGTACATTAAGCTTCAAGTAAAGACCAAATTGGGATAATCAGTTTGGGTGAAACAGAAGGACTTGTTTGACTTCAGTTAAAAATCTTTCTGTCTAAGTCTGATACTTAGCGATACCCTTGTGTTTACATATCTGAAAACTGGGAGCTGCAGAAACCTAACTTATCATGATAGCAGCACTTTTCCCCTGGTAAGTGGAAAGCAGTGGAGAATTAGGTCCTAGCTTCCAGTCAAATTTGGAAAAAGAGAACAGCAGTGAGAGATAACTTTTAAATGTATTACAAAGTTTAAAAAAGCTGTAATACATTCTTAATTTATTTTTCATCACCTTCTTTGTATGCATGAATAGTCACACTGAGGCACAACTATATTTAATCCTTGCTTAAGTCAGCTTTCATCAACATAAGCTGTAGATCAAGGCCAAGTGTCAGTAAAACATCACTCAGGAGCAGCAGCAATTGTATCATGAATTACACTGACTCCCAGCCTCTCAGAGCACAAACCCGAGACCTCAGACCTGACCAGGGCCAGTGCTGGGGACACCGAGAAGCGCATTCTTCAGTGGGCTTTGGGCTCCTAAGACAATGCCCTCTCCCAGCAGAAGGTCAGGTAATAAAGCAAACTCTCACTCCTGTGGGGGCAAAACCCCAGAGATGACCAATGCACTGTTGACAGAAGGAAGGATGACTCATTTTTTGCTTCAGTAAACTAGCATACCACCAGAGTGCCTGTGGAGTTGTATTACTGCTGTACCTACCACAGCAGGGACTCAGTGTCAGGAACTGTTTAGGTCTTACTAACATTTTTATTCTCATACACTGGTAAATGTAATAGAGATACTATGAACTGAAAGTAAGTAATTCTTGGTGCAAATAGGTAAATGGTAAATTATGTAGGCATGAAAGCAGTGTAATAGATCCTCAAAAAAATGTACAATTATTATTAAATATATAAAGAATAATTGACTGTCTTAAATTTCTGTCTTTGTTCTTCACATTCTCCTACGTGAAATAACATGAGAACAATTACTTGGTGAATGAGAAATTAACCAAAAGAAAATTTCATAGGTCTGAGAGAGACATTTGAGTTACTGGTCTAATGCCGCTGCATTTACACAGAGCCACTTACATCCTGACTAACATCATAATGGAAAATTACATAATACAATTTTAAATGTTGTCAAATCCAAAACCAGCAGTACACTAGCTGAGAATAAAACCTCAGTCCTTTTTTTCCCACAGGTTTCCTGTGGAAAAGATCCTTTCAGCTCTGTTGGTGACTTTCTTCTTAGTTTCCTCTTTTCATAGTGGGAATAATGTTTTCTCTAGCCCACCATGAGTCGGTGAAAATCCTATTTAGTGTATTAACATAGACTGGTGAATGGTATTATGATAAAATTACTTGGAATCATCTTTCTCGTTTGTTTTTCAGATTGGTGAGTTTGTCTTTTGCAAGACTCACAAAATGGCTAAAGGCACGAGTGCCTCTGTGCCCATATGCAATACTGCCATTGTTTCTCTAAAGGTCAGTACATTAAATAGAAGCTGCAGTGATCTTTATGAAGGCCAGAGAACCTTCCTAAAAATGATAAAAGAGCAGCCACACAGAGAGCCATTGGTAACTGTTATTGAGGGAATGAGTTCCTTGACCTCTTGGGTTTACTCCAGAGTATTTTTGCCTTGGATTAAGGTTCAGTTTAAACCATAACCTAGTTTTGCCAGCTTAGTTACTCAAAATGTAGAAAAAAAATCAGAGACACATCCGAGTCAAAGAAACAGGTCTACTCAAAACCTTTGTAGATAGAGGTACACTTCTCTGTAAGGGGGAAGGATGTCAGTTCTCTTCAGCTGCAGCTGCGGCTGCTGAGACTGTGGCAGCCTGCCCTGAAAATAGCCCAAGCCTTAAAACCGTCAGGCTCCCTATTCCTTGTTCATGCGGGTCTCCATATAGACCATGCACAGGACTTGTTATCTCTGCCCTGTGAGACTGCTGTGAAACCTAGGACCTGACCCGTGGCTTCAGGCTCTTCAGGCTATGACGAGCACTGGCACAGCTTTCTGCTTCCATACCGATGAAACTGGGACCACTGAGGCCACTTGAAGGTTTCCAGGAGTATGGACATTGATTGCTGTAGAGCCTAAAATGTTTATAAGCAACTATTTAGGGATCAATAAATGACAATTTTTCAATTTAAAAGTTGTTTTGTAATGAAAATTCTGCCTTGGCGAAGTCAGCCAGACTGCCCATGGTAAGAGTCGGAGTTGTCCCATGCTAGAGGCAGTCCCTTAGAGCTCAGATATATCTGGGGCTTGTTTGCTTTCCTGACCTCCCATGTTGATCAGGTATTAAGGAGTAGGAAGATAGATACAGGCGGGCAGGAGTAGGTCTCCTGAATTCCATCCTGTCTGCCACTTGCCCTGACATTTAGACTCTTGTTTACTCTTTAGTCAGCTTGTGTGTACTTTTTGAAGAAGATATGAAGACATTTGCTCTATTCCACCTGCCAGGGAAACCATATTCAGAAATCTCTTCCAAAAAGAAGACTAATATTTTAAACGTCTGTAATTTCAGGATAATGTTTACCACCTCAGAAGGGTAGTTACCTCATGGCTCAGGTTACCTCCAGTACAGCTCATCTCCCTCTTAGCTGGGTGTTAAGGGAAGTATGGAGTCATTCTTCGACTGGTATGGAGCAGAGCTGCTCCAAGCAAGGGCTGGGGGCTTTACCATCTTCAGTGTAGCATCTGTAGGTGGTAAAGCCCCCCAGTACCTGGATTGGAACTTGACATGAGATAAGAGCTGATACAAAATATTTGCCTCTAGGAGGTAAAACTGTTGAGATTCTAACCTCTGAGTTTGGAACATCTGATTTCAATACAACCAGGAAGGCAAATGAGGATTTCTCTGCCTCCATCCAGAGTGGGACACTTCAACAAGAATCTGTAAAGTAAAATACCAGAGGGGCTTATGGAAGTGTAACATTGGCCAGAAAGTGCAATTAAAACAGCTTGGCTGGAAAATGCTTCAAAAGAACATTTTTTGGTGAACTTTCAAATTTCAGTAAATATTCTTCAGGAAAAGGCAATAGAATGAAAACTAGTTTTGAATAAATTAATTTCAGAATTTTGGTTATTACCACTTAGCATTTGTAGTTACCTAAATTTTAACTTCTAGTGAACATTTTATGTTACTACTGTCATATGCCGTTGTAAAAGAGCTGTGTTTATTTCAAAAATAATGAATTGAGTTTGCGACTTTGTAATCATTGAAATATTTTATCTGTTTTCTAGATCAGAGTAACTTCTGTTTGTATCATAATGAAAGTAGTAAAAAACCAGACAGCACTTTGAGCTAGAGAAAGTACATGTTTCAATGAGTAATGACTTCCTGTTCTTACAGAGTTTTAAAATGAAGGAGTATCTCTGTTTCTTCAGGAAACCTTTTCTTACTTCTTTTAGAGTTAAACTGTAAAATAAATTTGTTTTTCTAGCACAGCAAAAGGCCAGTGAGACAAAGGTTAAGGAGAATTTTGCACTGGTACAAATGCTGCATTTGCAGCTTTGCTCAGCTTTCCTGCAGGAGGCATTAGCAGGGAGATGGAATGCCAACGTCTTTTCTTGGACAGATGCATGTGACCAAAGCTCAGGTGTCTTGAACCTTGTCAACATGCCTGCTATTCTGACAGAAAGAGTATGCTGCATGTCTGACTTGAACTGTACTGTCCAGCTTCCCTGGGCCCCAGGGAGGAGCTGGGCAGGGGTGGGGGTTGTTTCTGTTTATAAATGGGCACAGTCTGTCTGACCATGGTGTTGGGTACAAAAGGCTTTCTTCTAAGGCACAGTGCAACTGGCCAGGAGTTGTTTGCCCTGCTCCACTGACTCTGAATGCAGCCTGCTGCAATATAGGAAAGGGAGCAAGAGGGCTGAACAGGGTAAGAAGAAGAAGGGGAGGATGGAATTCTGAACTGCCCCAAATTGGGCTAAGGGGCAAATGTTACTGTTGTTTTGATGAAGGAGAAAGTAACTCTTGAATCTTCACTTAGCTGAAATGCAAATTGAGACATGTATGATTATGGGAAAGGGAATAATATTGCTAAGGAGAAATGTAGCTTTAAAGAGGTTCATGGTCCTTGACAATAATGGCTATCAGAGAATGATTAGGGATCCTGGGTGGAGATGCATATGAGACCCAACTAAGCAGAAGAATCACATAAAATACTGATAGAAAAGATATGCACAAGATTAAAAATAAACACTAATTTTTTTTTTCTGGACAATTTTTGCCAGCTGCTGGGAATGGTTCCTTATCCCTGCTGGAAAATATCTCAGTACATTCTCAACTGCTTCATTTTCTTACAGCAGGTTAGATTACCTAAGGGTATTTTTCTTGGTATATGATTATGCAATGGATTTCCTAGTGGCTAGAAACTAGAAGTAGTATCAAGATCACACTTGGCAACTAAGAAACAAGATGGCAGTGTTTGTAGGTATATCTTTCACCTGCAGGGTTATCTCATGCTGATCAACACAGAAGAGCAGTAACAGCAAAGTCTGGAGAGAAGACAGTACCCTTGGGTGTCACACGCCTGTGGTTACGTGGAGAATTTCAGCCTCAGCAACCACCAACTGTCACCAGCATCCTCCTCATCATTACACAACACATCCTTTCTGTTCAGACGAGCCTGAGCAAGGTGCTCTGTGAAGAACTGTGTGTGCTATTTGTAGGTAAAGGACTTACACAGTTCAATCTTTTTATAGATAATAGTTAATCTCATCTTGAAAACAAGGAGAAAAGTGATACAGACAGTAGCAGCTGTGGCACTAATACATTATATTTAACCACTGCATTCTCTTCTAACAGGCAGTTTCTTGAATGTCATGACTGCACACAATTAGTAACTGTTTCATTGTTACTGGCTTGTGTGGTGCCTTATTCCCTGTTTAACTTTGCAGAGTTGTTAATAGTTACTTGGGGTTTTCTTTGGGCAGCTTAACTCAGTTTATTCAGATGTTGTAACTGTTTTTAGTTGGGAGTTTTATGTTGTTCCACCTCCAGTTCCTGCACAGCTGTACGTGCTTCTTGTAGAAAAAAGATTTGTACAGTCCTATTTATTTATTGATTACAAGATTCACAGAGCTTGGGAACAGGAAGAAAACAGCAGTTAGTGGCAGGTGGAACACTTTTGTCCAATTACAGTTGAAAAGTCTTTGTCATTAGTCCAGTTATACCCATGAGACCTCTTTTTGAGCACGACTGGATTGACTTGCCAGTGTAGCTTCCTTGGAAAGTTACCCCATCCAAGGCTGTGTACTGAACAAGATTGTGAAGACTGCATCCAGCATCGTGTGTTTCTCTGAGGTATCTAACCAGTGGTTAATACTGCTTTTTTCCCTATGTTAAACACCTCTCTCCTATAGATGAGAAATCCAGAGCTGCAGATTAAAATTGTCCATGAGACCCATGAGAAAAAACCAGAAGTGGTTGTTTCAGCAAACCGATCTCTTTCAGATGGTCCCTTTTGAGCAATGGGCTGTAGTATCATAGAATGGACATGATTCTATGCCTGCTCAGAAAGGGCTTGGTCATTAGTTTTGTTTTGTCATAGACCAGAAACTTGCTATACACATCTTGCCCCAAAACCTATCTATATTTAACACTATACACATAAATAATAAAGGGAAAATGTCTATATCTAGAAGTATGATTATGTCTTATAGATACCTGACATGAGACAGTAATAGTACTAGTAAAGATAAGCTTGCAGTTACATAATAATCAGAGTTAAGGATGGAATATTTTTTCTATATTTTCCATTTTGTACTTACATACTAAAAACAGATAAAGAAGGACATTTTTTCTTGTAATAGAAATATTTCTTTCTAAACTACAACATGTGACATGATAAGGTGACATTTTAGACTTGGTCTATGTCAGAAAGATACCAAAGAAATAGTTAAGACAGCAGCAAGGAGAGATCGTGTTAAAGGTGGCTAACTTCTTTCTGATAAGTAACAAGGAGAGAAGCTCCTGCCACCTTGTCACCACAAGAAACAAAACCTATTATCTTATACAGATTTCAACATCTGTGTTTCAGCAGTGGCTGACAGGGAAGCAAATCTGGTTTTTATCATCCTCGTGCAGGCTGCTGTAACATCACTGTGGCTAACCTCTGATTGTGTGAAGGACAGGACATTGCAGTAACCTCAGAGAACATGACAAAGACAAGAAACAGGCCACCATAAATAGGGAGAGGGAGTTAAAATCAGCTGAAGCAGGTTTTTGGAGAAAAAGTAACTGTTTTCCATTTTGTGTCATCTTTTGTCTGTTCAGAAAGCTCGTTTTTTAGTGAAGCTGTGTCCAAAGAAACAAAGAATGACTTTATTGTCCTCTATGCTGTCTCCAAGAGAAGACCCATAAGCATCTTCTGGCCTGTGTATACACTAAAATTATTGAGATTGTGTCTCAGAGTGTAGAAACCCGTTTCCCATTTACAGATGGTAAAATTGAAGGGCAGGAAGTCATAGGTTGAAATTTTTTAAAGTTGTCTTGAGTTGAGGAACAAATATTCACTCACAAAACATCAGTAATTAACGTTGGCAGCTTATTGACTCAGTCTGCATTTGAGTCTGTTCTGCGTTTATGCTGACAGGGCCCAGAGTCAGCAGAGGGTCTCTTCCCCTTTACATGAACTGTATTTGAGAAGACTCAAGTCATGGCAGAAAGATTTTATGTCCATTATCAAATTAGTGATATGTGTTGAAGGATGATGCACAAATTTCCAAGTGCAAAAACCTTTTAATGATTCACCATGACTAGGAAACCAGTGATCCTGCAAGGAGCAAATAAATGTGGTAAACCAAGTTGGCCAAGTCTTAGAAACACAAATATGTTTTATTCAGACTGGGAAAGACACCATTTTCTTAAGTTCCCTGTAAGCTGGAATTTCCATTGAAAAGATAGTCTGCAAATAACAACACAGGGGATTACTGAAATGAAGCATGACCCCTGCCAGCTGCTGGCTGAAATTGTTATGGTGCTCACTGGGCTCAGTGCTGCCCACCTCCCGAACACCAGCTGTGGCTTCCACGATTGTGTTCATTTTGCTCAGTGTCTGCTCCTTTCCCAGGTCTGGATTGCTGGGATGTGTCTGCCCTCTGGATGTAGTTTCAGAATTTCTAGGCCTCCAAGCCAGCTGGCTCCCTTGCTTGCAGGGACAGAATGCCTGGTGGTGCCCTGGAATCCCACTTCATTATTCATCAAGGATGCTGATTCTGGTGCTGATACCAGCCTGCTCTGATGAAGCCATGTCTTGTTGGAGAGTTCACAACCAGCTTTAGCTGGTATGATGATTAATTGATACTTCCAGAGATGCTATGGAAAGACACATCATTATCTTTACTTCCCTCGCTGTATAATTACCAGACAATTCAATATTTCTCCCATGAACAAAGCCTTTACCAGCTATGCTCCACCTGCCCCTTTGGCAGTGCCCACAACACAGAATAGCTGAGCAGGCCTGCCAGCCCCTTCCAGCCTCCCTCCTCAAGCCTTGGCACACAGTTGCAAGGCAGAAATGATCTAATGCCCATTACTCAATTTTCTTCACACAGCTCATCCTTATGTCAGCTTATCCTTTTCCCATATCCAGATTCCTGTCCTTGCCTGCCTGTGCCCAATGCCTTCTGCCACGTCAGTCAGGTGGCACTACTGTATTTTCTGCTGCTGCATATGCTCGCTTTTTTTTATCTTCTCATTATCTCCTCCTTAAGTTTACTGAGCTCTCTTCTGCTTTCAAACCTCTTTTTCCATATTACCTGTCACTGGGAAGCCACAGCTTCCTTTTCCCCTTACTACTTCAGACTGTCAGCCACAGCCTTTTCACATCCTACCCCTTCCTCTCTTGCTTATCAATAAATCTCTCTCTTCTGCCTTCTTCCTAGTTCTGTTTCTGTTAAACACTGTCTTGATATATTTTACCTCCTCTTTCACCATTTGTCCTGAAGCCATGACAAAGTCAGCTTTCTCTTTGTCTTGCCTCATTCATCTCCTTTCCACTCAATAACCCCAGCTCTTCTTCCTCTGGGATTTGTTCCACCCAGTTTGTCTTATTTCTTAAGGCTTATTTGATTCAGCTGTGTGTGTTTATGTGAGCATCTAAATCTAATGACCCATTTTTTTACCCACTGGTAAGCTGAAACCTCAGCAATACAAGAGAGAAGGCCTTAAAAATACCAGCTTCCAGTTTTCATGAAGACTGATGACTGGGTGAAGAAAGAAGATCTGCACTTGCCTTTACTGCTGAAAAGGCTGCAGCAAGTGCTCCTTCCAGTGATTGCACAATTATTAATTATTAGTAATGGCCAACCCCAGGAAAAAAACTTCACTCAGAGTTCACATTTTCCTGGACAAAAGAAAATGGAATCACAAGAATCAAATTTATAAACTAGACCACAGGAATTCTATTGCTCACAGAACTGCTCCTTTTCACTCTTTCACTCAATATCTTTCTCTTTATTTCAAATCTACTTTCACCTCCTTTTATCTTGGTTGACTTCTTTTATCAAAATGTTTCATAAAATTTTTTAGTTACTCAGGTTTCTGGTTTGACCTCTGTTTGTGAACCCATTCTGTCTGCATCTTGACTTCATCTTTTTCAAGTGTCCCTCTTCATTTTTCCAAGTTCTCCTTTATGCAATATCTTCTCTCTTAATGTTTCTTCCATTTCTCTTGTTTTCTATGAGCACTCTTCGCACGAATGTCGGTTCCTTAGTTTTGTATCTGCTGGTGACTGCCACACTCCCTGAGCATTTTCTTTATAATCCATCCTTGTGTAATTGAGAAAATTACCTTTTAAATGCAGAACTAAAAGAAGAAAAAAGCCTTGTTTTTTTTCCAGAAGAGAAAGGAAGAATATAGTGTCTTTCTGAAACTTCATAAATGAATTCATAGCCACAGTGAAAACTAAGCTGCCCTTTTATCGGCCTTGATAAATTTTCATGTAAATGTTCTCAGTTCAGTCACATACACAAGAAATATTTCTCTTGTTACAAGCTGAGATACAATTTTATTTCTGAGACGTGTGAAGTTATTCTGCATTACAGTTCATGCATTGAGAAGGTATGAGAAGGCTGTACATCTTTCAGTTAATACAAATCTTATTTTGCTTACTTTATTCTCAATTACCTTTCATTAGTAACTAATATTTTTGAAAAATAGTGGGCAATGATTTTGGGACCTTCTGAAGAGAAGAATATGAATACTTGGCATGGAAATACTTCTATTAAAAACCAACAAGAACAGAATTGTTCTTTCACCCCAGAATATCAACCAAATTGTTTCAGAAATACCAGCAATGAGTTAAAGTCAGTATTTCAGAGGTAAGATCCTATAACATATATTTGCAGAAAGAATTTCTTACAACCTGAAATAAAAATATAACTGATGCAAGAAATCAAGGATAGATGTCTTTTATAATTGAATGACAGATAAGGAGAGGCAGAAGAGAAGAAATGCTCTCTAGTGGGCCTGGTTATGAGGGATGCTCCTCATTTTCAATTCAAGAGCATATAGAGCCATCTCTCCAGCAGAGTTTTCAATCACTGTATTTCATAAATCCCAGAGACCACACACAACTGCCTGCATAAGAGTGAAATTAAGATCCTGTACTAAGTGAGAATTTGATTTTGCCTTGGGCAATTTCTGCTGAAAAATTTGTTAGTACTTCAGCCTGTGAAGTACTGAAGATACAGCATTATGACAGACAGCTTCATTTCCACAACCAGTAACCAGTAACAGTTCCCAGTTTCAAATCTAAATCAAGCAAAAAGAAATCTAGTAAATAGGAGCAAGAAAATTGCAGCTTATTTATGTACCATCACATCAGACCACAGCTCTTACACTAACCCAAAATAAATGAGCACATCATACCTGGCAGGCAATAACCTCAGTTCTGAACAATACGTGGAGAGTTTTGAAATACTTCTTTTGTTACCTGAATTTTAGTCTCTGTGTCATGCCTAGACTAGAACAAGAAAGCTTCTCAAAAATACTATTTAATACATGTGCAAACAGCAGTTTATGCTTCAAATTTGTAATAGCTGGCTGCCTAGTAATGTACTACTCTTCATGTAATTGCCATCAAATTTTAGTGTTTTGGTTGAATAGTTATTTGCTGTTAAGTTGCAATCTGCTTCTTATGCACTGCTTGTAGAGAACCATGAAATTATCCATTTATGATAAAACAGTTTATGGAAGTGGTTGCAGTTGAGGTTAATAGTAATGGCTATATAATTGCAGGGAAGTCTAGAGAGCTTCTTCAGGTCACTATTTTTCTAGAGACTGTACAGTAGTACAGTTTTAACAAGTAGATAAAATGTGCCTACTTCAGTTATAGGAAACATTAACTATATGAACAAGCAGCAGAAAGGGGAATCAGTTATGGGTACATGTAAACGTAGTTAAACAAAAGTAAAAATAGGCTTACATACTTTACCAATGAGAATCTTCTAAATATAAACATTTAAAATAAAATACGCTAGGCACATTGCAGACAGACAGAATCAACTACTGTGAAAAAAAAGGTAAATTACTTCATATAATCTCAATAGCATTGATTTTGTACCTCAGATATCATGATGTTCATTGTTTCCTCCAGACCATTTTTGTGAAAACACTTAAGAAGCATACTTGCCTTATTGTCTTAAATTCTTACGTTTTCCCCAAACCTCCCTTGACCCTGGATTAAATGCCAAACCTTCCCACACTTAATTTATTTTGCTTTTCTTCATTTATCTGTTTGTTGTTGATTGCAATTTTCTAGCATTTCTTTTTAAATGTGTGGGATTTTTCTCAATAAAATTTCTCCAGGAAATCGAGTGAAATGCAACCACTTAGTCGGAGTATTTTCCCCCAGATCTTCAGTAGCAGAAAATAAAAGCAGTGTAACTCTCTGCCATTATCTCATTTAAATCTGTTCATCTTATAACCTCACTAAATTAGCATTAGAGGAACAGACCTTTATGTTAAATTCATTGCAGGGTTGTGCCAGCAGGACTAGTTGAATTTTAGTGGTCCCTCATTGCCTGTTTGCACAAAATTATAGCAAAGCCCTGAACAGTAAATTAAAATGGAACACAACCTTTTTATGTTGAACTTAGAGTAGCTGAAAGCTTAAGCTTCTGTAGAACTCTACTGTTTCATAAAACGTGTTTTCCATATTTAAAATTCTAATTAATTAGAAACACTTGCAGTAATTAACATGCATGCTAGAGGAAGGCAGAAATTATCTAGACAAAATTGTTTGTAGTTTATTTTAGTGTACATACTTGACAAGAAAACTGGACATACAAACTCTTTCCCTGGATGTTTGTTTCCTTGAACTAACACTGTCTGAGTGCCTGATTTTAAATTATTCCCTGCAGTAGGTTTTTCCCTTACAGGCAGCTCTGTCTCTTCAAGTAGCGTTCTGCCTTGCACGTATTTCATCTCCCCAGTCTGTGACCCAGCAGTGTGTGACCAATGTTCTCCTCTATACTACCTCTATATTTTTTTTTTTCTGTGAGCCTTTTGTGTCTTCTTCAAATGTATTAATGTAATATAATACATTAAGACACTGTAGGAAACATAAACTCTGTCTCATAACTATTGCTGCAAACTGCAATGTAACCCAGGTTGTTGAAAGATGTTGCCAAATGAGGTGAATTCAATGGCACTTAACAATATTTAAGGCAGTATTTTGCCCTCACTTCTCTGCATGCCATATACTTCTTTCAAAACAAGGGTTCTCTGGGCCATAACCCTACAAAGAGCCATAATAAGATGAAGGGTCTATACATAATTTGGCACTAAAAATTTCTAAAAGGATATATAAACCCCCCAGATTTATAGCACTGCATCCCAGTCAGCTCCTGTTTTACCCTACAGTCCAAGCAAGAACAAGGTTACCCAAGCCCATTTAAACAGTAAAGATACAGCGCTGGTTTTCTTGGAGGCTTTTAACAAAATTTGCTCTGTAAAACCAATTTTACTTCATAGCTAGCCTGTAAACAGACAGAGAAGTGAAGGTGAAATTACTGAAATGCCTTTAATTATTTTATAAATATAAATAAGAGTATGGTCCCTATCAGCTTGTACCAGAAGAAGGGCCAAAATTTTAATCCACAGTTTGTTTTATTTGTGTTTGTGCCTGGACTGTTCAGGAACACACGACTGTGTAGACCAGGCAGACCACTGAACTCGCTTCAGTATTATCACATCTCTTTATGTAATCTTTATTTTGAACTGATCAGTTGATTTCGTTGATACCTGCAAGAGATACTTGGACTCTGTGGGAGATCTGTTTATTCAGAGTGCATGCGTGTATGACTGCACACACTGAATGGAAATTGTCCATCTCATAACGCTGTCAGAAGGCAGATGCTGAGTCCGCAACTTCCCTGAAAACTCATCCAGAGTTGCAGGGGCAAATTCACCTACAAAGACTGACTTCATGTATCTGGTCTTTCTACCTCCTCCTAGTGATGTGAATTCAGTGTGGTGGTGTGGCTAGATGTTCTTGTTATTCTTCTCTCCCAGTTTACTAACCAAGGTACCACTATGTTTGAGCATGGATATGCTACTTGTGGATGAATGGTCTTTGGAAGACAAGCTCAATGACTTTTGAAGACCTCTGCATTTTTCCTCTCAAACTCAACACAGTCACCTCAACTTTACAATTAATAATTGCATATATATTCCAAAGAAAAATTTGTCTTCTTTATATGCAAAATTTCCTCTTAAAATAACCTCTTTGCAGTGCCTCGTACAGCAATGACAATCTTTTCTGTGCATGAAGGTGGAAAGACTTCAGGTGACCAAGGATGAGGCAGTAGAGAGAAGGTCTTTAGCAGTTAGAAAGGAGAGACCATGATGTTTCTCACAGTGTCTGTCATTTACTTATAACATTGGAAAAGTCTAAGTTTTCAGGTGTAAGATGGGACATTAGGGTTTTTTTCCTGCATATGGAGATAGACTACAATATTATTGCAAGCTGGCTAGGATGCTTTGAATTTATCTCCTGCTTTATTGCGCACTGATTACCCCTTGCGGACAAGCTCATTATTCTATGTTAATATTTTTATGGTTTGCCCAGAACACTCAGTAGCAGGACTTGTGATGATGGAGTCACTTTACTTTACAAGTCAAACAATTTGAACAAAAATCAAATTTGAATAAAATTTGAAAAATCAGTCCCAGTGCATTGACAAAAACCAAACTAAAGCTTTCCTAGCATAACTATATATCTCTCATCACTCTTTCTGTCAGTGCACAAAGACAATTTTATACCATAACACCATGTAAACTCTTTGTTGATGTTCGTATAATTGCATAACTCAGTCACAAAAAATGGAACCATGATAAACTCAAGGTGATGACACTTTTTAATACTGACAGTTAAGTATTCTGTATATCACATAAAGCATGATTAACTCTTTGGGGTTGGTTACATGGAATTTAATTAGCCAGACTGTAAAGGTGTCAGACAACTAGGCTAGCTATTTGCTGGTATTTCACATTGGCAATTGAAGGTAATTTATTTGATTAAAAATTAACATATCCAAGTTTTGCCATGCTGTGATTGTGAGGACTGATTTAGGAACAAACTGAAAACAATGTTTATTTTGTAGTGTGTTGCTCTAGAATAGGCAAGGAGAGACGGTTAAGCTTAATATTACATGGGTAATATTAATATTTCATGCCTATATCATCTAAGAACTTGTACTGGGTGAATTGGCTCAAATGAAAGACCCAGCCAACCCAGTGCCCCACACACAGCACTGGCCATACAGAGATGCCCAGGAAAAAAGATGAACAAGGCAGGCAAAAATGACACTTGTAAGTACATGCCCTAGAAATGCCTTATATAGTTTATTCCATGGGTAGTATAAGAACACAGAATATTCCAATACTGAATACCTACCTCAATGCGAGTATGACAGCAGTGACTAGGCAGGGCAAGTAACCTCTAAAAATGAAAAGTCTTTTAAATGGTGTGCATTTAGGAGGAATATTCGCATTCAAAGTCAATGTGAACTTTGATGAACTGAAACAAAGAAGGATTGTAAAATAAGCAAAGTGAAGCTGACTAAATGCATTATACAAGGAGTCTGCGGAAGAAACAGGAAAAGGTATAGGCAAACTCCCCCTTTTTTAATACCATGTTAAAAATCAACATGCAAATTGTTTATGCAGAAGTCAAAACCAAACCAAACAAACTACCTCAGAGCTGGGCAGCATTCCACTCACGAAAGATTTGTTACATCATGCCTTAAAACTGCCAGTGAGAGCTTCAGGGAATATTAGCACTGCAATGTTGCAACAGTTCAAGCACCACCCAGCAAACTGAACACACAGCACAAAGCTGGGCTATGCTTTGTAGATCTGGTCACAATTTTATTGCATCCATTCAGTATACAAATATTAACTTTTATCTCCATATGTGCACTTTTTCAATAGTTTGATGAGTCATCTGAGGCAATCATGCAATAAAGAGCCTGCTTACAATTTCTGATCAAGATAACATTTAACAGGAAGCAAGTCAGATAACTGACTTCTATGTTCAAACCTGACACGACAAACTATATTTTACATTTAAGATATCAAACAACTTTGTCATTCCCAGTTGCCCCTTGACACAAATTTTATACCTTAGGAGAGTAGATTTTACCTTCTTTTTGGCCTAGTAAACTTTGGGTAGAAAGTAACAGCCTGAAGAATTTGCTGACATACTGTAGTTTCCGCTCCTTTGGAGATAGAGAGGTCCAGTTTCAACCAGGTGATTTTTTTAAAGCAATGAAATGAAAGGTTTCTTAAGGATATAGACTCTCTCACTTAACTAATTAAGTACCTTTACTTACTGAATAGTGGATGGAGACAATACTTACTGAATAGTGGATGGAGACACTTGCTGTGGGAGGCAGGATATTTGGCAACTGCTAGTTGCAGATCCCTCTTGGGCTTTTTTATAAAATATCTATTGTAAAATTCCCGTGCTCCTTAGAAATAAGAAATATATTTCTGTGTTCCTGAAGCAGAATAAGTATGTTTCTTTGCCATAGCTTTATTAGTCTCAGCTTACAGGGAACCTTCAGCACTGTTTGCAACAGACACAGGGAATGTCGAACAGCTATTGCAAGTCCCAGTACAGGCAGAGCCCTGTATGCTGGATGACTTGCTTCCAGAATAGTTGCACTTCGTTTGTGCTGTTTGATAGTACCAGCTTTGGACACCAGTGTCTATGCTGCTGTCCACTAGTTACTTACACAATCAGCTGATTTATGAAATAATAATGATATTTTCTTCCAGTTTCTCTAAATTCTACATGGCACAGGGTGTAAAACTTTTCTAAGCTATTTGTTACTCACATCCCTTAGTGTGAATTCTGGGCCATATATCCCTCTTATGTCAAGGAAAACAATCAATATTTTACTGCCAGAACCATAAGCATTAGCTGGAATTAAGCTAGTTAGCCTCCTGCAATGAACTACCTTCTGTGCTAAATGATCTTTTAATTTGTGAAACCTTATTTTAAAATGCACATGGTGTGCCAGGTGAAAAAAAAAGGTGCATGGAGTTCAGTGCCTTTTGCACATATTAATGCTGGGATTATACTTACATTGCTGTGTGTCTCCATTTCTGACATTTTCCTTAAGAAAGTTGGTAGTCACGGAGCGTTACTTTGGTGTGCACAAAGCAGCATTTTGGGAAGTGTATCCTTATATTCTCTTTCAACTTCTGAATAATAAACTGGCTCTGTAGTACCTGAGGTCTACTATGCAATGCCATCTGTGTAACAGCTAGTATTTTCAGCTGTTTACTCTGCAGGATCTCAGAGTGTTTCCCAAAATATGATACAAGTGTCATTTACTGAACACTGTATGAGGCTTATTACAGGTAAGCAAATATTTCACCCATTCAATAAAACCTAAATTTACACAATACGTAAGGTGGGTCTCTGTGAGAGTTGCAGAGAACTGGCAATACCAGAGAATATAAAATCTACTGAAATCAAATCTAAACCAATAGAACTGTTAATAGCCAGAAAAAGCCCCAAGAAACAGGGTGTGAGATGAAATCTCAGGATAAGAAAGCAGCTCACCTGCATTCACTGAAGGTTTGAACTTTAAAACAAAACACTTCAATGCAATTAACCTCCCCAAGATACCAATAAAAGAACATATTTGTCATGCCAACAGAGAAATAAAACTTTGCAATAACTTCTGACAAAAATCCAGTGTTCAACATTATTTGAAAAGGAGCTATAGCACCAGGTACATCCCACTGCTATCCTCTGAGAGCCACCTTCTATCTATTGATCTCAGAGCTCTTCTGCACGTGTTGGCTCACTGCCTTTGAGATAGTTGTTAACTCGCTGTTCTGCAGATGAGAGCAGGAAAGGTAGTGCTGAGCAGACTAATGAAGTGATCAAAGTTCACACAACAAATCAACAGCAGAGCTGATAGGAGAAACATCTTACTTCCAGTTCAGATACTGTAGCCATATCCATCTACATTTCTAAGGTATACCTAACACTGGGTTTATCCTGCTGGATTAATATATACAAAATATGTCAGGCTTTGTGCAGCTGCCCTGCCAGAGGTAAGGGTTAATCTAGCACTGCTACATTACAGCTACACACTGTAGCATGCAATTCTGCATTGTTCATTAGAGTAATGAAGTTGACTTTTACCACTTACTTGTACAAAATTTCAACAGTAGACAAAAAATGAATTTAAAATCTGGGCAGAAAAGTCAAAGAAGAGTGGATTGGAAAAAAAAGATTCAAGACAGGAAAACCAGATCAGTTTTACAGTGCTGGTGAAGATGATAGGCACTTGAACCCAAGGGAGCAGTTGGTCTTACTGAAAGACAGATTGCATGAATTGCATGATTATCCCACAAAACTAGCAAAAGCCACTTCACATGTTTATCTTTCAGCCATTTCACATATTTCTCTTTCTTGTCGAAAAGAGACTATGGACACTTACAGTAACAGAATAGCATGAAAGTTTCTCTCCACTAGCAACCAATAATAATTTCTGGCAATAGTAGCTATTTTGTCTATGTCAGTGAATGTTTCAAAACATTTAAAAGTATTACAGTAGAGATTTAAAATGTTCTTTTACATGTGCACATTCTGATTCAGAATATTTAGAAACTTGTTAATGAGAACAGCTCTACCATTTCAAGAGGTGAAACGGTCAAATGTTTGTTATATGTTTTTATAGCTGTATTGATGATGAGAGTCATTGGCAGGTGAGACACAACCTGCATTGTTTACTAGGCAAGAATAGAAGTTGCTTTGCTCTCCCTGGATGTGCAGAATAGAATGTCACTCCAATGGGCACATGCATTTCTTTCCAAGAGTTGCTGCTGGTCACTTCTAGGGCTCTTTAGAAAATACTCCTTAGTTGCTTATGCATCCAAATCCTTTTTGGGTTTTGACTGATTGATATGTTTGCAGTAAGCAAAAATACATAAGCGTGTATTTCATAACAATACAAATTATCATTTAATTCTCTAATTGCATCATTTTATCTATGTAAAGTTTTGCATTATAGAAGTGTGAAAGACAAAAAAAATAATACTTATAATAATTATTACAGGTTTGAAGGCATTCTGGATTGTGACTATATTTCTACAGAGGAAATGATTAAATGATTAAAACCTGCTATATAAATCTTGCTGCTCCTAGATCTGTGCTGCCATTAACATACTTTTGACTTCTTAGTGGTTAAGCTGTATCTATGTCAGTTTTTGCCAGTTCTCTCTCATGACACTCCTATTTCTATCATCAAATATGAACTTGGCTGTAGGATCAAGAGGAAATAAAAACATCAAAAGGAAATAGTAATTTGTGTTGAAATATGTTTGTAAAAGATTATGTGAACTTTTCATCCTTGATGTCTCGAATGACAGGGGAGCTAAGCTGTCTCCAACCCTTCCCTGGAGGCAACTCTTGGAGTTCAAACAAAAAGCAAGTTTTAGGTGATCATGATATAAATATAGGCCATGCGGGCTTTATAGGACTACTTTGCTGCACTAGCCATGACAGAGGATAGTGTAAAATATATTGCCACTTATCAGCTGCTCTGTGGCCCCCCTGAAAAGGTAAATTCAGTTAGGTGGAATTGGTAAATAATTTTGCTTTACCTTTGCTAAGATAAGACTAGATAGATTATATATGCATTTCTGGTTCAGTCTATCTACCATCTGCAGCATACATGGGAAGAGAAGAGCACAAAAAGCAGCTCACCCATTTTGAGGAAGGAAACCTCACTTACATGCTGCATGCTTTTGGGCATAACTTTCAAATTAATAAAACATTTCTCTCTCAATTTCCTGTGCAAATTCAAGTTTTGTGCTACCATTTTAGATAAAACAAATTTTAATCTCACACATGCCATCCTCATATCCAAATTTTACTTCAGAACTGGAAAAAACTTGCAGACAGTAATGAACTCAATATTAGTGCAAATAAACACTACTACAGTAGCCAAACACATATTTGCTTAGGAAGCAAAAGGAGGTCTTTTAGCCCTCTTTCAGCTCTGGCCAGATCAGTAACTGCCTCCAGTGGTAACGAGGGCCTAATCCAGACATTGCTCTGCTGCTTTTTGTGTTGCTGCAAGGCACTAGAGCAAGTCAGCTTAATCTGGCACAGCTGGCAGGAGAGAAGGCCACCTTAAACAATGGTTAAATACTTAATCTAAGAACTATCAGACCTTTCAGAAAGAGCAACTGTATATTTCCAGTGTCTGACCCCACCCGGCTGATTGTTAGAAGCGCTCTGAAGTCATCACTTGAATTCAAGAAAGGTAAAAGGTCAGTTTCAATCCTCCATATTATGCAACATAGCATTTTTCAAAATTACTAGAGAACTCTTAATAATTTGGCTTTTCTAAATATATTTTTCTTCTTTAAATTTAGAAGTAATAGATTATCGAAAGAATCCAAAGAGAACTAAGAAATGCAATAGCCAGTTCTGAAACCTGGTAACAGTGCAGTGGCTCTGAGCATTACTATTAAAAGCTTTGTTTCTCTCCACTGGCTGACAGCTTTCTGGTTACAGTGGGACATTGAGGGAGCTGCTACCATGTGGGAATGCTGAATGTTAGAAGCAAAACCTTAAACAACCTTGGCGTGTGGTGGAGAAACAACACAGATGGGCATACCAGAGTAGCTTGCTCACAACAGCCCTCCGTTCTCTACAGCCTTTCATTCCCAGCAAAGAGCCTGGTATGTTTTTAACTATCTGGAGGATTTTTTTTCCCCCCAGGGATAATGCAGTTTAATAAGTTAGGAATAAAGCCTTGAGTACACCCATCACTGTAGCAAGACCCTTTTCCAGAGGTGCAAGTAGATGTTTTGCCTCAATTGCAGGAGAAAGGCTGGTAGAAGTGAAGGCGATATTTCTTTCCTGATAGATACTTATGGCTGTGGGGAGTTCATTTTAATTGATGAGATACAAAGTCATGCTTTATACTTATTTGTTAGCCACAGTCTTTGCTTTGTGCTGATGCTGCTAGAAACAGGAATACAATTCAACTGAAGGCTCTGCATGTAACTTTTAAATTTCCAGGTAAGGTACAGTATCTGGTGTATCTGGCACTTCCTAGGAGGTAGATCCTTTTTCTTAATGTACTTGCTAATGAAAGGAAAAACTGGTCGTTCAAGTTACATGTGGGACATGTGACTTGAGAACGGGCTGATAAGTAAATTGCACCGATAAATTGATTTTGCTTGCTTATTAGCTGTTTTTCCATTTGTGCCAAATACTGATAGACACAACAACAGTGAAATGCCCTTGGGATGTTTAAGAACTATTTCATTTGCAGCGACTGATGCAATAATAAATTTGCGTAAATTAGTCAAATGCAAAATAAAATAATTGAGTCTAATAGTCTAACGAAAGCTTAATCGAATAAAACGAATAAAATTTACCTTTCCTGGTTTTAATCTACAGAAGTATTTATGTCCAGAACTCAGCAGAGTTTCATGTGACATGCTGGGTCAGTGCTACAGACTGTCTTTCTCCAGCACATCTTTTATGAGCTGCTCGTTCTTTGAAAGTGTATGCATAAACCTCTTGCAAAGACAACGCTGAGAAAGAGGACAGCTGGGGTTATTATTTGAAAAGGCAATAGTATTTTCTCTATAAGCCACAGATAAAATGTTCCATGTTTCTATTTCAGGCTGTAAACCAGAGCAGGCTGTTCTTGAGAGTAGGTTTACCTTTACAGGAAATCCATTGTTTGGAAAGCAAATGGAGCCACCACACCCCTGTGAGCACACAGGTAAATTCTTGTTCTCCATGAATACCTAGAAATTATCTGATAATGCTATTGTTAAATTGCAATATTGAAAATCCTCCTACAAATGATAAACTTATTTACACAAATCTGTTAGGATAGGCAATTTGATCTGAGAGAGGAAGAAAATTAGCAAGTAAGAATTTTAATGCCCAGTCCAACACAAAGATAAATGATAAATCTGGAATAAATTACTTCAAGTTATCAAGACTCCCAAATCCAAGGGCCAAGACCTTAAAGCAAGAAAGTGATGTGGAAAAAACACTGGCAACTTAGTAGCTTTATTTAGTTCTCTTTCCTTGTATACAAACAAACAAACAAAACCTACTCTGGAGAAACATTGTTGCACAGTCAAGCATTCAATAAAAATTACCATTTTCTCTTGTGGTAGAAATAGGAGCTGAGTAAAGCTAGGAAATTCTCACATAAAAATATGTTGATGATGAACAAGTGCATCTCCTTCATAGAGGGAAATAGTGTCCAGAAGAGAGAATTAATACAGCTGTAACATACTATGCAAGTAAGGTAGTCGCCACCATCCTTCTGAGTGTCATACATTCAGTCATTATGACATGAATCCAAGCAAGGAAACCTTGAAATATTGTAGCAATTAACATCTTAGTAATACCACATTAACATATTTAGAGGTTTGTATTCATTGCTCAGCCCTAGAAATGCTGTCTCTTCTAGTATTTTACAGTGGAAAAAGTGATGAGTTTGTCTGTCTGTAAAGATGTCTTTACTTCTTCGGGAATTAGAGATGCATGGAGATGATGCGAAACATGAGAGAGAGGACTTCCTTCTGTCTTTTTGATTCCAATATACAGCTAGACTAGAAATTCAGTTTCAGATTAGGTCCCACTGAAAGAGCAGGCCATATCCAATACGTGTAGCATCTTTGGGAAATTTGATTAGAAAACATAGTTGCAAAACTCAATTTGTTTATATGGCAGTTCTGAGGGTGTGAAAAATCTGATTTTTAAAGTCCTATCTTCCCCTTGCTCCTTATAGAAATAGTGTGGCTACATACCTGCAAGCTTTTAGAGGAAAAGCTAAAGGCACACTCTTTTCACCAGCATAACCCTGACAAATTTGAAACTCTTAGTCCAAATCTTAAGGCACTTGAAAGAAAAGGGACAGAGCTTTGAAAATGCTGGTCCAAACGGCTGACAGTTTATGAAATGAAGTATTTCTGCTGCCAGCAACTGAAATGGGATCTTAAAGTGGGAAGCGCTGGGTCAGTTTTAGGTGACAGTGTCCACATTGCAGCTCATCCAGCTGGAAATGTAAATTGCATTGTTGGATTTTAATCTTGAAGAAATTTTTACTGTGCATAGTTTGGGATAATCCAAAGCACAATTTTTGGATAATTTGTACTTTACTTTCTTATCTGCAGGGACAAATGATTGCGTTTACACAGCTTGTGGCTCAATTTAAAAAACCATATACATGGAGAAGATCCTTTTGTCTATGCATTTACATTACTGTCTTTCCAGGCATTGTCTCTCTTCTGCAGAGATGCACAGACTGCTGCTGTGCTAGTAAAGCCATTCCTTCGTCATACCCCCAGAAGACATACCACTGTGCATTTATGTTTTTCACATAGCTACAGGCATCTTTGATGTTTAATGTACATGCACAATGTGATTTTTTGATTACATGACCCACCTAGCACATTTTAATAGTATTTGCACTTTGTTCCTTTTGACCTTGAAGCCTTTGGTTACAATAAAACCAGTGTTTGGACAGAAACAAGATGGTATGCCACATCAATTCACCACCAGAATTCAAAGTGAAGCACTGTAAACGTGGAAGTGTCAAGAGAAAATAAGTTTGCACTGATTCATAGAAACATTTTATTCAAATGCTTTGGACACAGATAAACAGTCCTTGTGCAATATCTGTTATGGTTTCACCTGCTTTAAGCTGGAAACTGAAAGTGATTTGATAAATGGGACTGAAAAGTTTGTTGAGTTGCTCTGCAGCTGCAACTACTTCTGTGTGTTGTGCTCAAGCACTAACATACATCTTGTAACACCAATACATCCTAGTTACTCAGAAAATTTTCTTTTGCTCTATTTTCCATGGAGGAGGAACCATTACCTTGTACAGCACTTACAGTGACTGGTTGGACCTGCTGGCATTTCCTGGAAAAAAGGAAATAAATACAGGTTTTCTTGATATCCTTTAATGGACACAGATTGCAACCATAATTAAAATGTTTAAAAAAGTTTCTTATAACATTGCTAGGGCTTTTTTTTTTTTTTTTTCCCAGTTATTTGCAATTATTTTCAACCTGAAACTGAGACTTAACAAGTACAAGACCAGATTTCAAACCATTGGAAAAAGCAGGAAAAATACTGAGCAAGCTAGAAAAGAAACACTTGATGAACCCTTTAAAACGTTCTTCAGAATTTAAGGAATTTGATTTTGTATTAAATGACTGGTAACATTCTTAGACATTGACAAAAAAGTTTTATTTAACATTAGCAATTTCTATAATCTCCCTGCTGATTGTGTCTTGAATTTCCTTTAACTCCCGTGATATGTTTTCTGTGTTTCTTGTCTTATGGTTGCATTTCTGCAGTTTCCTGACTGGTACAATGCCGGGGTACTCATAACATGCTGACTTCTATATGGAGGATATATTAACTGATTTAGGTTTTTGTATTCTCTCCCAGCTCTTCCTCCTCCCCAGTACATACGGTCTTTATTTAAGAGGGACAAAAGCATAGCACCCTCCCTCTCCAATTCCATTTTTTTCCCACACGTAATTTCATAATTTGTTTCTTAAATATATGGATCCTGAGCTATTTCTACCCATGCCTTATTCCTACTTCATATGACAAAATAAAGCTTGGATAGATTATCTTGGAAACGATTATTCTTTGTGGTCAGCACAGAGAAAAAGGTCTGTAACCCTCTTTTATTCTGATTTTAGTTTTAGTGGTACTTGAGTTCTACCATTTTACAGTGGTCTTCAACAGATAATACAGAAGTCTGCAACAGATAGTATAAAATGGTTGGTGTGAAGTAAAGCAAATTTGCAGCACCAAGCTATGTATGGAGGAATTCAGATCATAGTGTGCTTTAACTCTGGCATCACCTGGGGAATTAGGTGTCTTTATAAGTGAACTTTTTCCAAGGTAAAGTTACGTTGAAATAAACAAAAGATGTTCAGAAAACCTACAGTAACCAAACTCCAAAACTGATGCTTAATAAAAAACCCCAAATTAACTTGAGAAGCATTTTTAACATGCTTTCCAGCTCTAAGGATTCTTCCTTTCAAGCTTACTTTCACTACTATGATAGCTAAATCTGAATTTGCTTCTGAAGTTTTTGAGGCCACCATACAACTGGGATGAGGATTGAAGAAGTAAGGTATTTTTTTGGGGAGCTGTTGGCATCTATTAAGACTGCTTTATGGCTGTGGGGTTCAGACATAGGGAAGAACAGAAGACAGCCAGCATTACACAGAGAAAGAAAAGGTTTTAAAAAGTAGAATTTTGTTTATAGTGAAGTTTAAGTGTGGACCCCAGTATGTGTTCATGTATTTGGGGTAAAACTTAAAATACCTTTATATTTCATTTTAACTCAAGTTGCTACTCAGAGAAACTTCTGAGACAGGTGGCAGGATGTCTCATCAAAGGGAAACAAGAGTTGCCCTGCTGAGATTCCACCTGCTACGTAAAAGTGCTACCACTTTCTTGCCAAATGGAAAAAATTAGCTGACTCCAGCAGATTTTGAGTCTGTATCAGGTAAAAGTGATTCATTAAGTTGTGAGGTTAAGCATTAGAAAATGTATACTGGACAACTGGAACTAGAATCCTCTACCTTAAAATTGTTTAAGATAACTAGTTTCCTAACCATAGTAGTGAAAAAGTGTCCCATGTTCTATCCATGTTTATGTGCATCCTATTTCAACCACTGATATCTCCAGCGGATACTAGGTCTAGTACTGCGTAATTTTCTTTAAGATAACATGCCTATAGCACAGAATATCATAGGTTTGAAAACAAGTAAATCAGCAGTAGCTTCCTGATTGCATTAAGCCATCACTTGAAATGTATTTAATTTCACACCATAGTAAGTACAATTGAAATCGCCACAGGCATACTAATGAAATAGCCCATTTATTTTGGCCTGACTTTTCTTTTCCAGTTTGCAAACATTGTATCTAAGAACTGTATGCATTGAAAGCAACTTAATATTTTGTGGTTAGTAGTCAGATTCATGTTTATAAACCAGTATTTTCCTACTAGACAGGAAAGATCCATCAGAAGAAGATCTCCAGTTTTCAGATGTCTCCCTGAATGACTTTATTTTCTTTTAGCATCTTTCTTTAGGTGAGATCTCCCAAGCAAAGGCAACAAGCAGTTAAATATATAATTTGGAAATCTGTGCCTTAGTTTCTGGGTCATCTTAATGCAACTTAGAATCATAGAATGACTTGTGTTGGAAGGGGCCTTTAAAGGTCATCTAGTTCAAACTCCCTGAACCTCTTCAACCTGTTCAACCTGATGTTGAATATTTCCAGGATGGGGGCTTTCTACCCTTATCTGCACACAGTTTTGACCTTCTTGCATATACCTAGACTTTTAAAATATCTTTTAATAGGTGGAACTGGGTTTATGGAATCCAAGTCCTTGGCTAAATTTGAAGGCAATACAATTGTTAGTAGATACAGCAACTATCGCAGTGATTGGACCTAGCAACTGCAACCCAGTACTTGACAACCATTGGCAATCTGCTTGTGATCTCAATTTCTAAAGTAATGTCTGGTATTGTCCATTAGGAATTGAAACCTTAGGGAAAACAGATGTATTAATTATTTTTGCATTTCCAGGACTCTCTGGAAGGTTGCCATTGGCACAGAATATTACAATTCTTTCTGTCCCCCAGACAATGCTTGGCAGTGGTTGTGCCCCAAGCTCCATGATGGCACACAGCTGAGCCCTAACATATGAAGTCAAAAGAGAAAAACCAAGAGAAACTTACAGAGACCTTACAAGCATGCTTGTGAATGGTTACTACTTCTGGGGAAAACAAAACAAAACAAGAAGAGGTCTTGCGGAACAAACCAGAGAGGACAAGTGCGAACATATACATGACAGAGCCCCAATACATAAGCTCTTCTAAGCCTGGGAGGGGGTGTGAGAAGGATGTGACAGTTACAAAATATCCATCCTCACCATCTCTGGCTTTTACAGAAGTCATAGCATCCTGAAACATACTCCGACTGCAATTCCCACTCCACAGGCTACCCCTTCCCACCTATGCCACTTCATCTCCCAAGGACGCTCAAACATTCCCAGTGCATGTTACAAACTTTGGAAACATATACGGCTTTCCCACGTGAATGTTTAGGAAATGACACTTACATTATCTGCCCCGAAATCCTGCATCTACCCGAGTTTACCTGTTTATGTGCTTTTTCAGGAAGGGTTTTGGTAAGCCACAGGAGCGGAACAAGTTGCATGTGCTGGAGCAGCAGTCAGTCCGGGCTGCTCAGACAGAGCGGGCCTCTCCCACATCCACACAAACACCGAGCACTCCTTTTACTCTAATAGTACATACTTTCTGACATTTCTGTCCTTTGTGGGGATCTTTACGTCAAGAACACCAAGTCCCGCGGTGCCCGCTCCTCGGGCAGGACGCAGAGGCTCTGCGGGCGGGGCAGCCTGTTGCGGGGGGCGGCGCCCCGCCCTGCCCCGCACGACATCGCCGCGGGGCACAGCGCGGCCCCGGGCGGGGCCGTGTCCCCGAGGGCCTGGGCGGCACACCAGGGGAGTCCCGCAGCGCTCCTCCCAGCGCCCCAGCCCCTGCGCGCTCCCCGCAGGAGAGAAGGACCGCAGCGGCGGCGTTCAGCCGCTCCCCGCGCACAACCACCGCCGCGCTGAACGCGGTGCCTCTCGCTGGCGCCCCACCCGCGGGCTGTGGCCGCCGCCCCGCAGTGCTGGGCAGGGCTGGGGGCCGCCGCCGCCGCCCCGGCCGCCCCCGGGTGGGGTACGGGGTGGAGGCGGAGAGNGCGCCCCATCCCCGCCGCCCGCTTCGCTCCGCTCCGCCGGGTTCCTGCTTCCGTCTCCTCCCCGCCGGGCGCCCCCGCCCTCCCCGCCGTCTCCCCGCGCCCGGCACCCGCGGCAGCGTGGGCTCCGCCAGCGGCGCCACCACTCGGGTAANCAGCCTGTTGCGGGGGGCGGCGCCCCGCCCTGCCCCGCACGACATCGCCGCGGGGCACAGCGCGGCCCCGGGCGGGGCCGTGTCCCCGAGGGCCTGGGCGGCACACCAGGGGAGTCCCGCAGCGCTCCTCCCAGCGCCCCAGCCCCTGCGCGCTCCCCGCAGGAGAGAAGGACCGCAGCGGCGGCGTTCAGCCGCTCCCCGCGCACACCCACCGCCGCGCTGAACGCGGTGCCTCTCGCTGGCGCCCCACCCGCGGGCTGTGGCCGCCGCCCCGCAGTGCTGTGCAGGGCTGGGGGCCGCCGCCGCCGCCCCGGCCGCCCCCGGGTGGGGTACGGGGTGGAGGCGGAGAGGGGGGGCGCGCGGAGGAACGGCGGTGCGAGGTCCGGGGCGCGCATGCGCGCTCCGCCGCTCCGTGACGGGGGCGCTCCCGCAGCAGCGGGGCCGGGCTCGCGCTCCCATAGGCTGTTTTCCCGCGGCAGGCGCGTGCCCGCGGCGCGGCTCTCCCCGGCGCGCTCTCGGGGGC
>VWZG01000020.1:6680-44267 GCA_013396735.1 Grallaria varia | reverse complement strand
CGCCGTGTGCCGGGGTCCCCGCGGGCTCCCTCACCTCAGGATCACTGGCGGGGCCTGAGGCCGCCGGAGAGCGCGGCAGAGGAGAAAGGGGAGGCCGGGGCTCGGCGGGCGGCCGGGGCATCACCGCCGGCAGCGGGGCCGGGCCCGGGAGGGAGTTGCGTGCGAGCCCCGGGGCGGGCGCGGGCAGTGCGGGTCCCGCAGCGCCGCCGTCCCGGTCGCCGCGGCCGCAGGGCGCGGGTGGCGGCCTCCAACTTTCCCTGTCCCGGGAACTGCGGCCGCCCGGGGGGACGCCTGGTTTTGGCAGAGAGAAATACACGGGGAACGTGGGCTTTGTGGCCGCAGCTCTCGCTCTAGGGCTGCCTGGTAGCTCCAGGAGGTGCTTGTCTGGCAAAGGTACGAAGCCATCGGTTGTTGCTTGGGCTTTCCCCAGGGCGACCTTTACCGTATTTCGACACAATTAACTGCTTTGCACAGAGATGCTGTGACCGGTAAGGCTCTGGCGATTTTACCTTTAGCCGGTTTGGGCTTGATGTGTGTTCAGGTCTTTCAAACGTGCGTGCAAGTGTGGGCGCACTATGTTCTCGGTGCTCTCCATAGACCAGGCGGTGACCCTCTGCTTTCAGAAGCTCATGGTTGAGGGTACAGGGATAGGCAGGAACAATAATGTCGTGGTGCAGGTTGTACCAAGAAGCCTCTGGGCAAAGACGTGAGCTGAAAAATTGCTTGTTGAAAAACTAACTAACTCGGGGTAGTACCTGCTGTCCTTGTGTCTTCAATGCACACATGGCACACTGTGATCCACATGCTGTGTGTACCTGGATGTGGAAAACAGCTGTGTGTTCTGAACATTCTTCACTTTACCTCTGATCTTGTATTAGCACTTTGTGCCTTTTTATTTTTGTTTTTATTGGCATATGTTTGTATACGGAAACATACACATCAGCTGAAAAGTATATTTCAGTATGCATATGTACCTGTATACACACATACTCTTTCTACCCCAAGAGACAGTATCTTAATGTCTAGGCCTGAAAGCTAATGGAGTAAATACTTCAGAAAGAGTGTTTAAGCATTAAAAGGTTTGATTTTATACTGTTAATCTTATTTCCTTTTCCAAGTGATTCTCCACTGTAAATTGTAAAAAACATTAGAAAAGTCTGAACTGCAAAAGCAAATAGATGGCCAACATTGCCTGCGCTGCTGGTACTTTAGGTGGTTTTACAGATGGCTCTGTTACAATTTGTTCTATAATGAAAGAAAACTAGTTATTAGGAGCTGGAGACTATGCTTTGATGTATTTCCAGTAGTGTCTGTTTCTCCGGTTCTTGCAGGTATGCTTACTGCCAAACGTCTCTTGATACTTGTTAGGGTTTCATAAGTCTATGTACCTTAAACTGGCCGACTAGCATGTTGCAAAGTTTGCATATTTGCCCAACAACATATAACAAGACAACCCTTTTCAGAGTCAAAAGTATGATTAATTATTCACATTTTCTGAATGAGCAGTTCAACTATGAGGGAAGGGCAGGAATCAACTTGGAGTGTTGAATCAGGCAAATTCACTCTTTTAGTCATGTAAGCTGCTGGGATATTTGACAACTGGGAAATACAGAAGGTCAGTTGGAATTTGTGGCTTTCTTTCCCTTTTAGTCTTGTGTCATTGTTTAAAATTCTGTCAGTTTCATTAGCTGAACAATTGAAAATATATTAGTTCTAGATAATATGAGAACAAAAAAAATTTAGTGCTACTTGCTGAAGTTGAGATGGAGTTAATTCACCTTAATTGAATTAGGAAAGGTAGTACTAAACCATGTAGGGGCTTCCTTTTGGTTTGGCATTCGTGGTTTATAATCACTTTATTGGGTCTGCAAATAGAGACTTGATTGTATAATTGAGTGTTTATGTATTTTTGTATTTTGTTTATGGTATTTTTGTTCCATTGTCTTTCTGTGGGTGTATGGAATTGACGCTTTATCTATCAGATCTTTTTTCTAAACCAAATGATTTTCCCAGGCTTGGAATCTATGTACAATAAAAAAATAATAAATGATAATTTAATATATTGTTTATCTGATCTGTCTGTTCATTGACATTTAAGTGGATAAAAATGAAGAAGGTTTGGATTTGAGTATTTATATCTTGTTGCAGAGCCAGAATGAAAGTAAGAAGTCATTACTGGAATCTTAGGCTGGTCTGGAGGGGGAGCTAGTGTCAAAGCAAAATGTGACGGGTTTTTTTCTGGACTCATTCAAAAGCTTGTTGTTCGGTCATAGCATATGTTACTAATACAATAAGGAAAACAAATGTAGATGATACATGCTGTGTATGGTTGCATTAATATGCATCTCTTGTATGATGAAGATAATCTGCAGGTGAAGTGATGTGTGTGTTTTTAGGGAAGTATTTTGCTACTGTGCAACAAAAACTGTATTCAAAGAACTTTGAAGTTGCAAGGTCAAGCGCTCATAAATTGTGAAATGCCAAAATTAGATATTCTTGTAAGAACTGTAATTCGACCTGTAAATGTAGGATTAAGTGTTACACTTTTCCCTACAATGTTTCTTTCAGCATATAGCGTAGAATGGCATAGGTGGTGTTCAGTATTCAATATTGAAACCTTTTTCTTGGTATCAAGTAACACGTGGCCTTACTATTTGGTTATGTGCTGTTCATACTGTACCTTCTTATTTTCCTCTTCTGCTGTTTCATTACTTTCAGTCTCCAGTGCCTGCATGTTTCATTTTCACAGAAGTTCTTGGAGATACATTATATATTCCTTCAAGTTGAATGTCCAATTTAAGGCCTTTATGATATGATTTTTCAAAATAAACTCTCAGTGAATTAATGATTTGTGTGTTCTAAGATCTTTTCCCATGAAGGTCTACTATACTAACAATAACCTGGTTTTTCTTTGTTGTTTTTAATAGACCCTTCAACAGGGATCCATGAATCCATATCTAGAAAAGACCTCACTGCTTGGTCTGTAGCATGGTGTGTGTTGATTTAGACTGCAAGTATAAATACTTACATCTGTTGCAACATTAACTCCAGGCCACTAAGTTCATAATTTTCATGAAGAATGGATTGCTCATTAAAAGTTTGTGTTTTTTTTTAATATATTTTTCTCTTTTAAAGATGATTTGCGTGCAAGAAACAATAAGAAAATCAAATTCTCTGGGGCAGTATTAGTTCCCTCTCTTTTCCTGCTGTACCTATTGTGTTAATAGTGTGCTTGCCAACATTTGCAGTGTCTATGGCAAGGTCCTTATATGATGTAGTGTTGCTATTTAATTTTTTTTAACATTTTGTTCGGTATCATACAAGAGTATCTTGAGCACAAGGACACAGAACAAGATCAAATAATCTTAATTTTTTGTGATGTGACTGCATTTTTTTTTTTTAAACTTGAGAGTTAGGTTTTTGATACCTGTATAAAAGACAACAAAATTGTTTGCATATAAACAAAATTTTGAACATGCTGGATAAAGAAGACAGCAACCCTGATGCACACGAAGAAAAACTTCTGTCCTGTGGGATTGCATATGTAAGACTAATATGCATATAGCATGTAAGTCTTTAGAAATGCTGAAATTTATGTATTTTGCCATGAGACTTCTACTTGAGCTAGTAGAGAATGTGATACTAGTAATTTATGATTCATCTGTGGTCCAAATGATGTCATCTGTAAATGGTTTTCTGAAATTTTTAAGTGATTCAAAGTAGTGATAAAACTTTGGAATCTTCAGTTCTATTCCAGTGAACATATTCTGTTGGATGCTGATTTTTCTGCTTATTCCTTGTGTGATATCTTCCTGTCACAATCTTTTTTGCCCTATTCCGAAATTTTTGTCACAAGCCGATTTTTCCAATGTAAACGGCTTGTTTCTCACTAAAGGGCTTCTTATCTGAGATCCAGAACTGCTGTGTGGGGTGATTCTAACTAATGAATTGTTTATCCCGCTGTTCTTTCCTTTCCAGATATTCACACTCCTGTCTGCAGGTCTCGGGTTTCTGTCCACTATCCTCTGTTTCTCATCTAGTTTTCCATTGTAACTAGGATCTGTACTCTCTGTGTTCTGCATTTCCACTGGCTCCATTTCTGTCTTCTGGAGTTTTCTACCTTCAGTGCTGTGCTTCATTCTGTTCTGTCTTCCTAGCGTCCATCATCTGAATTTGTTTCTTTGTTTCCTACCTGTCTTCTTACCCATCTCAGACTTAGTCTGTATCCCAAATTCAAGATTGTGTTCACAATGTCAGCTGTGCCAGCTTTTCCCCACACTGCAGTTCTTTCTTCAGTCAGATTCTATTGATTGCTCTCTTTTTCACTCTTTTGTTCACATGGATACCTTTTCATTCTTGCTGAATCCAGCAGGGATTCGTTGAGAGTAAATTAGATGCTAGTGATCCATCCTGATAGTCAGGAAAACAAGGAGGCCTATCTAGAGATGAGCTTGGCTTAACAGGGAACTCATGTCCAAGCTACAGTGCAAAAGTGGGATATACAAGCAGTGGCAGTGGGAACAGATTACAAAGGAGAAATTTAGAAAAATTGTCCTGTTATGTAGGGATGACATCAAGGGAGCCCAGCCACACCCTGAGATGGCACTTGAGATGGCACTGCAAGAGAGTCCAAGGCTAGCAAAAAGGGTTTCTTCTAGTGCTTCAGTAGTAAAAAGCAGGACAAGTAAAATGTGAGCTTTTGGAATGTGATGTGTCATTTAGTGACAATGGGCACAGATAAGGCTGAGGTACTCAGTGCCCTCTGTTCCTTTGTGAGACTTCACCAACAAGGTCTCCCAGGCCTCTGCGCTTAGTGGCAGGGCTTGAGGAGAGCAGCTAGCAGCAGTGGCTGAGGATTCAGTTGGATTAGTGAGAGAACCCAAATCATACAAGTGCATGTGGCCAAATGGACTGTGACTGAGGTTGTTAATAGAGCTGGCCAGAGTCACAGTGAGATCCTTCCCTGTCATCTTTGAAACACCTTGGGTACCAGAACACCCTCCCAATGGCTGAATAAAGGCATATGTTGCACCCTTCAAAAAAGACCAAAATACAGTCCAAAGCTAGCTAGCTACCTCTTTGTCCCTGGGAAAATAAGGACATGGGTGTTGTTGGAACACATTCTTGGGCACAAGAAGAAGGAAGAGAATAGGAACAATTGGCATGGACTTATCAAAGGTAGATCATGAATGACTAGGCTGATTGCCTTCTGTGGTAAAATGATTGAATATTTGGATGAGGGAAGGAAGAAAATAGATTTCATTTACCTTGACTTTAGCAACACTTTCAGCTGTGTCTCCAACAATATTCTTGTATCCAGATTTGAACATTACAAGTTGAGTGGTGGAGAACTAGATGAGTACAGGACTGGTTGGATGTGTGGACTCTGGAAGAAGTGCTCAATGTGTCATATAGGGAGACGGGTAACTAGTGGGGTACTGCTGGAATTCATCCTGAGAGGGTGATAAAGTATACTCTTCTGCTTGCAGATGACACCAAATTGGGGGGAATAGTTGATATACATAGGGCTGGGGCTGCTGCTAAAAGGGACTTTGTAACTGTGAACACAAGGGCCGTCTGGAGCTTATTCAAGAACAGATGCAAACTCCTACACCTGGCAAGCAGCTCTGCTGGAGAAATCGGGAGTCCTGGTAGACAGCACTCTGACCATGGGTCAGCAGCAGCATGGCCCTGCAGAATCATAGAATGGCTTGATTGTTTACTTCCAACCCCTCTGCCATGGACAAGAACACCTTTCACTAGACCAGGTTGCTCAAAGGCCTGTCCAGCCTGGCTTTCAACATTTCCAGGAATGGGCCATCCACAACCTCTTTGGGCAACGTGTTTCAGTGTCTTGCCACCCTCATTGCAAAAAATTTCTTCCGATTATCTAAATCTTCCCTCATTCAGCTGCTTCAAGGCCATTCCCACTTGTCCTATCACTACATGCCCTTGTCAGAAGTCTCTCTCCAGCTCTTCATGTAGACCCCCTTTATGTACTGGAAGGTACTCTAAGGTTTCACAGGAGCCTTCTCTTCTTCAGGCTGAACAACCCTGACACTCAGCCTAAGGAAAAGAAGGGCAACAACATCCTGGACTCTAACAGAAGGAACATAGCTGGGAGATGAAGAGAAGTGGTCATCTTCCACATCTAGGTTATTGTGCCCAGTTTTGGGCCTTTTGATACAGGAAAGTCATTGACAAACAGAAGTGAAGTTGGTGGAGGACTGCCATGATGATTAGGGAGCTGGAACACTTGCCCTGTGAGGAGAGACTGAGAGAGCTGGAGAAGAGGTGGCTTCAGTGGGATCTAACAGCAACCTGCTGGTGTTTGTGAGGACATCACTGAGAAGATGGAATCAGTCTCTTTGCTGAGATGTGTGGTGGGAGGACATGAGGCAGTGTTTGTAAATTGAAACAAAGAAGGTTCAGGCTGGATATAAGGAAAAACTTTCTCTCCATGAGTGTAGTTAAGCTGTGTAACATGTTGCCCTGAGATGTGAGGTTTTCAAGACCCAGATGGTTACAGCTGAGCAACCTGTTCAGATCTCATAGCTGACTTTGAGCCAGGAGATTGGACTAGGGGACATGTGGAAGTCCCTTCCAGCCTGTATTACCCTGTGATATTAAACCTGTGGATTCTGTTTAGCCCCCAGAAGCCTTATATTGGAATGGAATCAGTGGAGACAGAATATGTAGGTGACTCATCTGCAACATATCAAAACAAACTCAGCAACACTAATATTACAGTGAACTTGACAAAAGCATCATTTCTATGTCAGGATAAGAATTTTGTTGTCTGTTAGGAAGATGCAAGTGGAACTTAAAGCATGCAAGGGTTTAATTTTTTTTAAGAAAAACATATCCTTTTGTAATGAGGCAAAAGTGTATTTTTCTGTAGCTTTCCTTGGAAAGGGGAAAAATATGCTTTGCATACAATGGACACACTGAAGTAGCGCGACTTTGGCATAGATGCCTGGCACAGAATGGGTCATGTTGAAAAGCATTTGGCAACTTAAAAGAAACCAAAAAGTGATTCTTCTACAAGGAAGTATCTGTCAGCCTTAAAAATAGGTGATCTCTCTGGGTCATTTGTCATGATAAGTATGCAAATGCATATTATGTAGCTCATAATGCATCGTTTTAAGGTGGTGATTTTCTGACAATATGTTAAATCAGTTGCAATCAATTCTGATTCTCCCTTCACCCCCAAACATGATATACTAGTTCCCTCACATGATTATTGTTTCTTCCTGTTCTTTTCTCTCATCCTCCCTCCCCTGCCACATGTTCAGGCTGGGGATGGGAAATAAATAAAGGAAGAGAATCAGTTCTAGGATGCGAGGAGCCCAGTAACTGTTTTGGAAGGCTTTTGGCTAAAAGTCTTCAAATACAAAGAGTTGTGTGTAGCAAAAAATGACTGTTACATAACAGGCTGGGTATCTATCTACACACATATGTATTATATACACATTAGTATATTGTTAAAATTTATTATTCATTTTGTTGTTCAAGGATGAGATGTTACATGAGGAACAGTCTTTTTCTGAGGTTTTTGCCTCCTTTTTTGTGTTTGCTAACCTATAGTCTTTAGGCATCCTCCCTAAAATAAGTGGCGATTTCTGTAGCAAAGCATACTTTCCAGTGAGTCAACCATTTAACGTAGCTCCTTCAAATATTACATATTAATAAAGCATAATTTACGTAATTTATTTTCAGACTATATAATACATTCTAAATAAAATAAAAGACTTTAGCTGTTGGTCATTCTAGAATTTGTTAAAGTTCTATTACAATTGCTTTGTGGTAGCGTATTAATTCTGAATGTAAATGCATTTTAGGAGTCTGCTTTCATTATATGTTTGCTTCATAGCTTTATAGTAGTAAGATGAGTAATTTTCTGTAATGTTAGAGACTTTCTTTTGTGTGACAGTTAATAGCAATGAATATCACCATGACATTA
The DNA here is from genome assembly GCA_013396735.1 of Grallaria varia. Lineage (NCBI taxonomy): Eukaryota > Metazoa > Chordata > Aves > Passeriformes > Formicariidae > Grallaria > Grallaria varia. The sequence continues at coordinate 36,304 of VWZG01000020.1, read as the reverse complement.
TTAATTCTGCAAGCTAAAGACTCTTTTAGAAGCTTGTGGAACATTGCTGTGAATACCTTATGGACATTAATTTTGAGTTGCTGTGAGTTAGACTCTTTCTTCAAAGCATTGCTCTTACAAAGGATTTTGTAAAATAACAGTAGGAATTCTGTTCCAATAACCTCCCAATGTTCATCCTTAGTTTATTGTATTACTTATGTTGAACTTAACCATAATTTGTTTAGAACTGTCACAGTGACACAGTAACTTTTCAAAGTGAGTCTAATTTGTATGGGTACTGATAAATTTGTTAAATTTTTTTGAGTTTAATTTTTTTTTGGAGGTGTCTATGTCCATGTATATAATAAATATTAAAGTATTTATCCAATATGCTGTTTAGTGAACTGTTCATACAACTTTTTTTTTTTTAATGATTTCTTTAAATCATTAGTGTATTGAATAACAAATATTTCTTCTTTAACCACATTGCCTTTAAAGAGGTTTCTGTTGACCAAGTCTCAAAATGTGAGCTTTCAGATTGCCCGGGACCTTTGTTTTTAGCCCCATGCCTCTATTTATGGTAATAAAATATGTAGTATACCTGAAATATATATACATGGTTCTTATATGCTGTACTTGGCTGACATCTGGTCTCTTTTTGAGTGTTTGCTAAATAACTTCCTCTATTTGACAATCAGTATAGGTATGCACACTGCAACAGCAAAACCAATTCTGTCTTGAGTGTACAGTCATCTAATATGTATGTGATGTGTTGATGGACTCTCTCTCTTTCTCTCTTTCTCTTTCTCTCCTGTTTTTTTCCCACCCCAAGCTCTTAGGACTAGTCATGGCAGAACACATTGCTTCTTCAGTTCCTCTCAGCTGTCTAGGCAAGCATTTGTTCCTTATTTAGGGCAAAGTTTGAATTCACAGAAGAAAAACTAAAAAGAAAAAAACAAAAAATAAATTGTTTCCCTGAGACACCTTTGTGGTGTTGTGCCATGCCTTGGTATGCTTAGATAGTCTCCACCCTTCCTTTTCCTGTAGTCTAGAGTTTAGAATGACTTGTTCACTGTTTACAATTTTCTGGATGCATGTCTTCACATTTCTGTTCAATAACTAAATCTGTTTCACAGTTCTGTTGGAATTTAAAAAAAAACCAGTACAACATATGACTTTTTGATCTGTCTGCTGCTTGAAATGTTTTTTATTTACAGCAGTTAGGACAGTATGAATTACAGCTTTTTCCTTATATGGCCTGTGGAGGCATCCAATGGCATTGAAAGATGTTCTTGAGTAATTCTTCATTGCAAATGCCTATTTAGCAGTCTGGATTTTGGATTGAACTACTAAACATTCTCTCTGCAACCATTTTTGTCTTTTAACTTTGATGAAGTGCTGCTGGACTAGCTATCAATACTTGAAAGTTTGCCCTGTCAGGCTGTAAAGATGGGTGGCCATTTGGGTAATATGGCAGCTTGCACCCTTTAACAACATCTTCAAACTCTGCAAATGTGTCCTTTGTGTACGTCTTAGAGAGCAGGGGATGTTCCTTAGCACATTGTTGATGGTTTCTTCTGATGTAATTTTTTTTCTTCAGTGGCAGCAGGATCCTTGTAATGCATGTGAGAGAGCCCTTTTATCGTTCTTCACTTGATTACAATGGATACTGCTCTTGCAGTATGAGGGATTTAGTATAACTAGAGCAGAGAAATGTTGGTCTCTCAAGGAGCTAGAAATACATATGAGATACAGAGAGATCAGCATAATTTCAAATGCGTGTTTAATTTTCCTGTACAACATACTGCAGTGTCATGCATAGGTAGTGTTAATAATTCTGCAGATTCTGTGTCTACAGAAGAGCTGAGAGCATAGTCTCTAGTCAGTTGCTTGTTCTTAAGACCTCTCTGTATGTGTGCAAAAAATCACTTGCAGTTTATTCTCAGGCATACTGAACACATGTCTAGATGCTTCAAACTATGGGACCGAGAATAGGAAATACCCCAAGTACTGAAATCTGACAGTAAGGTCATGAAACCATGTGTTGAGATATAACAGGATATACTGGTATCTCTTCACCAGAGATGTTTTGATCCTGGACTCTCCACAGGATGAGTTTGACATACTGTTTTACAGAGCATTGATTATTTGTTTACTTCCAAATCCACTGTTTTCTAAAGTCCTAAGGAGATAAGATCCTGCTGTCCCTACTTTGCAGAGACAGTTACAATTTTGTGACCAACTATATTTTCAATTAGGACTTCTAGGACTGTGATTTTTGTGGCACATTTTCTTATTTAGATTGTGACGACCTCAGTCCAACTGTATCAATGTCAGGTTTGCTGTTTGAATGCTGTGGCTGTTTGGGGTGGGCTTGCTCATTCTTCACAAGCATTGAAGGGGAACCGTCACATTTTTGTTCCTACTGAGTGGATTAGTTAGATGCGTGCCTGCTAGTTTGTTCACAGTTACAGGTTTCACCTATGGTTAAGATATCCTTTTATGCAACTTTTTAAGTCAACATTAGTTATCCTGAGGAAATGACTCATTTTTAGTCTTTTTTTATCTGCAGGTTTTGTTGATGTGATATGGTTTCACTTCTCTGTCCGTCCTCCTACCCTCTGCCCAACCCCCGACTGGTCATTGATTGATCCTTTAATATAATGTAAATTTTACCTGTTTGTTAATTTTGGAGGCCCCTTGTGCAGTACTTTGGCCTGTCTGATTTCAAGTCTGCTCTTGGCTAAATAATATCCTGCTTTCTCAGCCCTCTCCTTAAAGCAGAGATTTATGAAAAATATTCTGTATTTCGGAAGAGAAGCATTAAATTCACTGTGGTACAGTATAATAAAAATTTTCATGTATATTCAAGTTACGTCATGTTGGTTAAGGCATTGTATGATATTCTGAGTGTCATAGAATTATAGAATGGTTTGGGTTAGAAGTGACCTTTAAGATCATGTAGTTCCAACCTCACTGCCATGCACAGCGACACCTCTCACTAAACCAGTTTGTTCAGAGCTCCATCCAACCTGGCCTTCGACACTTCCAGGGATGGGGCATCCACACCTTCTCTCGGCAACCTGTTCCAGTGCATTACCACCCTCACAGTAAAGAATTTCTTCCTAATAGCTGATCTAAACCTACTTACTTCCAGTTTGAAGGCGTTCCCCCTTGTCCCATTGCTACATGCTCTTGTAAAAAGTTCATTTCAGTCTTTCTTGCAGGCTCCCTTCAGGTACTGGAATGCTGCAGTAAGGTCATCCCAAAGTCTTCTCTTTCCCAGGCTGAACAATCCCAAATCTCTGGTCCTTTCTTGTAAGAGTGATGCTCCATCCTTCTAATCCCTCTAATCACCTTGGTGGCCTCCTCTGGACTCACTCCAACAGGTGTGCTGGGGACTCCAGAGCTGGACACAGTGTTCCAGGTGGGGTCTCACCAGAACAGAGCAGAGAGGCAGAATCCCCTCCCTTGGCCTGCTGGCCCCAGTGCTTTGGATGCAGCCTAGGACACCACTGGCTTTCTGGGCTGCAAGTGCACATTTCCATTTCATGTCGAGCCTCTCATCCACCAGCACCCCCAAGTTCTTCCTGGCAGGGCTGCTCTTGATCTGTTTATCCCCCAGCCTGTACGGATACCGCGGTGTTGTGGTTCACACAAACTGGTGTATGAGTGGTACTCCCTGATTCAGTACCCCTCCCAAGACTCCCTAAACCGGGTGCAGCTCCCCCTCTCCCCTCCAACTGGAGGCACAAAAGGCAAAGATTATGGGTGGAGAGAAGAACAATTTACTGGAAACAGCAATGAGATAAGAAAATGAACAGTAACAGAAGCAGTATTAATAACAAAAGGTATGAGAAAAGAAGTGATTCACACAGACCAACATTCCTGATAATAGGCAATACCGGATGGCTCCCTCAACCAGGTGTTTTCTCCACTGGAAGGAAACCCTTCTCCTCAGAAGTGTGAGTCCCTTCTTCCTACCCCTGGCAATGATGTGAGGTGCTATAGAATAACCTCCATGTCCTAGCCATGCTCCCTTCTGGCTACTGTGAAAAATTACACCCTGTGCTGGCCTGAACCAGCACATAGGGGTTGCACTGAGGTGCAGCACCTTGCACTTGGTCTTACATCTCATCAGATTCCCATGGACCCACTTCTCAAGCTTGTCCAGGTCTCTCTGGATGGCTTCCTGTCCTTCAAATCACACCAAATGTGTTTTTAAACAGATTATTTAGGAAAATAAATGATTAATCTTGATGGCATTTTGTTTTTATTGATTTATGTGATTAATTTTTTATGTTTTCAAAAATCTGAGCTATTAAATTGAAATATAGTGTAGTGTCCCATCAGAAATGTTAACCAAGTTATCAATTGCATGATTATGTTTGAAAATAAGAGCTAAAAATAGCAAGCAGAATTGTATGTTGTTTATTTTGGAGTGCCGTCTCAAAGGTACATACAGGTACTGGACAGCTTTTATTCTGAGTCAGGCCTTTTGACTTTCTTCATGCTTATATAGCTAATGTAAACATGGAAGCTCTTTTCCCTAGTCATTAAATTTTCATTTAAATATATTTCCTCAGGACACTGATGTGAAATGTTGCAATATGCTTACACTGTGTTAGATAACAAAGGTGCGTCCTGTGTGTTGGTGAAGATTATTGGTTCCTGCTGAGTAGTTTGTAAATAGTGGGTATAACTCAGTGGCACCTGAAAGTCAAACATATTTAACAAGTACAGTCTTGTTTCTTTTGGGGATTTCCACTGATCTGACTTCTAGGACAGTAAAGAACTGCTTGTGTAATTAAGGTTTCTCTGTGCCATTCTGTTATTCAAGGGCTTCTTGAAGTCATAGACAAGCAGAGTCTTTAGACTGATAACCTTTTGTTAGTGCCTTTTCTCCTGAAGTCTCCTACAATTGTGTAGTATTTAACTTAAACTTCTTACCTTCCCTGGCAGAAGCAACCACAGTGAGATTGATTATCTGATTTAAGCATATCTTATCGAAAAAGGTGATAGCTTTAACTGTTCTTTTTGAAATCGTGTTGTGAAATGGAAACGTGTGGAATGCTCCTTTGGATAGTTCTTCTCTTGGTTGTTACTTGAAAATATTTTTAATATGGTGTTTGTTAACTGTCATCACCTGGTGTTGAAGTGTATCTAGAGCTCAAGCCCCTTTAGATTATGGGAATTTTTTTCTTTTTATGTTTGGTCAAATGTGATTATAGATGAAAAAGTGCTGTGAATTGTGGATTCCCATCTGACAATTCTTCAGCTGTGTTTGGATATGCTGTGTCAAGAATTATTTTGAAGGTGGATAGTTCCAGGTGTGCAGTTAGTACATACTAACATAAAAAAACCCAAAATACAGTGTGATGGTATTTAAGAATAATCAGTGTAAATACTTTTTGTGATTAGTGTTAGTGGCGCATATAAGTGTGAAAAATTTCTGCTGGAATGTGGTAAACCAAAACAGAGTATTTTCTTTTGAATTGTGATTTCTAATGATGTTTATACTATTACAGGGGTCTGTCTTCCCTAAACTGCACTTACTAATATATGTAATTGGTGACAGCATGTATAGTGTGTAGAGAAAAGATCTTTGGAAGGCAGTGTCGTCAGTTCTTGAGGGTGCAGTTTGAGCCTAAATATTTTCTCTCTCATCTGTCTTTTATCTTGTGCTTTATCAGCTTTAGACTTTCTGTTTTCTGGTGTAAATGTATGAAGCATAGTGACAGGTTTGTCCTTCTTTATCTAGTAGGCTGTCTAATGAGTTCAATGATGGACAACACTAATGTCAAACTGTATCTCATTAAAACTGTGTGTATAGTGAAAACTGCTACGAAATTTGCTTTTATATCAGATGGAAGATTACATATAAATTTTTTTTTTTTAAACATTGTCTCAATGTCTTTTCTCTAATACTTCCCAGAGGTCTTCCATATATTACCTTTTCCTTTGTTACCTTTTCCTTCTTCTTATTGAGATCAGGATTTAGCAGAAAACCCAGTTTCATGATTCCATATCTCTCAGTGTTTGAGTACTACTTTGTTTTCTTTGCTTAGTATCTGTCAGCATCTCTTGACTGCAGTGGGAAAGGGTGATTTGTTGTTAAATGACGCAGCTGTTATAAAGGAAAACAGCAGTCATACTTGGTACAATTTATCAAGTTCTTAGAAAACTAGATTATACATACAGACTATACATACCCATATTATACACATATAGACATACATATCTACAAAACTATATGATTATACTAGATTATATCTTATACTGGTCTCATGGGTGTATTGGGTTTGGCTGAGATGGAGTTAATTTTCCCCACAGCAGCCCTCACAGTACTGTGCTTTGCATTGGTAGCTGGAAAGGTAGTGATAACATACCAGTGTTTTGGCTACTGTTGTGAGTGGTGCTGGCACAGCATCAGCACTGTTTCTCCAACGTTCTGTCCCCTATCAGTAGGCTGGGGGTGGGAAAGATATCCTGAGAGGAGACACAAGTAGGACAGCTGAGCCCAATTAACCAAAGGAATATTCCATACCCTATGATGTCTGCTCAGATATAAAAGCTAAGAAAAGGAGGAGGAAGGTGGAACATTCATTATTTACAATGTTTGCCCTCTGGAGCAACTGCTAAATGTGCTGAAGCCCTGGATATTGCTTGCTGATGGGAAGGAGAGAATAATTTTTCTTTCTCTTTGCTTGTGCATGCACAAGCTTTCACTTTTGCTTTCGTAAACTGCCTTATTTAAACTTAGGAGTTGTTTTTCATCTTGTTTTCTCCCCCATGTCCAGCGGAGAAAGGGAAGTGTTAGGTCAGCTTGGTGGGCATTGGGCGTCCAACCAAGGTCAACTCACCACAATAGGGTAGCTTGTGTCATGGTCATTGAACAGTGTAGGGGAACATGACTTACTACCAATATATACTTGTCTTGGGAATGAATGAAGCACTTATTTGTGGAACCTTTAACCCGCAGGAAAGTCATTGCAGTGTCTGCTTTCTTTTACATATTATAGACTGGAAGAGATAAAAGTATGAAATTTAGCTTGATTAAACTCAACATGTAACTTTAAAAATTATATTTGATTTTTATCCCTAAGTAAGAAAGACGCATGTATAATTTTCTAAAAAATTCCTTCATAAATTAAGCATCAGAGGAATAAGAAAGGAATACAAGATTGGCTAATGGATAGTAAAAGTGGGAGATCAGAAGATAACCACTTCAGGAGGAAGCATGAGACATACATTTAGCAATAGTCTCTTAATATAACACTATTTTAGTCTGTTTGTAGTGAAGCATGCTCAAGGAAAAGATGTGTCAAAATTTATTCAAATATGAGAAAATTAAACCACCTGAAACCTTTCTGAAATGAAATGTACTCTAGTATTAGTGCATGTTTTTCCCCTAACATTTTAGGCTCTATGAAACTTGGTGTGTAGTATCAAGGAATAGATTCAAAGGCATTTTCTTGTGTACTGAATGATATAAATTGCATGGGTTTTTTGTATAGTATTCATGCTGATGGAATTAAGTCAGTGCAAATTTTCGGCTTCCTTCATTATCAGGCACCATCAGCCACCTAACAGACAAATTTCAGAAAGGTCTTTCAGATTTTTCTTACTGAAAATCCCTGACCACTTCTTTGATCTTAGTTGCCAGGATCTTAGCTTTGATAGTTTTCATGACATCTTTTTTAAGATCTACCTTTGATTAACCTGTCTGATAAACATGAAAATTTATCATGTCTGATGAACATGAAGCTGCACCCCTGTCTCCTCAAGGGAAGGAGTGTTGTGTCTTCCTATTTATTCAGATTCCTGGATGCTGAGCACTGCTTGCATCTGTTCCCAGCCTTCCCACAGAGGAGCAATGGCAGCAGTTCGAAATGGATACTGTCTCTGAAATCTGCACAGCTGCTGGTCTGGTTCTGAGTCACAGCAGTGAGGTTGACCCCAGTCTTGTTAGTGCACTGCTATCTGACCAGTCAGTTAATAAGAGCAGAGTCATTCAAGCTGATCAATGATAGACTTCGGAATGAAGTGCTGTGATCTTTGTTTGGTTCTTGTTTGAAAAACTTAGATGAAATTATCTATGAATTCCCAGTATAATTTCCATAGCAAAATCAATCCCTTTGCTCACTGTGGGCAGGTTTGAAGAACTCACCTTTTAAGAAGGAAGGAAAAAAGAGGAAGGAAAAGGATAGGAAGTCTAAGGCACAATACAAAATGCTATTTCTTCCTTTTAATCTACTAAATGAATTGCTTTAATTCCTACAGTAATTCTGCTGGTGTTGGTATTTCTCTTGTGCGTTCACATTACTTTCAATATAAATTTCTCTGACTGTAAGAAGACTTGGGTAATGCTATTTGTAGGGGTAGCTGGTATTTGTAGTGGATAGTAAGGTGTATCTTTTTTAATTATTAAAAAACTTTACCTCCTTCATGTCAGGAGTTTGATGAGCTGAATTAAATCTCACAGTTTAAAATGATCCTTCATAATTAACAGCAAGGCCCTCTGGCTTTTTTGTAGAAGCATGAACTAGAAACAAGTTAGATTTTTTTATTGGCTTACAGCCATGTTCCTTTGTGTTGCATTCTCAACATCACAATTGTTTTTCAGAGACATGTATGGTACTGTCTGCCTTCTTCTGTGAAACTTGCTGATTTTTTTTTTTTTTCTGGGACTGTCCTACATGGCTCATAGCCTTGTCTTTTGGTAGGATAGAATTTCTCTTTTGAACTGATTACTGCAACTTGTAACAAACAATCAGAAGGCTGTACTGCACAAACAGTTTCCTTCCTCAAATTCAAACCCAGGTTTGTTTTTCTTGTTTTGTTTCTTGACCTTATTTCAAGACAACAGGTTTTGCCAGCATTTCAGCTTTTATTTCTTCTTTATGTTAACTGTATTCTCACTTAACAGCATTCTTAATTGGGCTTTCCTTACAGCTTTTTTCCAGTCATTTAATTCATTAGCCTTTGTCTACAGAAAGTGTTCTTTCTGTGTGATTTTCTTGGCTCTAAATTTTCTCATTCTTTTGGTTAAATTTTTAGGGAGGGTTACTCCTTTCTCCTCTTCTTTTATGTACTTTTCCGGACTTGATTTACACTTAATTTTAGTTCCCCTAAGCTGGTTTGATTTCAAATCCCTTTAGACTGCATCAACACTAATAAAGTGGACCATTGTCTGGTATTGAGGACAGCTGGCACAGTTTGAGATTTGTGCTTTCTGTTAATCTTTCAGCCTTCAAAACAGGTAGCTGTGTGTGCAGTACCATTTGGAAGTTTTCCCAGCCGTGTGATAACCCTCAGATTGTTCCCAGAGGTTGGAAGAGTGCATTGGCCTTTATCAAAAGTATTTCAGGACTTGTTCTGACATGACGATTTGCATTTTAGTGTCTGGGAAAGTTTTAGTCATTAATATATTGATGTAGCCTTTAAGGTTAACTTTTGTACAGGCAATAGTGAAGCCAGTTACCAACTAGGTTAACTCTGTTTTATCTGCTTCCTACAAGGCCTATTCTGTGAATCATTAATATTAAATCTTGTGCTTTAAGTGATTCTCATAGCTGTCTAAAATTTAAAAAAAAAAAAAAAAGCACCACAAGAAAACAACAACCGAAAAAAAGAAATAAACAATCTCTCTCAACAGTCCTTCCAAACCCTCATCCACTTAAATTTTCTTGTTTGGTAGTTTGTAGGAGGTTCACACTTTCCTTCTCACTGTAACTTTCTCTTTCTAATGTTATGTGGAATGTTTGGCTTTTGTTACATTCTGGATGTCAGAACAAGTATACAAATCTTAAGATATTCAAGACAAGATTTCCTGCTCCACCCTATATATTTGTCCTTCCTGAGCCAAGTATGCTCTCTAACACTATGGAGTATCCCACTAAGTATGTTGTGTCAGTTGAGTTATATTTTTGTTTACTTTCTGAGATTTCCAGCTACCCTTGTTTTTATTCCCCATAGTTCTTGTGTTAGTTTACTGAGAAGAAGTTTACAAGGAAGCTCTGAAAATAGTCTACTGTTTGCCACCTTCTCCTCCCTGTGACCCTTTAACTACCCACGCTTGCCACTCATTACTTTGGAGCTGTGATCTAGGTTGCCATTTGTAAGTCTTGTTATTTTATTAAAGAGGACACTCTTTGCCTTTAATTTACTCACTGGTGATTTCAATGACAGCAAATTTTTAGCCTGCCAGCCTGAGAAGCACAGATGGCACTTCACATGGCTGAGAAGAAGTAGAACTCTGGGGAAAAGAAGCATATGTTTTCCTGGATTTGAGAGAACTGAGAGAGGTCCAGTGCTTGAAGTGTTTTTCTAAATTTTCCCCAAATTTACGTTATGCATGCAATAGTGTGATGTATGAGCACTGTGACTCTAGCATACATGAAACTTTGCAAAGTGAAAAATATAGGGCTGCACACGTTGAAGAACAGTGATGTCTGAGGAATAATAGGATGTGTCAGCTAGGGTCATGTAAATAAAAGGGAAAAATGAGTCACTTGGTTGGTCCGGTCAGTGGATCTTGAAGGAGGGGAGCAGGAAAGAACTTGAGAACTGCATACTGTAACACTGGTGAAAACTGTGCTTATATTCAGTATGTTATTTAGTAACATAATTGTTCATTTGGGCCTGTAATATGTCCATGAAAGAAGTCAGTGGATTGTGTACTGTTCTGTATACTGTATCACTTTTATAGATTGTTCTGAGTTTATGCCTTGAGAAACAATTATGTGTGAAATTTTCAGTATCATGAATGTACTTTATACTTTATAACAACTATTTTATATTTTCTTCTGGAAAGGATAAGCACTTTATATTAAGTACTTAATACTGAATTTTGCTCCTAAGTGTTATTTGTACTATTAAAAATAGTGTAGTCTTAGAACAAGGTCAAAGTGGTGAAGTCCTGTCTCAAAAAGAAAAACAAATGTGAGGAAATCTTTGTCTTTTAGGCTTATTTTGAGGAATACTGAGGAATAATGCTACCAGATCTTGTTTGATTGAAGTGGAATTTCATTTGTCCTTCTCAAACCAGTGGTAATCAAAGCTTGTTTGAAGGGGAACCTCCTTTACAAAATTGAACTGCAGAAAGAATCCTGTGCACTTCTCTGCAAAACAGCTTATTCCTGAGAGCTTTCTTCTTTGTGCAGTAGAAGTTAGATGATTTGGCTTTGATCCTTGCATATTATGGATTGAATATATTGCAGCTTTTTTAGCTCTTAGCAGTAAGGAATCTTAAAGAAAAAGACCCCAACCAAACCCCAAACCATTATATAATATATATAGGTAACCTTACATATTTTTTTTAAATATATGCATTAAAAAGATGATCTGTCCCTCTGTTTCCATGGGAAGTCCTTTCCATATTTGTTTAAAGAAATGTGCTTGTATCTGCAACTAATAATGCTACCAGACAGATGGATTGATGGGTATAAGAGAAATGAAATTCATTTTTTCAGTTAAATAACTGCCTCTCCATTAGAAAACCACATAATCTCTTAAAACTGGGAAAGTCATGGTCTAAGCCTCACTTGGCTTACAGAAGGAATGATTTTTCTTTCTTTTTTTCTTTACCAATTTACAGCTTTTGTTTGTTTGCTTTAAGCAGTTTTGTTGTTGAAAATTAATTCTTTTTAGGTAGTGTTTTCCCTAACATAGGTTCAGTCACTTCTCTCTCACCTACTTGAAACTGTAGAGCTGGCACTGAAATACTCAAGTGACTTCACTAAAAAGCTGGTCTGTGTGCTTCAGAAATTGCTTGTACTAGAGAAGGTAGGATTACCAAACTTAGTAGTAGATTTATGGTTTTGGAATAATAGAAAATGATTTAAGTTTAATGAAAAAAAATGACAAATTCACATACTTGAGCACTGATGAGAACTCCTGGTGTAACGTGCCTGGTACCACACAGGTAGATTGTTCTTGTATAACCCAGATCCTGATCTGTTTCTTTCTCAGATCAGGTGACTTTGTGAGAGTAACATAATGTTAAAGCACACCTACTGGTTTCTAGCTTTTAAGATGGATTGCTAGGACCAGCCAGTAAAGGTTGATTTACATTTAGAATGGCATATAGCTCTGACTGCAGTCTCACTCAGAAAAGATGGTGTCATTGGGATAAGAAAGAACTATTAATGTGATTAATCTGAAGTTGCTTTCTTAAAGGAGACGAAAGAATTTGCCAAGTAAGACCTAGGAAGAAAAACAAGAGTCTCTGTTGGGTTTGAGAGCAAGTATGGGAGAGAAACTTCTGAAAATAGCTATATCTGAGGGATAAACTTAATAACAAATCTTGTTTAAAAGTTGGAGGATGAGGTCTAATCTCAGTAATGGAGAGAAAGAAACTCAGTGGTTCAAGATGATGTTTTATGTATTTGTATTTACGTAAGAAGACTGTGTAAGATTATAAAGTCGATCCTGGAGTTAGAAATTAAAAATGAACATATGAGATTTTCTGATACTAGATTAACAGAAGTATCTGAGAAAGAGAGTAGAGCAGACAAGAAAATATTTGATTGTTTTTTATCATAAAGTTTCCAATTTTACAAATTCTGTTTCTCATGGCTGCCACTGATATCTCTACAGATCAGAAGGGAGTATTTATTATTTTTATTTTTTTCTCTTCTTGGTGCGTAGTTTATCATCTTTGAAGCAGAGACAATTTGCCGTTCACAGAAATTGTGATTTTGAGTGTCTGATTCTTCCTGTGGTATTAAGAAAGTAGTCCTGAACTGACATATGGGTCTAGTGTCTGTGTTCAAAGTCAAATCAGTTTGCCTCAGTCAGATGGGGACTTCCCCCCCCCTTGTACCCTTCTATATTCCTGAGGTGATGTAGGTATTTTCATCTAACACTTCCATAGCTGCAGGCGCTTAAAGCGTGACATCTTGGAACTGTTATCTTGCTGTTGTGCATTCAAATTTTGCATGTTTTTAAAATTCTGCTTAAATTACATGAAAAACGACGATGAAATGTTTTGGCCTTTGTTTTGAACGGGTTCATGTAATGCAGGAGACTGGATTAAACAGTGCAGATGGCATTGAACCCTTTAAAAGGATATATTTTTTTTTATAAACGGATTAATTTTTCTGAAGAAAAAAATTAAAAATGGTAGTGACTAGTCTCTGTTCACCCAGCAATTCAGACAGAATTGGGCATATAGCTAAAATTTCCTATCTGCAAGGTCACTTCATGACCTTTATTTCCAGAAGGACCTCTGCAAGAGGGGCAGATTTATCTGAAAGGGACTGCTGTCTAATTAGTCTAGAGATATTTGTAAATACTGTTGAGGTGATTGAGCAACAAGAAAAAGATTTTTTAAAATAATTTTGGTTTTTACATTATAAATATAATTCCATTTTCAGGGATTTATTAGCAATACTAGGATGAAAAATTGTATGCTTTTTGATAGTTTTGAAGTTTTGAATGTCTGAGTGGGCTGTTTTAAGATAATCAAAACTTATGTAAAGTTACTGTCTATTCCAGCGTTTTTTTATGGAACTATGTAAAAAAATCCCTAAGAGCTTAATTTCTTTCCTCTTAGTAATAGATTTATGAATTGACAAGAAAATTTGCTGTTTTCTTGCATCTTGGTTACAGTACGGCATTTGTTACTTCTGAGCAGACTATGGGCTACAAGAAAATGTTTCACTGTTGTTGCAATTTTTTTTTCTTTTTTTCTTTTTGAAAATTAGTGGTCCGCAGTATCTGGACAAATTTTCCTAGAGCAGAGGTATGAACTACATTGGAACTTTGTGGATTTCCTTCTCCTCTACTTTGTCAACAACAATTAAGTAGCTACTTCACTCCAATGGTATAATAGTGTGGAAAAAATTACCCAGATATTCGTGCTTTCTTTTTATTGTTCTGTGTGTTTTTATGCATTTTAGGCTATCACAGTTTAAAAGTTCCGGAAGTTTTTGTAGGGCATGGTGATTTGCTTAGCCTGGTAGGACTGGAAGGCCTTTTGGAACTGCTTGCAGTTTTATTGCTTACAAATACATTGACTTGTAAATTTAGTAATTGTTCTTTTCATTATATGAAATGTGAATATTTCTGCTTCATGTTTTCCATGAGCCAGTCTGTTTAAATCTATTTTTTCATACATATAGCTCATATAATGTGCTACCTTCTACTTGTTAATGAGGTTGCAAATATGAACTTGTAAGAAGATGCATCATAATGCTTCATACAGAAATAAAAGTAGGCATCATTGTCGGCTATGCTGTAGTGGGTTCACTGTAGGGGTAGCTGTTGGAACAGGTGGGCTCTGTGTTTCATTCTGCTTGGCTTCTTGACTTACCTTCAGCTGAAAGTTTCACCTTTCCATTTTTGTGAAGCAGGCAGTGTAACTCATTTGATGAGAGGTACAATAAAAGACCTATTTTATTTTTTTCTGAAAAGGTAAAACCCTGATGTTACTTCTTATACATGGAATAACAGTGTTGTCTTCTTTTTGTTTGAATTTCTGAGATACTTTATCACAGGAAAAGTTATAAGCATTTCATTGAGTGCTACCTTAGCCGAAGAATACCCAAACTGTCAATCTCAAATGGAAATGAAAATAGGCTGTCTCCCTCTTTCCCCCAGGCATTCCATTTTTGGAAGTTCATGGCCTCTGACTTTGTAGGTGCTGATTTTTTAAAATAATTTACACTGTCGCTACTTTTGAAAGGTTTAGGTGCCCATTCACCTTGTTTATCTAACAGTACTGCTGTTGAAGCTTATTTTTGAAATATCAAATTAATTACCATTCAAAAATAAGATTAATTTGACAGAATTCTCATTGCAGTAAAAGTCTGTTATCTGAAGCATTTATCATTTTCTTTTCTTTGCTCCTATTCCTGGTACTGTTGTTGCTTTAATTGGGTTCCTATTTATTTTTCTTTTCTGCTTTTATTCCTTCCCTTGAAGTCAGGTTCACAAATAAGCTTTTTCAACAGCCAGTTTATTGCTCTTTCAGAGTCTTCTATGTGCAGCTTTTGATTGCTTTTCTGTTAATTGACTGGGAATCAACATTTAGTTCAGTACTGTGCTGCCATTCTGGATTAGTCAACTGTTAACAAAGTTACATAGTAACTCTAAGCCTTGATAACCCAAAAGTAAGGTTTTGTTAAAAACAATTGTTTCTTCACTAAAAGGGTTGTCAGACTGCCCAGGGAAGTTGTTGAGCCTCCATCCCTGGAAATATTTAAGAGATATGTAGATCTAGTTTTTAAGGACATGATTTAGTGGTGGACTTGGCAGTGGGAGGTTTATGGCTGGACTTGCTGATCTTAAAGGTCTTTTCCAACCTAAATGATTCTGTGATAAAAACTAATAATCCTCTTTGCCTCTTCTACTTTCAGAGAACTACCTATGCTTCAAAATGAAAGTGAGGAAGAAGAGTCTCCAAAAGTATTAATTTGAACAATAATTATTGCTCGTAAGTAAGTACTTCTTGTCCCTTGCGATGTTTCCTCCACAACTGAAAACTGCTCTTCTGTTGATAAATCCTTGTCAACTGAAAAAAAGCAAACTTTGCCAAAGAGAGGTCATGTCCTTTGGTTTTATGTCAGATCACTGACAAAATTGAGTCAATCAGACCCCTGTTTCACCTTTCATTTCTCCTTACACTCGTTTCTCTCCCTTCTCTTTGCCTCTCATTTCTAAAATAATTAAAATTTTTTTGATAAATTCATTATGTATCCTCCATCTTATATACAAAGCCCTTATTTCTGTGGCAGTGTTGTTGTGCCCTTTCACCTGTATTGCAGATATTTCATGCATTTCTCAGAGATAAGCCATACTTCTGTAGAAGCTGGGCACAGGCCCTATTCCGGGAAGTTTCTCTGAGAGTTACAAGTAACTAAGCTGTTGTGACTGGAAAGTATTGTCTGCTCTGGGATATCCTAGATCCAGTGCTAGATTTTTCTCAAATGGTAATAAGTATTAAAAAGTTGATACTTCAGATTCTTACGGTTTTGAAGGTCTGTGCAAGTACAGACCTTTATTTTATTTAACTAAAGCTTAGCAGAAAGGGAAGTCTCTTTGTTTTGAGAAGTTGCTTAATGAAAAGAACTTCACTGAAATGTGAATTCAGGTATGAACTTGGAAACCAAGTGTGTTGTGACATTTATCTTTTTTTTGATGCAACTATAGAAAAGACTGTTATGACCAGTATTCTTAATTAAGATAAGGCTAAGAAAGTTGTGAAAATGTCTTGAACCTTTACCATAGAACAAGAAGTTCAAGCAAATTTGTTGCAGATGAGATGCTTTTACAGTTCACCCAGCTTCAGTATTGGTTGTCAAGCTGGTGATATCAAAAGTACTCTCAATTAGGATGATTTATTTATACAGTTATAACTCTAGAGCTACTATCTTANGAAAATGAAGGATTTCAAGTGGTATTCTAAGGACCTTGTGGCCAGGACAGAACAAAGAATATGGTGATAGCTTTCCAAGCATGCAGTGTACACTTAGGTGCCTTGAAACTTGGTTAGCTGTTGTTACTATTTTTTGTTGCTGAAAGGAGTTGTTTCCGTTTCCTGAACCCACTTTTTTTCCCTATCCTGCTGAAACTGGTTAACTGAATTATCCTACAAACCCAGAAAAAAGGTGGTTATTTTTGTTTCTTGGTTTGTGGATTGGATCATCTCAGAGAAGTGTTCAAAAAGTGTTGAAGTGCAAAGGAAGAAATGAGACTCTGCAGGCAGGAGCAAATAATGTGGGAGCGTAACCTGTCCCTTCAGCCAGCAGCCGGTCAGTGGATCTGTCCAGCAGTTTGCAGTAATGGCGTCTTGAAGTTGTTAGACTGAGAATAGGGACCTGGGAGAGGAACAGAGATGGCTTCTGTGAAAACTTTAGACTAGAACTGGCTAATTTTGCCAGATGCCTCCCAGGCATTGCTGTTAGTGGGGATGACCTCTTGATAGAGAATAGAAACAATGATTCAGATGGCAAAAGTCGTAGCAGATAACAAGAAAATCTGTAATAAACTTCCCCCCTCCCCTTGCAGGCCCCCAACTCCCCAGCCCCATGTGTAGTATCTATGTAGTATCATGTGTATTATCTCCAGGCCCTGAAAATGAATGAAAGGTACATGTGAAGAATTGCATGACTTGTCAAAACCTCACTTCTAATGGGAATTGGCTGGTCCCTTGTACATGATACTACATAATACAGTAATTTGTCTGTATCATGGTTTACTGTTTTGTAAATTAAAATTTGTTTGCGGGAGCCTACATGCATGCATATGTACTTATTTAGTTTTATTCTTCGTGTTATGTTAGCACTACCTTGATTTGTTCATAAGCTGTGATGATGGTTGTACCTTTTGTAGAGATGCGTTCCTTCCTCTGGTAAGAGCAAGGCACAGGAGTTGAGAACTGAATGAAACCTTCTTGCCTTTTACGTTCAGCTTGTATGGGAAGTTAATTAAAAGGATTTGTGCAGGTCTATAAATTGCAGTGCCTGGAGCACTAGTTAAGCCAGTAGTTTTATATGCATTGCTCAACTATGAAGGGAGATTGAGCAATGGAGGAAAGCTGATTTAAGCTTAGTGCCTCAGTAAGGTCTAGATAGTGCTGGTAGGTTGAGGCAAGTAACTGGAGTGAAGGTGATACCTTTCCCATGTTACTTGATTATGCAATATGTGGATTTGTGTTGGGTTCCTGCTTCCTGTCAGATTGCATAACAAGCTGCATTTGGAATTCCTTTCTGCTGTCACAGTCTGGCTCGGAAAAACTGTATTTAATCCATCTATGTATTTAATATTTTTTTCTTTATTCTTTTCACATATAAAAATGTTTCCATGGTAGTATTTGCCTTTTTTTTCCCCTCAAATAATGTTTCACACTTACTCTAATCCATTTCATCTATGAACTGAGTTTTGTAGCTTATTAAAAAAAGAAAGATCAACTGGACTTTTTTATTGCATTCTGTAATACTTTCTTATCCTTTCTTGGGCATTCTGTAAGTTAGATTAATCTGTGATAGGCTTTTGAAGATAAACTAATCTTCACAAAAGGCCTGTATTTCTTGAGTCTTATTTATTGTTGGGGCTCCTAAAATCTTGGATAGATATTCTCTGTTTCTACATATCTAAATAGATCAGTGTATGATTCCTGATGGAAAAGGAAAATACCTTTTTAGGTGATTATGTTGCTGAATTAACCTTGCCCTTTTATTAGGATCATCCCTCTGTGGTTCTGGGATATCTGCTGTCTTTCTTGCTTGCTACAGATTTCCCCCTTGCCTGAGGATCAGCAAAGTCTGTTTCTTGTTCTGAAACATTCTGTTTCAGTTCATCCTTCTATTCTTGTAGTAATTTAGCTTAGATTTTTATTTGAAAGATGGTTTATTGCTTCTCTGGCTCTCCGAAATATATTCTTTATTAAAAGTGCTTTCTATATAAGTCAGTTCTGAGGCAGCAGCACAAACAAGTCTTTCATGTTTTTCTTTTCAAGAAAAAGGTTGCTGATGTATCCATTGACTTGCATGTTTACTGCAGTGAAATATGATACCAGGCTGAGACACGGCAGAGAGGTTGGAAGATTGGAGTAGAATTTTACATGAAGCAACACATTAGAATGATCAGGGGAAAATGGGATACAGGCCATTAAGGGCAAACTTAAAATACTGCTTTTAAATTAAAGAAAAAGAAAACAGGCAAGTACAGGATAAGGAATGACTGAGAGTTCTGAAGAAAAAGATTGAGGGTTAAGAACTGACCTTAAATCAACAGTATTGTGCACAAAAAATAGTTCTGAAAATGTAACATCACACTAGGATGAATAAATGAAACTACTATCATAAAACACCATGTAAATCTGTCTGCATAGCTTAGGAATGGAATCACCAAGATAATTGTGTCCACTTTGGGACCATGCACTTAATACATGCAAACAAATCAAAATTATTCTGCCAAATTGGAGAATCCAGAAGAAAATAGAATCCAAGATCATAACACTGGATCCAGCCAAGGGAAGTTGAAATAACATGAGCGTGATTTAATGCATAGAGTAAGTGTTGCTATTCTAGGTCTTTTGGAAGACCATAAAACCTAATGAGCTTACATTTTTACCAGTAGAGATTAATGCATTGTGGCTGATGAAGCACTGCAGTAGTCTGGGTATATGTCTCTCTTTGGAAGTTCATAAAATGTAGTCAGACACATGAGCATGTGTGATCTCCTGTTAGAGGAGAAGAGTGATCTAATAACCTTCTGATAATCTTATTACATTTTATGATTAAATGTCTCATTTCTAGATGCTTTGTTTTTGGGGATTTTTCTGGTGTTTTTTTTCCCCTTAATTGTCTTTCTCTTTTGTGAGTGAAAGAAATGGAGAACAGCTTTTTGCAAAATATGCTGAGAAGCAGCATAGAATTCTCTTTATGTATTGCAATGAGTTTTATTTTAAATTTTTTTTAGCTTACTTTTTTTTTTTCCAATGGGCCAAGCAACTTTTTATCTTGAATGCATCTAATTTCAAACTTAAATGGTCCAAAACTAATACACTGACTGCAAATTTGAAAAAAATTAGACATGGTAACCTGGTGGATATTGTTTGGCTCTAAATTAGTATTTTTTTATAGTGCATGAAAAATCAAATTTCAGATATCACTGATAATCTATACTTTTTAAAAATATGTATGATTAGACTGTTACAATGAACTAAACTTATGTGTTGACAAATTGTTTAAGGGGACAAGATCAGAGGAAATAACCAGGCAAGGAGTCTGTCTTGTCTGCAATGTTTCTTGCTTCACAAGTTCCTGCAGTTAAATAGGTGAGGATCTATGTCACAAGTTTTTTTGTTTGTTTTGTGTTTAATATGAAATACAGAGAGCTAGTATAGCCAATTCTGATGAATGTATCTGTGAGTTATGAGGTTTTATTTAATATTGTAATTTTTAGATAAAATGATGGACTAGGATTATTAGCCTTGCCCACTTTTTGTTTTTGATTTAAAGTAATTGTAATTGTCATGGAGAGAAAAACAAGATGTGGATAAATGTCAAGGTGACATCTACAATATAAAAGTATTCTGCAGTTGTTTCGGTTTTACTCTTTTTTGATTATGTAGTTGTGCTATTCTAATAATTCAGTACTTCTTTATTGTTTGGATTATGTTAAATAGTGGCCAATAAACATTTATTAAATGGGCAGAACCTGTTAGCATAAGAAAAATCTTCATTTGCTTACTTTTGCGCTTCAACTTTTGTAGTTTTTCTTTTGGTTACTTTTTTTGTTCTTAGGCAAATGTTTAAATAAGTCAAATCTAGAGGGAATAAGAAAACTCAGATGCTTGCCAGTATGTATAAAAAACCCAATCAGGACAGAGGTTAATTATAGAATGATTCACTTGAAATTGATCCTAATGATACTGCCTTTTAATCAGATTGATTTTTTTTCCAATAATATTTGTTGTAACTCATGTTAACTGTAATAAAATTGGTTAATGAATCCAAAACCCTGTGTAAACAGGGAACTTTGAAACCCTAAGGAAGGTTCCCTTGTGGCTTCATGGCAGGAGGTTCTTGGTCACTGCCTTTGCTAACTCTTGTGAAGAATACGTTGCTCCTAGTAAATCTCTAAATTTGATAGAAAGAGATCACTAACTTGCTTGGCAAATTGAACTTGAAAAACTTGTATTTGGATAGAGCCAAATGTGTGATCCAAGGTCTGGAGACTGATATTGTAGGTTGCACTTACAGGTTACAGGCAGTATTTTTGAATAACAGAGCCAGTAGAAGGGATGTAGGGGAGGTGGTATTAACTGCTGTATACAACATTAATGGACTGTGGTGTGTATATTACGGCTAGGTTAGAGTTTCTAAGACTATTTTGAAATAGTCTTAAAAAGAGGTTTAGAAAAGAGCTATAAGAATTCGGATTCTGGGGAAGTGTATCTCATTTTAGAGATTTAAGAAACTTGTTCTTTTGAGGTGTTGCTTGAGAAGTTTTGAAGATTTGTACTTTAATCCTGTATGAAAGGGACTTGGTGAGAACTGAAAACAGATGTGTTTGGTGACTAACTAATTTAGCAATTTATTTGGGAATTGTTCATTCTCTCTCATTCTCTCATTTAATGTGTTTGAATCTCATGGTTTTAGTAAAAGATGTGCATCACATTGGAGAACATATGTGGTTCTGATGCAAAAGGTAGCAAAAGGTTTCAATGATCTTTGGATTTCAGTGTTCAAGCCAATAAAATTTTCAGAAAGCATTGTAACTACTGCAATTAGCCTTCATTCATACAACATAAAAATGGACTTATAAGTGGCTGAAGTTATATAGGCTTGTTGTTAAAAAACTCCTTGTGATATGGCCATAATTCATACCGAATCTATTGAAATAGGAAAAATGTAGATTTGTAGTGAAGCTCACAATTCAACTATTTCTTCATAGGAATAACACATTAGCTTTGTGTGTCTTAGCTTTATCAGCAAAAGTGTATTCTGAAACTAAGTCTAGAAGTCAAACAAAATTGTTTTGTAAATGAATAAATGTCCCCTGCTAATGTTGATTCATTCTGTAGATGCCACATTCCCTGTCTTGTGAAATAATCTTTCATTGATGTTCCTCACAATTTCAATTGCCTAATGGTTGCTATGATTGGAATCAAGCTTCTGTCTTTAAAATTAACCAGAGTGTTTTGGAAAACTTTTTTCATGCTGTAGTCTGTGTAATGTAAATGGTGCAGGTTTTCTTTCAGCATATGTGAATTATAGAATCATGCTGATTGGAAAGAATTTCCATTTAGTTCAGCCCCTCAATAGCAGCTCCAGTCCGAGCAGCTTGCTCAACTGTGGCATTGTATATCTTCCAAGAATGGAGGTCCCATATCGTCTGAAACCTACTATCTCATAGTTTGGTTTTTTTAATTTTTTTTTTTTTTTTGTTACTGAGCTGAAATTTGCTGTGTCCCACATTGTGTCTGTTGCCCCTCGTCCTTCCACTGAGCAGGAGAAAGTGCACCCCCACCTGCCAGAAATACCTCTTTGTGTATCATAGTTATACAAGAGGAGACCCAAGAAGAGAATGAAAAGTTGAGTGATAGGTGCCTTTTACCCAAAGAGGAAAAGATATTAACTAAAATGTTGATGCTGCTGTCCATGGTTTTGACTTTCTGATGCCGTTTCATGCTGTCCCTGTGTGGAACACGTTAGGGTCATTGTTACTGGAGAGTGGATTTCTTTCAAGACTCAAAAGAGGGTACAATAATAATATCCATGAAAATGAATTCACAGAAAGGTGGTGTACCAGAGGATACAGACTCTGAGAAAAAGCAAGACAAACAGGTTAAGTGAGTTCGGGAGTGTGGTTTGTATTTATTGTTTTTATGTCATGCTGCCACAAGAACATTCTCCTTCACCTCCCTGGCAACATTTTCTCATTGTATTCTGAGTATGTGGTAAGAAAAAGAAAGAAAAGAACTAGCTCTCATAGCATCTTAAATACCTAGTAGGTGATAAAAATTCCATGAAATTAGATAGGCTAATGTGTTCTGGCAATCAGGTAGAAATTCTGGTTATGTATTACAAAAGCAATCAATTGCAATCAAAAACATGTCACAACTAAGGCTATAAAAATAAAATATGTTGTAGATCTGAAATATTCTTTGAAAGTGAGGTAGTAATTAGCTGGCCAGACTAACTGATTTTTTAGCCAGATTTGGGTGGTAAACTGAGAATATGAATGGTACAATAATGCATTTCTTGATTTCTTGTTTTCTTTTTTTTCCCCTTTTTGTGCTGTTTTGGAGAAGTTCTGAGCAGTTGCCTTTTCCATGCTGTCGAATCATAGAATAATTTAGGTTGGAAAAGACCCTTAATAGAGCCCAACCATTTACCTAACACTGCCAAGTCTGCCATTAAACATGTCCTTAAGTGCTACATCTACATGTCTTTTAAATAGCTTTAGGGATGGGAATTCAGCCGCTTCCTTGGACGTATTCCAATACATGACAACCCTTTCATTGCAAAAATTTTTCTTAATATCCAATCTAAGCCTCCCCATGCACAACTTGTAGCTGTTTCCTCTTGTCCTGTCACCTGTTACGTGGGAGAAGGGGCTGATCCCCACCTTGCTCCTTTCAGGTAGTCTCCCCTGGGTCTCTTTTTCTTCAGGTTAAACATCCCCAGCTCCCTCAGCCTCTCCTCACAGGATTTGTTCCCTAGACACTTCACCAGCTTTGTTGCCTTTCTCTGGACACACTCCAGTACTGCAGTGTTTGTCTTGTAGTGGGCCCGAAACTGAACACAGTATTTGAGGTGTGATCATACTGGTGCTGAGTTATAATTCTTGCCATGATTGACTTCAGTATCATGCAGGAGCCGTAATCGCCACTGCCTCTAAAATTTTGGCCATTTTTACTGCATTGTGTCTGCACTTGTGTTTTCAGCTATTTAAAAGTTCAGCCCACAGCCTTTTAGTATCTGTAAGCAAGCTGTGATGAATGGTTTACAGTTCTGAGGGTGGTGACAAACCACTCCTGAAACAAACTGATCTAATTTGGATTCTCCTAGGAAAAATGTTTTTGTGTTCTCACCCACATGCCCCCTTGTTTAATGTGAACAAAATAAATCCATGCTTTCCATCAGTATCCATTGGTTGAGGTATCAGACACCTAAAAAACTGACTTTAATTAGAAGAAGAAAATAATTCTCTAAGCTTCTCTGTTGGTAAAAAGGCTACTTGGGAAGCAAAGTTGGTAGTCATGTTGTATTAGAGTCAATAACAAGACAATATAGAAAAGGCACTTCACATTAGGTGGAAAGAAAGGCAGGATTGCCACTGGCCTTGCAGGTGGAACTGAGACTTCGTTTTCTGGCTCAGAGGGCAAGCATGTGTTATAGTTTTAGAGTTTGTCAGAATTTTTTTCTTTCCTACCAACACAGACTTTGGGGGCTGACACCTCCCCTTAACAAAGACCCGGCTATCGATCCGAAATTCCAACCTGATAGCTGTGAGAGTTCTTTTGTTTTGTTTTGGGAGTTTTTTGGTTTTTTTCCTCTTCATTTCTTTGGCGGCGGTGGCTGGGGAGAAGGAACCGGCGCTCGGAGGGACTGCTGTGGGTTCTGGCTTCTTTCCCTGCCTCCTGCTCCTAGCCCGGTGGGCCCAGAGCTTCACAGGGATATACAATCTTCACTGCTTTGGAGTTGCTGCCATTTTCTCCCTGAGACACCGAGGCACCAGCGAGGGAGTCCCCGGCCCCCTCTGCTCACCACCCTCCACCCCACGCCAGCGCCGTCTGGACGGAGGACAAAGGAGGGACAGTCCATGCTGCCTATGGGAGAGGATACAACCCAGTGTCTTCAGGGACTCATTGTTTGGAGGTTTTTGGTTATAGAGTTGTTATCTGTTCTGTTCTGGTGGTTTACATATATATATATAACTATATTTAGTAGTTAAGAACTGTTATCTTTCCTTCTACACCTTTTTTTTCCAAATTAAAATTTTGTTCTAAATTTAAAAGAGGCGTGGTCAATTTTTGAGAAAGGCATTCTAAATTGTTTCAGCTTAGTCTAAACTAAGACAGCATGTTACAGACTGTGACAGAGGAATCCCGGGTACCATACTGCCCTCTGCCAACAGGGTATTAACATACCCTTACCGAAGTCACCTTATTACTGGTAACATTTTAGTTCACAAATACTACATAAAATACAATGTGTGCAGTAACATTGTATCTGTGAAATCCATCCTCGTCTCAAGGCATTACCAGCTCCTTTTCAGCCAGCCAAATGCATATTCAAGCATCGTGTTTCATCTTCTTATGCAGTAGTTGTATTGGTCCTTTCTTCTCTCCAGACAGTGTGTAGAATTTCACCTGTTGGGCTAATGGCAGAATCCTTCTGAGTGAATGTTGGCATTACAGTTCTGCCAGTGAGTATGTTCTTCTTCAGGAAATATGCTAATATTTTCACAAAGTTCTATTTCTAGAAGACCGCTTTCTGCACCTTCCTTCCCAGCCTTATTCGATTTTTTTTTTTTTTTACCACAGAAAAGTACTATGCTTAAGACTGTCTTAGGAAGGCAGAACTGCTATATGTCTCTTTTCTCTTGATTCATCACAGTTTAGAAATTCCATTGTCTTACAATGTTCTTTCTCCTGCATGTTACGGTTGCAGTGCTGGACAGAAGGTCATGCTTTTAGTGGCTACTAATAGGTGATAATAGCGATTTATGTTATGTTTTCCTTGAAGCAAATGATCTGGTGACTGATAGTAGTCTGGGATTGCAAACTTCCAGAGGGCAATCTTTCTATTTTGAGCCATTGTCAAATGACTGATTTTGTTGTCAGTGTTATGTGCAGTCGTGTTTGGCATGAGCATAATCTGAAGGATGCAAGGGGATTGCTGATTGTCCTATAACTGGAAGAGTGAATGAACTTGGTGTTTTTCTTCACAGACTCAAAAGCACCACTCAGCACTCAGCAGGTGATCAGTGAATGCTTGCAGCAGTTTGTGGCTATTGTGCATCATCTGTATCATGCATCCTTTCTTCTTGATTATCGTGTCTTCATTTCAGTATGGTTTGGTAGCTGCTGAAGTCAAACAAATACCGAAAAATTATGTATGCTATTGTTATATGTTCATAACACTCATCTGAGAAGAATTCTTGTATCTTCTGGAGGGTGGCAAAAAGACAACTGGTGTGATGAGCCACAGGTATTTTATAAGGAGGAGAATAAAAAGCCACTAATGGAGTTGCGGGAAGTGGACTCTTGAGTTTTCATAATTTCCTGAATTCTGTGATTAGCATCTCACAGAGCATTGTAAAACAGTTGATAAATCGTATTTTAGTCAGTGATAAAGAAGGCTCTGGAATGTCAACTGTATGGTGCACCTTTCTGTGGTTACAAGATTTTGTGAACAGGAGACAGAATACTTGGAAAAACAAGTGATGTGCCACTGTTAGCAGCAGTATGACAACTAATGCTTTCTGGAATAAACATTTTTCTACTGTAGTAATACTGTTACAATAGTTCCTATGTTATTTTGCTAAAAATATTTTATGATCTTTGTATTTCTCTGCTACTAAATCATTTCTATATTAAATTAACGTTCAGATTAAAGATGCTTACACTAATTTTGTCCCACTAGTTCCATTCAAACAATTCATGTAATAGCTTTTAGTCTGCTGTTCTCCATGTTTTCTTACTGTTTTATATTTTTTTTTGTCCTGTTTTTCCTGGGATATTCCAGAAAGCTAATTTGGGTATAGCTGGAATCTGTTTTTCAGTTACTATTAGCTATTATGTCTTTCTTTAAGTGTGTTCTGGTATAAAATCATTTGTGTGATGAATCTGAATGACTAAGCTCTGTTGGATGGGAAAAGTTAATGCTGATAATTTGAAAGTTATTTTGCAAAAAGTGAAAATTGAACATTAATTCTGCATCAGGGCTTCATTTAATTTATTTGAAACTGTATATTTCTGAAAATGTTTCTGTTCTGAAGCACACACTAAGTCAAAAGTAATGGCATGTACATGCACTCTGAGCATGCTGCAAAATCACTAAGTCAGAATTATTCCACTGATCCCTAGATTTTTCATCTAGCATCTTGTATTTAGTTTTGGCTGTAGCCTACAATAGCAGTTTTCCAGAGAGTGTTGTTAGGATGAGGCCAATGTTAAATAATGTGAGTTTGGGAGCATTTTACAGCAACATATATTAGAGTGGATTAATATTTTGATGCCTCACTAGAGCAGGGAACAGCATGAAGCAAGGCCAAAAGAAAACTCCAGTTCATGCATTCTGTTGGCTTCAGAGAGCATCTTAATAACATAAGTTCTCCACCTCTCATTCTGTGTTTTTTTTTAATTTGCATGCCTTTTTGGGGCACTGGTCTTTCAGTCTTGAACTGAAATTTGGCAGTACTTGAGGGTTTTTCCATTTTCCTTGTATCAAAGGTTTGCGTATGGCCTGCTTTTCATTTATTCCTTTGCATCAACTTTTTCATAATTTAGTAACTGTAACTGTTGTAAACATATTGTCTAGAGATGGAGCTGATGACAGAGAGGATGAGATCTTTTCCTAGTGCATGCCAAATATAATGAGTAGGGGTTTTGTGATTTCCTAAAATTTCTCCAAGTCTGTATGTACTCAGACTCAAAACAGGCTGTAAAGAAGCTTCAGAATTAACTGATCACTTGATACAGAAAATAACCAGAACTTTGATGCAATTTAGCACTTCCGTACATGTATGTGTCCTTTCCACACAGACGCTCACTAAGTCATTGCCAGCTACTTCTGTTAGTATCTTGTATTTCCACAGTATCTTAACCTGTGTCATTTCTTTAGAGATATTAGGAGCATGTTATGTATCCATATGCACACAGAAAAAGATTGGGGTTTTAATTTTGTTCTTTTTAACAGTTATAGCATGAACAAATGTTTTTCCTGTTTTCTTTTGTTCACACCTACATTATTTTTTCTGAAATGTGATTTATTCTGGTACTCTACTTAATGCTGTAATTATTTTTTATTTCAGTCTAATTCCTGGCCTTTTATGATGACTGATCAAGTGTTTCTTTCATCTAGTAAGATTGTTGTGTTTATGAATTGATCATCTTTCTTCAGCTGCTAGATTTCTCATTGTGACTGTTCAGTGTTCTTCCAGGCAAGAAGAATTTTACCATTTGTTTTCCTCTATTCCTCTGGACCAGTTCATGCAGTTAAACTGTAGGGAGTTCTAGGTTTTTCTGCTGTGTGGGAGTATTTTTATCTTTCTCCACCTGTCATTTAATTAGATAAGATGAAGGAATAAAATATGAAAGTGTTTTTCCTAAGCAAACAGGGAAGACAAGTTATTTTATAACAAGCTGAGAACCAGATAATCACTAAAATTTTAGATTTTTTTAATATCAAATGCAACAATGATTATCATTATTGTTTTATCATCAGAATAAGTTGATTCCCCTTCCCCCATTTTCTTGTTGTCAGTCTCTTCAGTGTTTTAAAGTACTGATCCTCATTTCTACAATCATATGAACTATATTGAAAGAATGTTTTGATGGGGTCTGGTTGTAATTATTTATTTTATTTCATGCCTTTTCATTTATATCCTGATATTCAGCGTGTTTGGTCAGTAATACACTTTGGTTTTTTTTTTTGTTTTTTTTTTTTCATCAAGCAGAGAAAATCTGAGAGAATGGGGCAGGAGAGAAGAGTAAGCTTAACACTTAAAATGTTAAAATTTCCCAAGCCAACTAACAATCAAACTAACAATAAAACCTGAAACCCAAACCAACACAAACCCCTAACAACAAAAAAAACTTATGCCAAAGTGTTCCAAAAGCCTGTATTGCATGTGGGAAACCTCTCTCAACAGCAGTGTGAAATGATGGCCCGCACTGCTCCCTGGAAACATGACTTTTTCATAGGTTATACCTTCATCTTAGTTGACTCTATTTCTGTACTAGGACCGAATCCTATTCATTTGTGTATATAGGACTGACTTTCTTGTGTAACTTTTGCTGATACTGGTCTCTGTACCGGAAAACCTGAAGGTGCCATTGTTTAATAAAACTGTATTTTAAAAGAATTCCAAAGCTGGTCTTTGAAGTAAAAGATCTGTAAGTTTAACTCCTGTGCCAAGCAGATCTGGAGCAACAGTGAAAGTTATTTGATATGTGTTTAAGTATGGTACATTGAAGAATAGCCAATGTAGAGGTGACCTGATCAATAAACTATAATTAAATTGCCTGGTTTTGGCAAGGCTTTTCAACAATCACTTTTAGAAAAATGAAATACTGCTGGGAGAAGAGAAACAGTCTTTTTGTGAATTTGTAGCCCAATAAAGGAATAGAAAAAAAGAATATATGGTTATTTGTCATACTAGAAACAGCATAGTGCAAGGTTTGATCTTATCCTGCTTAAGGGCCTGTGCTGGGTCATGTGGACTTCATCATAGGAATAAATTATCTGGAAAACAGGGTCTCTTGAGTTTTTCTGGGTAGAATATGTAGAGTAAACTTTATCATTCTGTTTGCTTCTAAATAATCTTGTTACGGTTCAGGTTTAACAAGTGTCAAAAGACTACTTTAGGTTCATTTCTGGTTAAAGAAAAACTAAGACTTCGGGTGATTTTGTAGATGGTGTTAAACTCACTGCATTAAAGATATCATTCAAAACCGTGGCCTTGAATGTTGCCATTTTCTTGGCTAAGTTCTTAATATGCATTACGAAAAAGAATGGTAGAGCACAATTTTGTCTGGCATTGTTACATATGTATTTATTTATTACATATATGTAATTTCTTTTTGTATATTGCAATACAAATATTCTGATAATATTTTAAAGCCTGTCTGGCTTTTAAAAACACAAAAATATTTTTATACTTATGCATAACTGAGTTTCTTAAAAAACCTTATTATTTAGTAATGTGAAACAAGTGAAAACATTGTTTGCTTGTAGATCTGGCTGTCAATACACCATGATTTTGCTAGCATCAGGAGTCCCTTTTGCAGTTTGGAAAATGTTAATAGATCCATTTAAAGCAAATCAGGATAGTGTTGTTGTTTTTTTTTAAATACCAGTGTTGAGTTTTTGATCACCCAATGCTGTCTTAGACTTCTATCTACCATCATTGCTATAAAAAACAAGGTATACTGGTATATTTAAAATATGTATTCCACT
>VWZG01000019.1:224867-270875 GCA_013396735.1 Grallaria varia | reverse complement strand
CCAAGAGCTTTAGTGTTTATTAAAAAAAAAAAAAAAAAAAAAAAAAGAGAGAGAGAGAGAACAAAAGAAAAAAGAGAAAGACTTTGGGGGTTTTTTTTAACCTTCTTGCTGTAGGCTGTGTCCTGGAAACAGGGAAATGGGAGATTTAAGTCTAAGTGCTCTTGAAGAACCAGGTGGCAAGGAAGGGTGTTCCATTAAGTATTGATTTTTATTTTCTTCTGAGAAACTGATGCACAATCTGTGGTAAGAGCAAAATTAGTCTACTCAATTTTCATTACAGAAATGCTGGGTTCTGCTTTCCTCAATCCATTATAAAGCAGTCCATTCCTCTTCAGGATCTTCCTTGCTGTTTTCAATGCCATCACTTCTGCTTTAAGGAAGAATTCAAGAAAATGGAGGTGGAAAGAGAGGGTGTGAAAAAGGGAAAGCTGCTGAAGTGTTTAGTTGCTGGGTTTGAAATGCATCTGTTCTTTGCATTTTGGAATGTGACAGTCTCAGAAGTGCAGAGATGCTGCAATTTCCTTAGAAGAAAACTGTATTTCAGACCAACTTCCCTGAAAAACGTTGTGTTTGCCTGCAAGATGAAGATGAAAAGTTTATCAGTTGTTCTCTCTTTTGTTACAAAGGTGCATGAACTAAGGTAAGCCTGTCTTAAATCTTGGCCTTAGTTGCTCAAGGACTGCTCAGAAACACTTGCACAGAGAGCAAAAAAACTGGCAGCTGTAGTACCAAGACCAAAGCCCCATGTAATTCAGAGTCTTTCCTGATAACATGTAGGGAAAGAACAAATTAATACAGTAAGCAGGTGGCAACCTTTCCGCCACTGAGTCTCGGCTTCTGTATATCATGGGCTCAGACCAGTTCAACCAGAGAAAGTGTCTTTTTACCTGATTGTCCATGAAGTTCTCATCCCTGATTATACCTAGCAGTTCTTAAAGATCAGGTTTTAAACATGTTCAAAGTGCCTTCTGTCCGTGATTATAAGTCAAACTAGATTTCCTAGGAACCAGACCCTGATTGTCTTGAACATCGTTCACCATGCTGAGCAGATGGAGAACTCTATTATTTGCTTTACATGAGTGCCTTCCTTCCAATTCAGCATTGAAATTGTGTTCTGTCCTCTTTCAGCCCAGATGTGCACTGAGATCTACAAGTACTTCATTAGTTTTGACACCCAATTGCTATGAATCTGCGTTTGGCAATCAGTTGTGCATCAGCTGCAGTTATAGAGTGGCATATTGCTGATACCTGTAGAGTCAGCTGTTTTCCAGTCCCTTGGAGAAGGACGAGTTCATGTCTATGCCCCCACAGAACTCAGAAAAACAATGGTTGCTCTCAGACAACTGATGATTTAGCTTAATTATTCTGAGCTCACCAGAATTCCACTGTAATCACCATCAAGACACATGGAGTCGAGGTGTTGCTGAAGGCTTTGGCAGAGCAGGCTTAGGCAGAGCTGAGGCAGAGCCTATTTCTGAATTGCTACAGCTCACATCATCTCCTTTTTTTGGCAGACCCCAGTAGCGGATACTCATAAGACAAAAAGTACTACCAGGTCTGCTTCTCAAGTAATACTGACGCAAAATAGCAAGAACCAATTTTGCATATTTGGCCGTCTGATATGGAGAGAGATGGCACATTTGGGAACATCAAGTCCTAAGTGTCTCACAGAAAAGAAGTGAGCTGGACACAAGGCAGAGTTGGCACAGAAAGTTTGCCAGCTGTTTTATTAAATCACTACTCCTAATGAATGCTTGTCTCACCAGAGCCTGCAGTCTAGACACCTCACAAGGAGAAAAGCACTAATTGCAATCTCCATTTTGGTTTGGGGCACTCTTTTACCCTGTAAGACAGAAAGGTTTGTCTTCCGCCACAAATAAGGAGACAAGCTTTATATTCATGACAATAAATTCAAGTCCTTATCCCCTGGTATGTCATTAATAGTGTTTTGGAAACAGATCTAGTTTTTAATTGGAGTCTCAGGATTTTCAAATTGCATTGCTGTCAGTGGAGCCAAGCAGCTGTCTCTCTCAAGAAAGAAAAAGAATCAAAGAAAATTGTCCTAGATTTGTCACAGGTACAACAAGCAGCCACAGTTCTGCAGCTGCCTTTTCTGAGAAGCAGCAATATGAAGTGGGGAGGTAGCTGATCTTGAATAGTTATCAAATAGATGAGGGCTTTGAAGCAGGGTGAAATGTCTTGTTAGAAATCAAAGACATCAACAGAATGGCATTTTGCATAACTTTAAACAATGAGGCTTAGGCTCAACCAACACACCTGGAACCAGGAAAATTGGGTCCTGCTTTCTCCCCCATACTTGCCACACAACCAAAAAAAGTGTCTGCTTCCCTGCCTCTGGTTCTGCATCTGTTGGTGTTGGCTTTAATAGATGTTTGCACTTTCAGATGAAGAATTGTGGGGTTTTCCTACAGCAACCTCTTGGACTGGTATTTTTAGGGGAGCCTGAACTGCTCCAATTCAGTTCTTACTGCAGTCAGTCAGCATTGGCAGACGTGTTAGCAGTTAGATAAACTGTAATTTGATTGCTGCTGCCAGAGAGCACAGTTAGGCCAGCACTGGGAGGGTTCAGACATGCAACCCATGCTATCGTTAAGATGAAAGTGAAGGAGGCAGTGAGAAGTAGCAAACAAGCAATCAGCCACCTATGTGTTCTCCTTCGTGGAGTTCATAACATTGGCAGCAGCAAAATAAATAACGTAATTGATTATGAAGAAGTCATAAGCAAGAATAATATTAATATGATCAGTTCAGTAGTGGACCTTCACCACTTCCTCTCTTTTATTTCTTGCCATAGCTAAGCACTCTTGTTACAAGAGCTGTTTTCAACTAGTTTCTGACTGTTGAATGACCCCAGGAAGACAGTAGGAGTCACATCTGCCACCACTTGTCAATAGGAAAGGGAAAAGCAAGAAGTTCTGCTAGTTAAATCAGACCTCCTCTCTTATATTTGCCACTCCTCATTGTTACCATCTGATTATTGAGGTCTGCAATCACCTCTTCCTTGTCCCCACTCAAGTTAGAGGAATCTATTGTGGCTCAGGAGAAAGTTTGAATCTATGAGCAGTATTCATGCTGTGGCAGTAGTGGATCTCCACTGAGACATCTTCACTGCAGTTCCATGCATGAGCCTGAGGAAGCAGAAATAGGTCCCTGAATGCTCTAGTGAAGGCAGAGCCCTGCCTCCAGCTCTGAGCAACACAGAGTGTCCATATCCAGAATTTAGGATTTAAACTGGACAAAAGCAAGGGTGGAAGGAGGAGCAATAACCTTTTGAAATCCGTACAGGAATCAGCCACTGATCCTAGTGGTGAATGTAAGTCTCAGTCCTGTTGGCATTTAAGCTTAAGCCTGCCTCTTTCATAGTTTCAGTGTTGAAAATTTTCAAGTCCACAAGAACTAGAAATCAGTTCTTCCAAGGTGCTGCACCTTGGTTGGTCATAAAAGACCAGCGAGGCCCTAGAGAGGGGCAAAGAACAAGAAACATGGTCTAGCAGAACTACACATCCACTTCTCTCATGCTTAGCTAAGCCCTTTCACTTAGAAAGATCTGACACATCAGTGTAGCTGAAGTGCATGCACGATAACGCATGTGGAAGTATGTTTTCTTTTATTCATTGCTCCCCTCAGGAAACATGAATGTACTCCAGGCAGGTATTGGAAACAAATCTCTTTTTAAACAAAGACTAAGAAGTCTATATCTTTCAGGCGGTTGAACTGCTAGCAGTTTGCACTTTAGTCTGGTTCAATCCTTTAGATGCCTGTGTGTGAATGTTAAACAGAAAACAGTGGCTTCCTTGTAAAATGCCATATTTCCCACCCAAGTAGAGTATGAAGTTTTCAGACCAAGGAACAATATGACTCAGTGTTTTATTTCTTTTAATGTATTACTTTTTGCATGTGCATGTTGAATTAGTTTATTTGAAATAAAGCTTGACTGAAACAGTGCAAGAACCACCTATTAGAAGAGCTCTGCAATATACTCATGACTTGTTGTGCTAGTCAACCTGCTTACGTGATCTTTCATCATCTTTTAGCGCTTCCCCTTTACCACCACACAGAATCACTGCACACAAAAAAAGGTACAAAAATAGAGGTATTCGTCAAACTGCTTAAAATTTTATTCAAGTGCCCCCTCCTGTGGATGCAGAGCTACATGCAGCCAAGTAACACATAGAGGCAATGAGTTTTAGTTGCTAACATGGAAGAAGAATCAAAACTATTTTAGTGAAGGAAGTCGAACTTGGTCCTGTGAATGGCTATGATTAGGCTGGATCACACCACAGCTTTGGCTTTGAAAATACCTTTCATTTTAAGAATTTTATGAGTGTTTGCTCTTGGTTGTGCTCTGTACAGGTAGACCTCCTTTGAAAATCATGGTTTACAGAAATTGTTATGCAAATTCAGCCCAACTCTTCACAGTAGTGTCAATGATAAGAGGACTGGTGACCATACCAGTGATTATATCTGTACCCGATCAAATGAACAAAAGTGTAAAAGAGAAGCATTCTATGGAGGAAGAATAATCAGAAATAAGCTACCATTTCTGTTGCAGAGTTATCTAGAAACAGAAGTCCTGTCATGATACTATATAGCTGAATCAGGGGAGACTTAAAAGGAGCGTATTCAGTATTCTTCCAGCTCATCTGTAGTCACTAGTCAGTAAGAGATAGTGATGGTGACTTCTATACATGACTTTGGTCTCAAAACCATTTACTTGCCAGTTTCTCTAGAGCTGGGCAGGATCTGCTCTTCACAAGCTAAAAATTAGTTAATAGGCTACTCCTGTAAACAAGAGAGAGATGACAGAGTCAGACCACGTGTGGCTGCCTGCTTTCCCTCACTCTCCTGAGAAAAGACTTCT
Source organism: Grallaria varia (assembly GCA_013396735.1). NCBI lineage: Eukaryota > Metazoa > Chordata > Aves > Passeriformes > Formicariidae > Grallaria > Grallaria varia. The sequence goes on along the minus strand of VWZG01000019.1, from coordinate 265,993 downwards.
ATCACAGATTAGCCTTGAGCAGGGATCAGAGTGCTTTCATGATCATAAAAGTTCCTATTGAACTTGACCAGACTTATAGCACTGAATTTGTGAACCACACTGTTCATGAATCTACAATCATCAAAGTGACTAGATTTATAGTGTAACCCACACTATTTGTGCACATGGGATCTGACCAGACTTATTCTGCCTAAATACTTATAATCAGGAATGAAGCCCAGCGGCACCCAGCCCCTGTGGTCTCCCAGCACCAGGTGGAATGCAACAGGGTTTATCTTCTCCAAATTTCCAAATGCAAATCACCTCCCTTCTTTTACAATATGAGAGGGGGTGAATATTAATGATGGTGATTCTATTTGCTTGCATTAGGAACTCCTTGGCATCCTTGTATTATTTGCTAACATGCATTTAGTTCTTGCCCTTTTCTGTTTATCATCTTTTTTCTTCAGGATGGAGTTTGACTATCATTCATGCTGCTTAAGTTCTGTGACATTTTTGCACATGCCCCAAGAGCCTAGGCTCTTTGCTACACAGTGCTGCCCTGGTTGTGTGGCAGTGCTCAGTGACCAGGTCATTCTCTCACCTGAACACAGCAGTGTGGCATTGCTGACATACACTCCAGTCCCTTTTATTGCAACTTTGCAGTGCAGCCTTTCTGTTCTGGCGTTCCAGCTGCTGTGCATAGAGGGCTGCTGCTTAGACAGCACCATGGAGGCTCATCTGTCCCTTCCCAGTTCAGCTGATTTGGATGAAATGGCTGATTGGCTCAAGAGTGTTTGGGGAAATTTGTCTCCGTCCTTATTTTTGCTTACAAGAGTGCTTTAAGCATTCTCTCACCTATACCTCAGAAGTCTATTTTTAAAAATATCAGTTTGCAAGGTGAGGGCATAAGCTGTCTCAGACTGCATATACTACATACGTTGTAGCTGAAGAAGCAAGGAAAAACCCAGAGACGTGAGAATATGTCAGCTCAGCTGCTCAGAATGAAGCAACAACTTTTCCTATGCAGACGTCTGTTGCTTCAGTTTACACAATGCTGTGCAGACAGAACTTAATCAGTATCTTCTGCAGGTCACAACAGCTAATGTACCACCACCCACAGAAACGCACACACCCACAATTCACGGCTTGTAGAGTTGCGGCTGATTAGAAGCAGGATGTTTATTACTTAGAGCAATTTGGACCTTGTTTAGTTTACTTCTGCAGATATGAGAACCTTAAAATATGTCCACACAAACCAGAGCTTGTCAATTTAACATTCTTCGAATCTGGGGGAATAGAAAGTGGAAGGATTCTTTTCCACAGATGGCAGATTTCTGACAGTGTAACTGATCTTCCAAATCAAGAAGACCACATCATAGCTAAGTAACACTTGCTTCATCAAAAACCTCCACTTTTGTATATAGCTAGTTTTGTCAGAAGAGCCAGACAGCCATGAGAGTCAATAGCTCAGTAAAATCAAACTGTTCCCCTCCTGCCCCAAAATCCTTGTATGCACAATCTTTATTTTCATTAACTTGCCAAGGACCTGCTACAGTTTCTCAGGAATCAAAAGTATGTAAATGCAAGCACTTTGAGCAAATCAGAGCTGGGAGTGTCCACGGACAGGAGACAGTCTGAAAACTAAGGGCAAGTCAAGTGGAAAAATATACTGGTTCAATGCAGAATGATATTAAGATTGCTCTGGGCATCCAAAACTCTGTGGCAGTGTGCTGCCACATGAAACACATCGTCAGTAGCTGCTGGGAGATTGTTCAGGTCACACAGGACACAATGGTGTCAAAGGCATTGGATATCTAGGAAGCTTGAGTTCAGACTGATTGCAGAATTCTGATGCCTTTGCAAAATCAAAAACAACTAGCAGAGTTTATATTTATTTAAAATGAGGTTGTGGTATTCTCAGAAGAACTGTCACTTTTAAAAAATCAATATTCCATGTCCATCTGTTTTTCTAAACCAAGTCAATGCTTGATGATGTTTGAGACACATCTGCCTATTAAACATCCCAATATTTTGTTTTTCAGAAGTTTGACACTACTTTCCAAAGAAACCACAACAAGGCAAGACTAAATGTAACTCTGTCCCCAGTTCACCCTCTTTTGACCCAACAGGTCATGTTAAATATGTATCAGGCAGCAATCAAAAAGGAAGAACAAAATGTTTGCCTCCAGGGTTGTACCACAGCACTTGCTTAACTAAATTAGTAAATCAGACAATGCTGGAAATTGGTCCCTGAAGCTGCCAATCTCAGCAGTCATATGACTGATTGTCAAATAAGCTGGTCAAGCAGAGATCAAAAGAATAGCCCTGTTTACCTGCAGGCTGATTTAGATTACACTGGTGTCCAGCTACTGAGGAAAAGCATTTTGTTGTATGGCTTCAGACTCTTCTGAACCTGAGTGAATCACGTATCGCAGTACCACCATTTGACATCAGACTTAATGAGGAGCAGAAAATAAGTTTTTCTGATGTGAGAAGTTTGAAAAATCTTGCAGAACTAAAAATACACAGAGTAGCCAAGAAGGAGGCAAAAAAGTTCTAAATTTTTTCTTTTTTCAGTAAGAAGCATCAGCATCAGGTTTGGTTTTTAGCTTTAGAGGAAGACATAGAAACAGATAAAGCGTGATATTGTTGTACGGTAAAGACTGAAGTATCAGAGAGCAGGAATTCCTCCCTGCACGTGACAGACACAAAAACTATTGCACTCCAGTCAGTTACTGGTCACTTGATAATAGTCGTGTATACCATCAAAAGCATTTTCAGCAAGGAAGAAATACATATTACTATTAACATTTCTAATGAAAACCAACTGTCTTTTCTCCTGAATTTGTTGTCTAATTACGCTTCTCTCAAGACACTCCTTACTCATCCTGCTCTGATATTAAAATAATTCAAAAGCCTCATCTTCTGTAGTCTCACAAGATCAACCAAACAGCAGTCTATGTGCACAATGCAGGCATTCCTCTGGGGCATTCTCCTTCCAGACTAAAGGCTGCTGTACATTTCCCTCACGTCTCCTGGTTTACCTTTGGTGAGAGCTAATGCTCAGAAGCTGCAGAAGAAAAGAAGTTACAAGCTGCATGCAGAGAAAAAGTTAAATGAGTTTTAGGCTGAGACATGGAAATGCTTGCAGGTGACCTCCTGTCTGCCAGTATTTCAGTAACTAAAGTCCCTGTGTCACTCTCCTAGACAGTATTAAGCCCAAGTTATTCTGTAGTCTGCTCACCTTTTTCATCTCCTTGTGTCTTTGTGGCCTCTTGAGGCCCTTGTGTGCAAACCGTACTTGGCCTGTACCTCAAGCTGGTGTCTCAGATGATTTTTTTAATAGCAAACATTTATACCTCTGTCCACCCTCAAAATATCAAATCCTGGAGTTTTTGTAACTCTAAGAGGTAAAGAACTGTTCCAAACTCTTTATATGTTGGAACAATTGTTTTCCCTGTGAAGTTAAGAGAGCTCTATAGAATGTTCATTATCCCTATGAAAAAAAACACCTCAGTTCAACCAGCAGTTGTTCTCTCTTTTGTACTCTGTTTTCATAGAGAGTTGTTGAGTCTAGGGACAGCTTAAGTATGAATGCTGAACGGCTTTCTCACAGGGCAATAGCACTGTTGGCAAAGGAGAGATACTGGAAGAACCAGGTGAAAGAAAGCACTGATTTCAGATTCCTCTGCTATCAGCTCTTTCTGGTTGTGTTCTGACAGCTCTTTTTCTCAAATGCCTGTGACATGCTCAATATGAGGATGAACATATCCTAGACAAGGATTCTGCTGCCAACATTCTTTAGTATTGCTCTAAATATCATCCCCTTTCCCTTGACAAGCTCTTCCCCATCATTTGTGGGAGAGTATGCTCTGTATCACTCTCCTTTCCCTTCCCGCCAACAGAGAACTACCAACTGAAAAAATAACACCTTAAAACAACTTAGTCTTGCTGTAACTTTGGGCTAGACCTTAAAGAGGTTTATTTTAATGTAATTTGTTTTAATGTTGGTTAACACAATTTAAAAAAAACACCAAACATTTAAAGGGAACATTGGAAATGGAGGTTAATGGGCATCCATGCTGTAGATGATTGGTGTGGTTTTTGACACCAGTGGTGCGGGATGGTGCTCCCCATCAAAGCTGGAGTTAACCTGGCACATTAGCTACTAAATGGATAAAGATCTAGTTGACAACTCTAAGAATGTAACTGTAGAGAGGAACTCACCCTCCAGTGGCACATGGACAGTTGCAGTGCTGTTAAATATGCTCCAAATGACCTGAAAGAACAAAACTACCAGTGGAAACAAATTGAACAGCACATAGCTTTTGCATCTAGTAAATAGAGGCAAAAGGAAGTCCCATAATTGGAAGGGAAGATGAACAATTTCAAATGTTAAATGATGCACATTTGCATCTGTGATGATAATTGATCATTGAAGTGTCCAACTAAAGTTTGTAACAAATGCTTATCCACTGCCGTTATTTCATTTCAGGCATTTTAAAATGCACCAACTCAAGAAGAAAGAGTGGAGAAGACATACAGCCTGCCTTCCCTGTCAAAGCAGATTGGTTGATCACAAAGATCTATCTTAACCTTAAAAGAACAGATGGGCAAAGAGGGGAGACTGAAGAAAAACTGTTCTCCTGTCACAAGAGCACATACTGCACTGAACTGTGCAGCTACAAATACTCTGGATTCCATCATGCACCTTACAATAAGTCCTGTTTTGAATCTGCATTTGTGTTACAGGAGTATTCATTGTGTTCTGATGAGTTCATCAGAAACACATGGCAGATGAATGGGTGTTCAGTTGTGATTAACAAGGCCTTCCCCTGTCTCTGGAAGAACATGATGCTACAAATTTGGCATTCTCCTCTTCATACAGATCTTGATCATGCAATTAATTTGGAAAAGTAAGTGTTGGAAATCATCCCTTTCTCTTTTGATATACAGATATTTGCAACAAAGTGTTTAATCTGAATTTTTGAGATCCAGGCATCTTATCATGAAGCATATCTTTCTTCCTGTCCTAGCTATAGTGGCTGGGATCAGTTTATCACTGTGTGAATGTAACTGAAACTGTGTATTCCATACCCTCTCTGCCATTTATCATGAACTGTTAACGATGCATTGTTTGCAACAGCTGCCCAGGACACACCTGACACCTCAGGCTATGGACTCTCTGCATGAGAAAACAGAGATAAGAGGGTTCCCTGTCTTCACACCAATGATTTGGGTGTGATAACTCCTCTGTAGGAATCATTAACACCTTCACACCCAACCTGAGGGGTCATGTCTGCTAATGGGCCATCAAGTAGACCANGGGTTGTACAAGTGGGTTTTGAGGGCTGAAACCCATTTTCCTTTGTATCAGTGTACGTATTGTAATCTTTTTATTAAATTGTACTTCTGACTTATAAATTCTTTTGAGCTGGGTTCATATCTCCTGCCAGTTTACTTTTAAACCAGCACACTTCCTTTTGGTCTTTGAAAAGACAAAAATGGCAAAAAATTGCACAAAATATGTGTTTGGTTTGGGATGAGGGTGGGAGAGAGTTGATTGTGGCTTTTGAATCTCAAGATGAGTTGTAAGTGTCTATTAGACATTTATAAAACTGAATTACATTCTCCCAACAAGCCAACTTAGAAAACAGTGCATTGGTTCTTTAGAAAAGGTGTGATTCCTCAACTGGAATTGCCTCCAGCCCAAAGAAAAGGAAAGTCAAAGGTCTCTGAACCCTACTCACTGCAATATCTGTTTCTTTTGATTTTGGAGAAAGGAAGAAGATGAGTGTCTGATAAACTTCTTTGTAGTTCTGAGGCCAAAAATACTGGATACAAAAACAGAGTAAATTTTTTCTCCCACACTGTAATATATCTAAGTTATCCAAATTCTCTCAAAGAATTTTACCTTCAAAGTGCATGAATAGTTTTCCCTGTGCTGTGCTCTGAAACACAAGGACTTCCAGATCTGGAAAGAGATTTAGCACTTTCACCACACCGCTTCTATCTAGGATTTTGTATCTTCCTGTGTGGTATCCCTGGCTAAGTCTGGACTGAAGGACAGTCAGGTGCTGGGAAATTGAGAGAGGGCAAAGGAAAAGATGTGTCTGGTTTCCCAACGGGCTCTTCTTGCTCTATTCCAGCCCAAGGTTCTCCTTCTGTCAATGAAACCATACAGTTCCCCAACTCTCAGATTAAACCCTGGGCTGGAGTGCTTTCAGAGGACTGGCAGTGCCTGTACCTGTCCTTCCCTTACTGAGTGGTTCCCCACTGTCTTTTTAACCAGAACAAAACACAATTCAGAGGTAAACTGGTCTTAAAACTACCTAACTCTTGCATTCTTACAGAGTCTGGCAAGTCTATGCATCCTATAGATTTCTCAGTTTAGGGTAGTATCTCTGCCTCATGCACTTCCAAACACAGTTGACTCATGCTGTTTGGTGCTTTGTTAACTGCTCACACTAATTTGACTGGTTAACTCGCAGCATCAAAAACATAACAAATCAAATGTGTGAGTAAAGGAGCGGGCATAGGACCTTTGGTTTAGTCTGGTGCTTGATGAAAACCTCTGCAGTATTAATACTTTTTGATGTAAAACCATGTCGTATGCAATTTATCAGTACAGTTTCAGTGCCCAATAAGAAATGTGTTGGAAACCCTTCTCTGCATTTTTAACCTTTTTTCCAACTCATAAAGTTATATGATTGAGAGAAAGAGAGCCATAACAGTAGGCAATCATCAACAGGGATGTAAGAAAGGAATTAGAATTTGTTTCCTTTCCTTTTCCTTGCAGTCAGTTTTGGAATATAAGTGTCATTTAGTCTCTAAGTAGAAACCAAGTTGGGTTTATCTGCTGCATTAGTTTATTGTGCTATCTGGTTCCCAGAGGAGTGGGTGAATGGCAGAAGGGAAATGGAGTGCTTTCTGTATCACATACCTTCAGTTACGTCATAACTCATATGTGGAAGACCTGTTGCTCTGAGTTATAAAAGGATCAAGCTACTTTCAGAGTGACTCACAGTCCAATCTGTTCCTTTCTGCAGAGAAATAGCTTACAGAGCTCTGGCTCATCACAGCATAAAGTATTTTTTCCTCCTACTGATGCAGAATACTCTTGAGGCTATTCCTCCTTTCTAGTCAATTAACCAGCTTCTGTTCCCATCTCTCCACTTGGGTTCTGAATGCCACGCTGAGTCCTTCAGTGAGGTTCAGCAGGAATAAGCAGAATCTAAGCAAGGTATAAACATGAGAAATTTCCAGTAGAACTTACAAGGCAATGCAGTTTGATTGTCAGTCTCTGGAAAAAACTGCTGATCAGAGTCCTCAAGCCTCCAGTGTAGTGTTAAATTCATGTGATACATGGGGGTGTAGTGTTCAACAGTGACAGCTCTGTTTGTCAGTTCCATCAGATTTGGATCATGCTCCTCCTGCTGCTTACACTGAAGCTTATGCTTATGCCACGTGATACAGAAAATTAGGAGTCCAGCACCTGCTGACTTACATATCACTGGGTCTTTCTGTGAGGTGTACTCTCCATCCTGCATCATGCCACCTTCTACCGCCAAATCCACAGGACATGTGGCAAGAAATGACACCTTTGGCTGTAATGAGAAAACTCCCTTAAATATAGAATGGGACCCATCAGGCCATGTTTGGCTGTGCTTCAGTGGGACCGCCTAATATGGCTCTGAGCCTCCTGTTGAGGAGAAGAAACTGAATTGGTGCATCACTTCACAACATCAAAGGTATACACTAGTTAATGGAAAAGATACTGGTATTTTGCAGAAATCCTTTCTGACTGCAACACTGGATTAAGAAACCCACCTGAGTAAAGAAGTTTTGCGCTCAAAAAATATTGACAGAATTGGCAGCAGGAGGACATGTCAGAGAATTCTGAGCTAGTTGTGTTTTGTATTGTTCATGTTTGTAGTTATGATACAAACCAGCCAAATCACTAGTACCTCCATGCACAATGAACAGCATTGTTTGCCACTAGGCAGAGTACACAGGTGCTAATATGCGAAGCCATGAAACTGAATACAACAAAAAGCACTTATTTAGAAGGAGAAGTTTAGATTCCTCATGCAGCAGTTGTTTAGAGGTTTTGTTTTGACATTTCATCCAAGAAATCTAAACTGGAATCAAAGGTTAGGCAAAAGCTATCTTGTAATGCAAATAGAATCAACCTGACATCTAACAAAAGGTCTCTCTAAAAAACATACAGGTGCATTTCTCCAATGCTGCATGTCATTGTGATGCTCAGTGTTTGGAAGTATTATTGTATGTGTTCTGCTCTCTAAGTAGCTACTTTGCACTCCAACAGACCACTTGCACAGCCAATTTCCCTGCCATGTATGAATCCGACTTGGAGATTTGGTCACAGACACAAGCCAGGAGCTCTTTCATGCAGTCTCCTTGCAGGAATGAACTCTTTCTCCAGTAATGTGAGATCAAGATGTTGTGCCTTCAAAGTTTTAGGCACTGACAGAGGCCATGTGGTATCCTATCAGAAAGAGCTGTTAGAGACAAGGGACAGTGATTTTCAGGGAGGTTTTTTTTTGTGACAGAGTGAGGGCAGCTGGTGGCAGAAGTTAGTTTTACCTCACTGCAACAGCTGTGACAAATGGTCTGGACCATGTTTAAGGTAACTACCAGCCTCCTTCTCATCACATTTCTATGAATGTGACCTGTGAAAACTACCTCCAGGCAGATAGACACTGACCTGTCATGGATTCTTGTCTGACCAGCTCATGTATACAAAAATGCTGTGTTCAGAAGGCCTCTTCAGGGAGTGAAATTCACAAGTTAAATGGAAGACAAAAGAATGAGCAGAAAGCCTTTGAATAGCTTAATGGATAGGTTTGTCATCCACCTGAATTATACTCTTCCCTTTTAGATATTTGTTTTGTTTTGGTGAAACTAGAGAAAGAAAGGCCTGAACATATCCCAGCAGGAAAGACCAGACTACACCACTGCTCCGTTCCGTTTAATTCCAGATAAGTGTGTCTTTTAAAGAAAGCTTTACAAGCCTTGCACTTCCAATGCATTTAGAAGTGGAAGAAAATGTTACGCAAAGGAGAATTTAATCATGTCAAAAACTACCAGAATAGTACAGCTATGTGACCTACATACCATTTGGGCAATTTCACTTTCTTGTACATGCTGCCCTTGTCCATTTGTAACAATAATTAGAATGGCAAAATTACTCACATGTATGCTAATTTACCTTTTTGGACGATTTTCTATTTGATTGCCTTTTAAAGACACATGTTAGTTCTGCAGCAGTTTGTAGTGTGGGCTGCTGTTCTCTGGATTTTTTGTCACGTCTTTTGCTAGAGAGCCAGAGGAGGATGCATGTTCTCTTTTAGAAGGATCAGTGTTCAGACACCTGAGCAGCATCTCAGTCACAGAGAAAACATATTTTCTTAGCAGACAATACAGGATCTGCAGAAAACCTTTCTGGCCTTTTGTCACCAGATGGTGCTCCAGTGCTGGACTAGTGCTGTCTCAGTGACCTACTGAAGCACAGGGTTCTCCTAAAGCTTTGTGCTGCCTGTTCTCCTACCAGATCAATTTCATTAATCTGGTTGCAATTCTGATTCTGATTATGGATGCTTTCTTCAGCAAGGGTGAGTGAGCTCCTCAGCCTGCTTCTCATTCGCAGTTCAAAGAGTTTATTCAAAATCATAGGTGTATGGCTATGACCTCTTCTATTCCTTTCACAACAGGAATTTGTAGTTGGATCTGACCATGCTTCAGGCCCCTTTTGCTTATCAGATCTCTTTTTAGAACATGACCTGCTCCTGTCATAATCAGTTGCCTCTTTGTCAAAGATACCAAAGCATTCTCCTGGCCTGAAGTTTTATTCAAGCACTGACTAGACTGAAGACCAGTCAGGTAGAGAACCTATTTGAAATGTTGGAGGCACTTCCTTCAGGATAATTCTGTTCCCACCTTGAGAGTCCCCATCATTTTCATTGCCCACACAGCACACAAGCCTGGGGGAGAGTAGAGATAACAACTCAGACCTAAGAAAGGGACAACTCTGTACAGGGAGTTCAAATGTTTCTGGTACCCTGGATTTCTTCTGAATCCTGTGGGGTATCCTCTGGGCTGGGGTACATTTTTTGTCATAGTAGAAAAACTGCTGCCCTGCTCGGGGGATATTCCCACAGAATATTGCAAAATATTTTGCTGAGAAGGGATTGACAATTTGAAAGAACCTCTGCCTGCTGAAATCCCCTTTCTGGCCCCGGCAGGCTGCAACTTCTCCCTGGGAACAAGGGAATGCTGGTTCCGTTCTGGAGACTTCTTCAGGTCTGCATGGAAAGAAGTAGCTTTTTCTATATGTTCCAGCTTTATGATACATTGAGTTTTGATGGCATCTTAACAGGTTGTTAAGAGGTGCTTTCCCTTGTGCCTTGTTGATGGAGTTAGCTTCTGTAGCCCCAGGAGTGCTCTCTGTGACCCGGCACATAATGCATAACCTGCCTACAGGAAAGACATGGTCAGCTTCAAGACTGTGACTGCTGCTCCAGCAAACAACATGGCTGGGAGGTGCTGCAGGCATTGTCAGGCTCCTCTTGGGTGGAGACATTTGCTTTAGGGATGGTGCCACCATGTTTTTAACAGAGAGTTTGCTTAGGGTAGTGGTAGGGTTAGGGTCATTTGTAGAAGAATCTGCCACAGGGGGCTTTGCTTCTGGAGCCTCTAACTTAAGATTAGCTGGATTGTATTAAATTTCAGTGATTTCCTCAGAAAAATATGCACTGTTTAAAAGACATATCTAAAATGAAAGCTCTTGAGCAAGGCAGAAGGAAGAAAAGGACAAGGCATTTGCAATCAGTCACCAGAGGGATGAAATATCTTTTCCCACTGCTCCTTTTGCATTCGTTTCAGACAATGTTTCAACAATGGCCTTGTTGGCAGAGGTTCTGCATAGCCATAAACCATAAAAAAGGACTTGGGGGAGACTCTCAACCCAGCATCTGTTATCATAGCATTGGACAAATCATAAAGCTGCTGAGAGGGTACAGAAGTCGGCAGGTGCTGCAGGGAAAGGCAGGTATGCTGATGTCAGGAAGCCTAGTGCTGGGAAGCAAAATGTCAGGTTGCATGTGTGCCAAGTAAGTCAGCTCCTGAGCTGGAGGCATGAAGTGATGTCAAAGCTACAGCCTATAAAGGCAGAACTTCTACTGGTGCCACCAGGTTGTTTCTGAGGCCCCAGAGGAAATCCTGGTGGGTTACTAGGTCATGCCTATAGACTCCACCAATCACTGAGAATGCTCCGACTGGAGCTAGCTGTATTTTGACAAGACAGCAGCTGAAGTTTCTCACCTCATCCTTGAGAACGATAGAAAATCACTATACCCAATGTGGAAACAATAAATTAACTTCCACACACTGGTCCTGTTCAGTACAAGGGAAATCTCCCCCACACGTACTCAAAGCAATGGGCAGGAGCCCAGTTCCAAAGAGGTTTGGGAAACCTTCCTTTAAAACTCAAATGTCTTGGTAAATGACATAATCTAAGCTTCAGCACCTGGATTTGGCTTTGTCCACATCTGGCGATATAACCAGAATAGTAGGATGGGACTTTTCTACCTGACTACACTTGAATTTCAAAAGATGAAGCTTTGAGCAGGTCCTGCACTGGGATGGCATCATGTTTGAAGTTCTTTAAGGAAAAAGAAAAGAGCAATGTCCTTTCCCTTCAAGTGGCTGGTGCCCTGTCATATATGGCATTGTGCTGGGGTTTGTATCCTTGGATTGCATTAAAATAAGCAGACGTCTGAAATCCACCCTCCAAAACTAACTGTTGAACATCTCAGGAGCTTACTTTGTCATTATGCCAGAAATTCCAACTCACAATTAAGACATGTTTCAAATAGAAGTTTTTGATGAACAACAGGAAACTCATTGGGAAACCCTTCCAGTAAAATATACTAGTTTTGAAATTTGAGATTCTTGACATGCACTGTTCATACGTCATAATACCTCAGATCTAATAGGTCAAGTAACAAGAGACACTTCCCTTTACAACTAAAACCAAAAGATTATATCCCTCAAAACACATGTCAGAGAGAATTTATTAAAAGCAGCCTACTTTTGGATTTGCACTGCAGGTCATAAAAAGCATGCAGCCTGTTAACTTTTTCCTGGAGTTTGTCTCAGCCCTTGTTTTTCAGCAATTCTGTTACTCCAATCTGGTAACCCCAGATCACATAGCAAGACGTGTTTCTGGACCCTAAGGCAGTCTAGGTGAAAGCAGTTTCTTCTCAAGCTAAGGAGGAATACCCTACAGAGGTCTTCTCTTTTACGGCATGGTTAAACATCATGGTATGAATACAATTTCTTTCTCCAGCTTACATGTAATCATGACACTGATAGCAGTGTCAAGATGTTTGCCTCTGACTGTAGGCAGCCTGAAAACAGAGTTGATTTCACTAAGAACTACTCTGTTCTTGTGTTTTAAATCCTATGTCCATTTTCGTAACTGCCTACCAACCCAAGTCAAATGAAACTACGCTGAGGGAATTAAATATTATCCTGGTTGACCATGGAAAATCCAACTAAAACTCAAAAAAAAAAAAGTGCAAAATATGTTAAAGTACTTTGTTTCACTTACTTTTCTAATTTTATGTGCGAAACCTAGGACATCCCTTTGCAGTGGTTATTGTCCACTGTATCACTCTAAGAAAGCCTGCATATCAAAAGATAAAACAGTATACATGCAGTCTTTTTACCTCAGTGTCTCCGATTCAAAACCTGCTGATGTCTGTGGAAAGAGTATGATGAACAAAGCTGACTAAATTTTATGAAACAAACTAACAAAATTTCTTTACCTCCTCAATTTTATTTTTTTTCTAAATCCAGTTTCTTGGAGCTTGCACAGCTAATAAAAAATAAACTAAAATAAAAAGAACAATTCACATTTGATAAATAATTGTAATTGCTGTATCATCAGGAAATCATAGAATCATAGAATGAAAGGAACCTTAAAGATCATCTAGTTCCAACCTCCACAGACTGGGTTGCTCAAAGCCCCATCCAACCCTGCCTTGACCACTGGGATGGGGCATCCACAGCTTCTCTGGACAACCTGTTCCAGGGTTTCACTATCCTCACAGTAAATAATATCTGGTTTAAACGTACACTCTTCCTGTGTAAAGCCATTCCTCCTTGTCCTTTCTCTCTGTGTCCTTATCAAAAGTCCCTCTACAGTTTTCTTGTAGGCCCCCTTCAGGTACTGGGACACCACAATAAGGTTGCCCTGGAACCTTCTCTTCTCTTGAGTTGAACAAACCCAGTTCTCTCATAGGACAGGTGTTCCAACCCTCTGATCATCTCTGTGTCCCTGCTCTGGACTCACTTCACCAGGTCCATGTCCTTCCTGTGCTGGGGACCCCAGAGCTGGATGCAGTGTTCCAGGTGGGGTCTTACCAGAGCAGAGGGGCAGAATCCCCTCCCTTGCCCTGCTGGCCACGCTGCTTTTGATGCAGCCCAGGATACAAGTGGCTTTTTGGGCTACAAGTGCACATTACTGGGTCATGTCCAGCTTCTTGGCCGCCAGAACCCCCAAGTCCTTCTCAGCAGGGCTGCTCTTGATCTGTTCACCCCCCAGCCTGTGCTGGTATCGGGGACGGCCCTGGCCCAGGTGCAACATCTTGCACTTGGTGTTGTTAAACCACATGGGGACTCACTTGTTCAGGTCCCTCTGGATGGTATCCTGTCCTTTAGGTGTACCAATGATTTTATAATAGATTTGGGGAGTTGTTAGAGACTGAAATAGTTAATGGCTTAAACACTGTTAAGATCATCAAAATACTTTTGTCCACTGTAACAAACTGCGAAGAAACAACCCATCCCTCCCTGAGTATGCCTACTAATTTGGACTGTGAAAAAACCTTGAGAAAAGATAAGGAGGTAGGTACTATTGTCCAGCTATCCCAGGTGCAGAGGGACTCAAGCTACAAACTGGATTTCTGACTGAGGGAAGAGGCTGATAAGAAGCAAATTCTTCGAGGCGGGATATNACATTACTGGGTCATGTCCAGCTTCTTGGCCGCCAGAACCCCCAAGTCCTTCTCAGCAGGGCTGCTCTTGATCTGTTCACCCCCCAGCCTGTGCTGGTATCGGGGACGGCCCTGGCCCAGGTGCAACATCTTGCACTTGGTGTTGTTAAACCACATGGGGACTCACTTGTTCAGGTCCCTCTGGATGGTATCCTGTCCTTTAGGTGTACCAATGATTTTATAATAGATTTGGGGAGTTGTTAGAGACTGAAATAGTTAATGGCTTAAACACTGTTAAGATCATCAAAATACTTTTGTCCACTGTAACAAACTGCGAAGAAACAACCCATCCCTCCCTGAGTATGCCTACTAATTTGGACTGTGAAAAAACCTTGAGAAAAGATAAGGAGGTAGGTACTATTGTCCAGCTATCCCAGGTGCAGAGGGACTCAAGCTACAAACTGGATTTCTGACTGAGGGAAGAGGCTGATAAGAAGCAAATTCTTCGAGGCGGGATATTCCTTCTTATCATGCCAATGTCCTCCCTTACATGATGACCCAGCTGTGGAAAGGACTGCGACCATCACTTCAACCAACAGGCATCAAAATTGCAACTACCAAGTCTCATCACTGGATCCAAAGGGTGGTTAACTATAAATCTTTCTACTTGTATCCTTTTCTTCTCTTTCTTTTCTTTATAAATTTTCTTACGTGCTATTTTTATGCTTTTATATTGCTATATTACTGTAGACGATAACAACCAAAATGGCTACAAACCTGTTTTCCTTTGCAACCAAATTGCTCTTAAATAAACTCTAAATATATGCAGTTACAAACACCCATCATTCAGTGTTGTTTCACTCTAATCTGCCCCAAGGGATCTATTAACAAGAACCTGGGTTACCCTCACCTTCTGGGGCAGGTCATAACAGAAGTTTTTAACTTCATTCTTTTATTGGTGAGACAATAAAAAAAACCCAGCAAATAAATAGTAAATACCAAACAGCAATCAAAACTTCCCAATGATGAACATGTTTCAGAAAGACATGAGCAGGCTAAGTAGAGATGCTGACACTCATTAGCACCCCCTAGGACACCCAAAGGAGAAAACCAGAGATTTCACATAAAGAGCTCATCATGTGCTCCTCATCAAACCTTTGGCCCATATAACTGCATGCTAGCATATACTTGGTCTTAAATCTACATGGAGTGGAGCACTGGAGGTTTTCCAGCTCATATTTCAGTTACATTCTTACAAAACTTTACACTCTAACAGCTGCTGAAATATTTTATTTCTAAACTCTAAAATTAACCATCTAAAATTAACATCTACACGCATGTCCACAGGTGCCTCTGTCTTGCCAGAGACTAATGCCTCAGCCTGCCTGAAATTCAAGAAGCGGGGTTTTCCTTTGCCCAAGAGCCTCACAAGCAACACCCCCTTTGCAGCATGCCAAACACCTGGGAACAGAGCCCTGATGTTAATGGCATAGCCATGCACTTGCATGGCTTCCTTATATGTTGCACATAATAGCACATCTATTCCCTGCATAATCACATGTGGGATGTGTAACAGGGCCAAAAAGTGGTATGGAACTGTGTTAGGGCAAGAGTCATTTGCTCAGCATTTCTGTTTCCAGCACAGGAGAACAGAATACAGATGCTGGAGGGAAACTTAGCCCTTTGGCAACTTTACCAATAGTAAACTGGTTTCTATCTTGCACACAATAGCAGAAAGGCTAGCATTTTAGATGTCACTGTGCCATTGCATGCAATAACCTACTGTTTAAATTTACAGCATCCTGGAACAGTTTACCTCCTCAGTCTTTCAAAGCAACTAAGCTGCAGCACATTGTTATACAGCAATAAGACCACCCAGGAGCATACCAGGGAAGACCCAAGCAGGCTGTTGTTTTAATGACAACACGTTATTACAGAACACCAAAACCAGGGCTTGAAAGCAAATCTAAAAAAAAAAGCAGAGAAGCAAAAGTACTTTACTGGGATATTCTTCTTCCTTCATGGTTCTGCGCTGGAAGCTAAGTATGTCTAATGGAAATTAAGTCAGAATGCCCCTGAGGACCAGTGGAAGGTGAAATATGGAGAGGTCAGCAAGTTGCGACAAAACTATCTTGTTTTGTCACCACTCTTCTTTTGAATGATGAGGCTTTGTTTCAAGTGTCCTGTCTTTGGCTTTTTCTGTCTTTTTTTTTTCTTTTTTTCTTTTTTTGCTGCTTTCACAGTCTTGGTTTACAGGTAAGGAAATGTGCATACCCTCCTGCTCTGTCTCCCTTCCTGCTTAGTTGTTTGAGCTGGTAACTCAGAGCAATTTGTCTGCACAGATCTGCAAAACTCTTTGCCCAAAGTACAAGAATCACATGTGGTCTGAGAAGACAATATCTAGCAGAAACCTTACTGCAAAGTTTTATGGTCTGTGTTAAAACCCATACATTTATATTTTGCAAAGGCCTTTCTCATGGTGTAAATAATGGGATTACTGCTTCTACAGTCAAAGTACTAGGTGTGCATGACTCGGGTCATAGTTTCCATGAAGTTAGCTTCAAGCAGTAATAGATTGTGTCTCCGAGTTTTGCAGGCAGTCACAGACCCCGTCAGGAATACTAACCATTTTCCAGGTGCATTTTCTTCTTGCAGCCGACACCTGTTAAATATTTGGATACCAGCCGTGGTGGAGGGCGGTATGGATGATGGATATGGTTAAATCTAGAGGAGGCTAAGAATTCTAGGGTAAAAGCAGCTGCAACTCCCTGCATGGACTAATGTTGGCATGCTCCCCATGCAAAATAAGTATCTGCTCAGAGGAACAGGTGGAGTGTGGAACAAAGTGGCGACTATGTGGGCCCCTCCATTCAAAGCCTAGCAGAATGAGGGAACATTCCAGTACTGAGACCATATAGTACCTGTATGCCAAGGGAAAATCAAGGTGCTCTGCTGCTAAAGCCAACAACCATGTTGAAGCGNGCTGCTTTTAAGACAAGAGCTTTTGCTTGTGCTTGCCCCATAGCATAGTAGTATATTGCTTCATATTAGAGCTTGTGCTTGCTTAACATAAATTCCTTTAAAACATATTTTTGCAGCAGGTTCTATCACCTACAAGATTTGAACCTTATTAATCTGTCACAGTAGATATTAATAAAGAATGTTATTCCATAAACTGTCAAGTGAGTCCTTTCAGTTGCCAGCAGCAGATAACACCTTGACAGGATTCATTGAAAGATCTTCACTTTGTTGAGTCCTCCCTAAAAAGAATGGTTGAAGTACCCTCTGATCTTGTGAATCTGTTGGGGTAGAGTCTCATTACAAGATGCTGACAGACTGTTGAATAGGGTCTCGACTTTCCTGGAAGTACCAACAGGTAAAAATCTAAGCACTCACCTTTCACATGACAGGGGGTATTGGGCCTCTTTAATTCTCTGGTCTGTCATAGACTCCTGAGTGGAAAATTTTAAGTTAGATCATATAGGTTGTATTGCTCCTAGAAGTGCTTACCACCATGTGATCACATGTAAATTGCATCAGTATAAAGCCAACTGCATTGACTTCTTGTACATAATTAAAATGAAGTTGGCACTCTGTGAAATAGCTGCAGTTATGGTTCTATTAGTACAGCTCTCTCAGTCACATATCCATCCCTGGAGAGCAGCAGTCTATTGGGTCCTACTAAGACCAGTTAAATGACAGAGCTTAAAACAGTCTCCAGTGCCATCCATCCATAATTCTTAAATTCCAATGAACACAGAATGATCCAGATCTTCTGCTCTTGATAGCTGCCAAATCCCAGCTTCCTGTGTTATAGGAGAAAATGAAATGTGATATGTAAATGAGACATTGGTTGTGAGTGTTTTGAATACAGCCCAAGCTTTTCTTCAGTGACTGCTTCAAGCATCACTACATCCCTGGGAATCTTCTGCAACACAGATACCAAACTTTTTATTTGGAACAGCCTTCAGACATTCCTTCATGCTCTTCCCTGTCCTCTGGGAATACTGTAGGGCAGTGAGGGTTGTTAGCTGCTCGGATGCCATAAAACTCAATCAATAGATTGCCACAGATAGGAAGTCCAACTGAAAGGAGGGCTCCAATTACTTTACATTATAATTTCTTTATTCTGTTTTTGGGGGTGGAGATGCTCTGAAATACAAATAATTGGTAAAGAGTGAAAGCTTTTCTCAGGCTCGGCTTTCCAAAGTATTTTTACAAATTATGCTTTTTAAAATCTCCCCAAAAGAGGGAAGAATGGGGGAGGAGAGGTGAGGCCCCAAAAATTTCTACCATAGATTATGGCCAACATGAAAATGCAAGAAATGTCAGCCACAAATAGAAAAGGGATCTGCCACTCTACAAACAGCCAAGTTTACCTTTAACAGAGGAAATTCACTGAACTAGTGATATCCAGGTGGTCCTAGCAGATGATCTTTGCCTGAAAGGCAAAATAAAAAAAAAAAAACAACAAAAAAAGCAGAAGTCTCTGGCATGATGTTTTGGGGGAAAAAAAAATCTCTTTTCTGCCCCAGCGGAAGCAGCTGGATCAACCTTGCATATTTAGGTGAGGGACACATCAGGAAGATTCATTCCTGTGCTATCACACCAATCTCCATAATGCCAACTCTGGCACTTTTGTTTTTTGTTGATTTTATAAAAGAAATAATATTGTATCCAGGTTTGAGACCCCCACTGCCCTTCCAGGTGCCATGTGCATTACTGAGATAGAGTTTGAAAAGGAGCTGTAGCTCTAATAGGTAAGTCAAAATTCTAGTGTGGTCCCAGGACACACTGCACACCTTGGTGTGCAGTGGTGGTCCTGCACAATGGGGAGGATGGGATGACTCCTGAAACCCTAGGCTATGACTTGATCCAAGAGTGCTGAGCTGTCTGGGGGATTGCTGCAGGAGCATCTCCTCTCTGTGTTCTGCCACACAGACATAATAGGAAAACAAGTGCTTTCTGCAAAGCAGACCAGCACCAGCAGGGACTAGATGAGTCACCGTGCCTTGTCTTGGGTACTGCACATTTCCTTGGGTGACAACTCTTTGAGAAGTGCAATGCGGCTCTTCATCAATCAGGGACACGTAGGCTAAAAGGCAAGAGGTAAAGGGTCAGTGTGGATATGTTTAATATAGTCAGGGAGCAATGTTGAAGTGGAACACAGAGTGTGCCTGACAGAAGACAGTAAGGAGCAAAATAGTTCACTGACTGGTGCAAAGGTACTAAAGATACTGTCTGTATCTTTAGAGCTGCTGTAATACATTGTCTTGTTTTATAACATAGACAGGAGCACTAACTGCATGATGCATTCATACACCCTCTCTTAAATACTTTTTAAGCTCTGTGTGCCTCCTCTGCTATGGTGTTCCATCTGAAAAGCCTTACTGTTGGCTGTTCTCCTCCTTTGTCAAATTTGATCCTTTCTGCTCTTTCCATAAGGAAATTCTTTGTAGGACCTTGCTATCACTTGGATCTCAGAGGGAAGTCTTCAGTGCAGCGAGTAATTCAAAGGAATCTCAGATTCCTCATTTCTTTCCCCAAATTTGTTGGATGTTCCTGATCATGGAAGAGCTCCAACAAAGCAAGATTTTAATAAATCTTAACTTCCAAAAGCAGTGTAGGCTGATGACATTGCAGGACTGAATTCCTGGTAAATGGAAGCATGAAAAATATCTGTATTTCCTCTACAATTTTTCTGAGTGGCTCTTCCCCTCTCCGGAAATGGGTCAAGAAAAATAATTACATATTGGAAGTATATTCTTCCCTTGCAGAATTTGACCCAATGAGATAAGACTTCAGCTGTAGCCTAAAGCATGGAGTTCCCACCTCTGCTTCTTTTCACCTTCCTTATTTCTTACCACTTACCTGAAACCACTTGAGCAAGTCACTTTGCATTTTGATTTGTACATCCATAACATGAGTATGAAAAATCTCCCATATGATGAATGGGTATAATAACCAGATAGACTGTTGTAAGACTGCCCAAGTGCTCTGAAAATTGTTAGATGAGAAGAAATACTCAGGAGAGACGCTCGTTTTACACAACTGTTACATATTCTTGGATTGATCCAATTCACTTAGTTTAGAAATGCTTGAATGAATTTCAAATGGAGTATGAAAACCTGCAGAAGTAAAAATCCTTGTCTAGTCATGGAACCTACTATGACCATTGCTTACTACAACCTGGACCTATGAAACAGCTTTAGACCTATGAAACAACCAGTAACTACATTTTGTCACATTATTCAGGGGCAGATGCAGCAAAGCCTTGTGTTGACACTTTCAGCCATACTGAAGAGAACTTCTCTAACCTCGCCTGCAGATGAGAAAGGTTTGTTTGGGGTGATAAAATTGGGCCTGTGTTATTTTCTGGTGTCCTCTCTCCAGGCCTGCTCTCTTTAACCCTCTTTGCTTTACATACTAACAAATTCCTCATCTTGGACTTTCCCTTTGCTCATGTGGTCACATTTCCCTTCTTCCCTTCCACTTTCTCCTCAACAACAGTTATCAGTCATAGAAGTAATGTGTGTTTCTGAGACTTGAAGTTATTGTCCCCAGGTGAAATTACATCTTTTAGTGCTTCGTCCTGATACGGCATTTCCGTATCAGAAATTCTTGGACTCTCCATTCTATTCAAATTTTGGGGCATACTGTTCTGAAGAGATCTGATGGATGTAATGGATTCACATTCACACTATCAATACTATTCGAGGCGTTGTCTACCTCATTTCTTGGACACAATTATGGCAGAAGCCTTTCTCTGTGATGCTAGCATGAAGCATGTACACATAGCAAGCTACCCCAGACACAGTGACTGTGCAACTCCCCTTGTGCAACTTCCCTTTCAGGCTGAACAAACCTCTGAAAAATTGGAGGTCAAGTAGACCTATGTCTCCTGCAGCAAAGACCTATTTCACCAAAGACTATGTTGAAGAGCTGGCTGTGTGTTTTTGGAAGCAAAGACAGCATTTGCTGGTTATCTGGTTATCTAGACCAACACCTCACATAGCTACTGTTCTCACATTCAGGATTTGAGGTGGTTTAGTTATTGAATTTTGTGATTGGCAAAAAAAAATGTACAGTGGAATAAATCTTTATTACTTAAGCATACCTTTTACTCAGATAATACCCACAGAGAAACTCAGTCTGCTTGTACAGAAGGATGTCACAAAAGTATCTGTCCCTTTAGATGCATTTCTGTTTGCAACCATGGGCATATTTAACAGGAAAAGTGGAGTAAATACCACCCTACACATAAACATACAGCAGCATGAAGAAGAAATCCGTAATATATGACTGCATTAACAAAAACTGCTGTTAATAAATTTTTCCCCTTTTACAAATAATAAAAAAAGAACTTCATGCTTAAGTTTCCATAGCTGTATACATTGGATAGTGTGATTAATACTTTACTACAAGTCCCAGGAAAACAGGCTGCTAGATCTCCTTAGCCAATCAGAGGACACACATTTATGGTACCAAAAGAGAGCACTTCATCGCTCTTGGAACAGCATGATCAGTAACTCCTAGGCTACAATTCATGTGTGGCATCAGAGTACAAGGTAGTACAAATAAAACTGCTTATTTTTCAATGTCCAGAGGAATTTGGCTATAACATGAAAGGTATAAGGCTGCTAGGAGGAAACTGAGTTCCTTCTGTGTTGGCAGTGGTGCATGTTTCCTCAAGATTCTTTCTCTTTCAACCTACTGGATGCATAGGAAAATCATCTCTTGGAAAATTGTTTTCAACATGCACTGCAGTGTCCAACACTGTAGACCATCAGCATCCCTTCTGAAAGATGGGCATTACTCCCCTCAGTCTGACAGGAAAGACCCAGGAGGTGGAGGACCTCCTTGCATCGGATTGATACCTCCATGCAACGGGAGTTTTTGGTGCTGAGGCTGGTAATTTTCAGTTTTGACATCCCCCCTAAGTGCTGGATTTTGGAGACCTATTCCTCATTCTCTGTATATGCCTATAAGACAGGAAGCATAGCACCAGAGGCTGGTACACCAGTCTCATCCCCTGGTCCCCCCGCCCCAAAGAAAAGTTGAAGGGATTATGTTATTTTCTCAGCTTCTAATCAATGTTCACAGTAAGCTGCTGTTGGTAAGTCTAGGCTGAATGTTATTTATCCTCCACAGCAATTTGTGATATGGAAGTTGGTACTGGAATGACAACCCTTCAGACACAAGGACTGTACAGAGCAGACAGAGCCTTTATCTTGTGGCCATGACAGGTGTACCACCAGTGCCTGTCACCTCCTGTGATCAGTGAATACCTGGTTCTTGGGATGGGAAAAAGCCTTTAACTACAGATGTTAGCCTTGAGGGAGAAAACTACCATCTGAGTGTGGTTTTCAAAATTAATGAAAATGAATTCTTTCTGGTCCTTTTTCAAGACATTAAGTATCCACTTGGAAAGATAAGAAGACTTTCAGTTATCACACTGCTCTTTCCATCACCAGACGGCAAGACTTTAACTCTTATTCACATTTGTCCTCCGCCTTCTGCTTACATAGCATACAGAAGTCTTACAGTGAGAACAACATTAGTATTCTATCATAATGTACATAAAGCTTACAGTAACCTTTACGCAAACAATGTGCTGCAAAGATCTTGATGCCCTTTGGTTGTGAACGAAAGAGCACTGTGAATACCCAGAACAGTTTTACTGAAATTTACATTCAGAAAGTCCAGGCTGTCTTGTCTTATGATTTCTTAGAACCAAATGTCCTTTCTGATATGACTCACCTGCATTTCTTCAGAGCTCCCTGTGTCAAGTATTGCAGGGACATACTGACAAAAAGACAGTAGAGTGTGAGCCAGGCAGAGCAAATGTCACACCACTGAACAAAACTGTGGTTTTAGAGGAAAACTGAATGAAAAATACATTCTGGGAGGAATTTTGAAGCAAATTTTAAAACAAATTTTGATAGACAAAGAAGCCCAGTGGACATTACTGAACAAGAGGGCAACACCAAGTTCCATGCCATGGCTTTGAATACATCAGGCTTTCAATTTAGGCTCAATTTTACCTGCAGCAATACCCACTGAAAGGACAGTTGTCTGAGGGTAAGCAAAACTGCAATATACTTACCCCTTGTCAAGCTGCATAGCACAATAAAACCAGCTGAAGTTAAAGCTATATAAAACAACAACTACAACAAAAAGAATAATCATTGAATTAGGCTGATGCAGCCAAGAAAAAGCGGAAAAAATTGGAGAGTAAGACATGGGAAATAAATAACTGGTTGCTGCAGGGACTGTTGTGCTTTCCCTTGCTAGACTAATTGATATGCAGCTGGGTACATCCAGAGCAAAAAGAAGAGAACAATTTATTGGTTTTAGCAAGTGTTCAGTATCAGGAGTGCTGGAAACAATGACCAGGACTCAACTTTTAGAGACATAGACAAGTACAGACAGTCAGGTCTGCTTCACTTGTGTGCCTACTGCTGGCTGCAGGCCAGAGCCATTTAAATGCATCAGCTCAGACTTGCATGTATGCTGAATGAGACTATTCAGTTCCTGGAAGAGAGTTAGTTGTGTCTTGCCATCAGCAAGGGCATACATAGCAAAGATGTGCCTGCCTACACTGTTTGTGTAGGTGCCACTGAAAACAGCATCAAAGCCCTTGAAAAGAATTTATGGCTTGCTTTTACAGATAGATTTTTTTACAGAGATAGATATTTTTCTGACTGTTTCTGCAACAAATAAAGTCTCCTTAGGTTATTCTTAGTTCTGACTCAGAATATGACATTTTGGTCCAAACAAGAGTAGCCACAAAACTTTGATATGAATGTAATTGTGCTACAGTACCTACAGAAGCTGTACAATAAATTTATACTCACCTTGGTACCTTAATCCCCTAAGTATTTTGGTGATGATAGCTACTTTAATTTAGAAAAAAAGCACTCAGTGTACATACTTGAACAAGACTAAAACTTGCTGAGCAGAGTGAGAAACAGCTAATAGACAGCAAAAGAGAAGAAATGTTAAATGACATACTGCATCAGTGGAATGTATTTTGGCTAGCTAAAAAATGAAGAGAGTACTTCAGCTACCTAATCATCCTTCAAACCACCTCCTGTTCTTTGGTTGTTGTCAATAGTAGTGGAAGTAAGGAAAAAGTAATACATGGTTTGTGGGGGAATAAACAAAGGTAATACCTGTTTCTGAACTGAAGGGTTTGGGGTTTGGTTTTGGTTTTTTTTTTTTGGTTTTTTTTTTTTTTTACACCTAAAGAACTTATCTATGTGATTCTACCAAAACATAAGATGTTATTTTGCATGGTGGGCTGTTTTCAGTAGTGTTTACCAACAGCTACAGTAGCAACTAAGAGTTGATATGTATTCTGCTAAGCATTACTAGAATGAAAAGCTAGCACGTCTACAGAGGAAGTTTATTTTTTTAATCAATGCTCTATTTAACTTTATGTGTTATTGCAAACACATACAAAAAAAGAATTCAAAACAGTGCTTTGAATCTTTTGACTATTTCATAAATATGCACATATGACAAATAACGTGTTATTTGAAAATAGAGGAGTAACTACCAGCAGAAGTATGTTTGCATTCTGTCATCCATGTTATCTCATCTTCTGAGAAACAAACTAAAATCATCATAAATGTTCATTCCTTTCATACCTTACCCTTATTCCACTACTGTAGCACTGTCACTATTCGTCTAAATGTTAATGCTTTTGTCTGGTTTTAGCTCATTGCAAGCCTTCTCTTGAAAAACAAAATTTACTCTCCAGATTTTTCAGACACTGCTGCCTGAAATGTCATTTTATGCTGCAAAACATCTTGCAAACAGTACTGGAGATCTTCTCATACAGTGGATTATGCAGGCTTGTCTTATTACAAGAGTGTGAGTGAGAGGGAAAATGTGCCGTAAGAACAAGGAGAAAATATTTATCTTGATGGAGGCAGACAAATGGAGAGTTTGTTTATGAAAAGCTTTGTCTGAAAGTTTCTAAATGAAGTTAGAGATTCATAAACATGTAATCTTGTTCAGGGCAAAACTAAGCAAAACACTTTGGCATGTCCTTATTTTGCACCATCCTTGATCAATATTATCACTGCTTTCATTTGGGGAATTCATGGGTCATGGCCTGAACAAATATGCTTGTCTGTTACTCATTGCATCTGCCTTCTGAATAAATCAGCTGAAAATATCCTGGGACTTTTTCCACAGCGTGATCTGTTCTCTTAAGTATGTGACATGGGAGTCAGCCAGAGAGTGGGCTTTTTTGTTTATTTTGCTTTTTGTGGGAATCGGGAATTCCCCTCTTGCATGTTTACTGTTTTGAGCTGCCCAGCTGACCCTGCTGAGCTCCCACTGAAATGAGTGGGAATGCTACTAGAAACTTGCTGTCATTGAGGAATACATCATGACAGTTCCACAGAGCATATGCTTCCACTAATGGAAGCTGGAGCTGATATTGATACAAAAACTGCAGCCAAAGGAAGTGTTGCAAGGAAATTAAGGGTAAATCTAACACCTCACTTTACACAGTACCATCTGTTAAGACTGGGACATCTTCAAAACAGCATTATTGGCAACCTCTCTGCTTATCGCTGTGGCTAACATTAGCTACTTGCAATTTAACCGAGCAAGTGGGGACATTAAGATGGCAAGACTGAGCTAGCTCTCGAGAACAATTTCATTCTGGTTTGCCTTATTAAAAAGTTTAAATACCAACTTTGATTCTTCTGACTTTTTTTTCCCCTTCTTATACCCTTGTATATCATAGCTTGGGTTAATGAATTGGATGAAGGTTTATGTCCCTATGTTGTGTTGTTAATATTACCTTGCTGAAATATACAGACCACAGCAAGGCTTGGCAGGGAAGGAATAATTTTATTTTCTTGATATACAAGCATTATATAAAGGATTCTCAGGTAATTCAGCCAGAAACAAGTGAGTTGCTCTTACAAGAGGAACTATTAGGGGCTTATGCGAATAGATAGAATGCAAAAATGGCAAAAGACAAAAACAAAACTTGCAACAGGGGAAATGAAAGTTTGACCTTCAAGTTTCCAAGTTACAATTTAATGCACAAATTCTTTTATCCTAAATGGATTGCATTTCAGATTATTACACCGTTTGTTGTGAGGGAAGTGTTGTCTTGCTGTCTCCACCCATTTTTCTGACAGTCAAAGAACTTGCAAAATGTTTGCATAGTTGTCAAGATTCTGAGCAGCCCCATTTCTGAGGTTTTGTTCTGCATTTTAAGGACTACGTCATATTGACTCCTGGCAAGTCACAGCAAGGAAGATATTACCTGCTACAATACTTACCATTGTTTTCATTTGCAGCTGCCTCCTTGTCATTCAAGAGGTGATCATGCATAGCTGGAAGGGGAGAATACGGACCTCAAAGCTTATAGTTGCCATTGCCTGTGGCTTGGCATGCTTAGGATACATCTGCAAGCTGACAAAACTGATATGAGAGCCTTTCTGAGAAGGAAATAATACCCAGAGACACGCAAACAAAACAAGCTAGGGGAAACACACTGTGGTGCCTTGGGTTACCATACATACTGATGTAATACCAACTTCAATATAATATCAAGGACAGTGATTTTGTCTCCTTTGCTTTACATTTCCCTGATAAGACCCTGAGGTTGTGAAAGGAATCCTGCTTGCTGTTGTGGCATAAACTATCCCTGGTGAACAGATTTCTTAGAGTTTGTCAATCTCTCTTCGTGGCATCAACTTTGAATCAACACCACACTTAGGTCTGTACACTTGTAGGAAAGTCAGTAGCCTGTAGGCAGTTCCAGTCACCAATCTGTGGGAGATCAAATCTGCGTTTTAAAAGAAATTAAGGTTTCTACTTTGTTCACTAGCTCCACAGGCATTTGATCACTTAGTTTGAAAGAAGAGAGAAGATCAAGGGGCTGAGGTGCAGTGATTATCAGCATTTCTTTCAGCAGTATCTCATTATAAGATGAGCTTGGCTGAAGCACAAAGTCATGTTTTCACCTTGGGTAAAATCAGTTTCCACATGGAAGCTGAAATATAACTAACTGGTCTTGTCTTACTGATACTTACTTTGATACTTACCATTGCAGTTACACGTTCTGTTCTCACTTCTGTGGTCAAAAGTCAGTATCTACTGGCAGGCATGACTGATTAACACTCCTGCTCAAGTCAGCACTATGTTTGCTTACATTCTAGGAACCGGTAGCTGTCCTGAAGATTTCTGTTTATTTTTGCACCAGCACCCTTCATCTGTCCTTTTCATTTTAATATATGAAGAGTGGATACTTTTAAGTGGAAATAAACCTGAAATTTGGATATTTTTTTCTCAGACAATTAACTGAGCTCAGAATGGCTAACATTACAGATACAAAGATATCGTCTTCAGCATCAGTATTATGGGAAGGAAAAAAAGATTAGCAAAGATTATCCTGGCAGTTTGGTTCAGGCTGCAGAAACATGTACACAAAACCCAAGTATCTGGATCACACACCTTAAATAAGCAGGCAATTTAGACTGTAATATACAGGTATACAACTTACAGGCAAAGCAACACACATGCCAAAGAGACATAAAATCATCATCAGTTGCTCATATTTCCAAGAGCTTCCTAGAATAAAACTGTGTTGCAAGAAGCTTGAGATTAGTGTCAACTTGAGCAAATATAGGATAACTATACTAGTACTAACAGCAGGTCTCCTTCGATAATCCTGGATATTTTTAGTCATGAAGAAGCAGAGTATCAAATTTCCAGAATTTATATTTTCTAATATGCACACAGCATGAGTAGCAAACAGGATGAACTGGAAGTACCTGTCAGTTCGCAGAGCCATGATGTCATTGGTATTAGTGAGACTTGGTAGGATGAGTTCCATGGTTGGAGCACTGGGATGGAGGGTACAGGCTGTTGAGGGATAGGCAGAGTAAATGAGGTGGAGGTGTCACACTATGTTTAAGGCAGAGGTTGGAATGTTCAACCCTTATAGTTGGCAATGATGTGGCTGAGAGCCCCTGAGGGAGGATTAGAGGTATGGGGGAGAAAAGAGCAATTGTTCTAGTGAGTGTCTACTACTCACTGCTCAACCAGGATGTAGGCACTGCTAAGTTAATCTATAGGACAAATTTACCGGTCAGTAAGCCCTTTTCCTTATGGGAGATAACAACTTCCCAGACATCAACTGGGAATATAATTCTGCTGTGACGAGCAGCTCTTGAAAATTCTTGAAGTTTGTAGGGCATAACTTCTCGTCACAAGTGCTCAGTGAGCCAGAAAGAAAACAATTTGCCCTTCTAGACTTGCTATTTGTGATTAGAGAAGGACTCATGGGAGAAGTGATGGCAGGTGGATGTCTTGGACACAGTGATCATGAAATGTTGGAATTTAAAATTTTCAGTGTGATGAGAAAAAAATGGACAGCAGAGACGCTTCCATGGACTTCAGCAGAGCAAACTATCAGCTGTTTAGCAGGTATTTAGCAGAGTTCCCTGGAAATCTGCTTTTGAGGGCTTAGGAATTCATGAGTATTGGTCAGCTTTTAAGAACCCCCTTTTAGAAACACAGGAGTAAGCAATTCCTCTGTGCTGCAAGTCAAGCAAGAGTGGCAGAAGAAAATTAGGCTTAACATGGAAGCTCATGAAGCACAAAAGGAAACAGAAATTGTGTGATTTCTGGAAAAGAGGTCAGGCTTCACAGGAATATTACAGAGCTGTTATTTGTATATTCATGGAGAAAACATGAAAGACCAAAGAGATTCTACTAGTGTTGAAAATGCCCAGTGTTTTATCAGATAACAGAGGCTTTTTAAAGTATGTTAAAAGAAAGAGAATATCTAAAAAGAAAACCACTGCATTGACAGTTGTTGAAGATGGTCATCTGAATAGCAGGATTAAGAAAAAAGCAGAGGTATTCAATGCTTTTTTTTACCTCTGTCATTAACAATGCAGACAGACCTTGGGCTGCCTGGTTCCCTGAGTAGGACTGCAATTGTAGGAATAGTGACTTTCTATTTGTGGACACTGAAATTGTAAGGCACTGGTTGTATCAACTAAATGTACACTTATCTATGGGGCCTGGTGGAATTCATCTCAGAGTATTGATGGAGCTAGTGGGTGTAATGGCAGGACCCCTCTCAACCAGCTAACAAAGGTCCTGGGAGTCTGAGGAGGTTCCCTCTGACTGGAAGTGTTATTCCTATTTAGAAAAATGTTGTGAGGAAAGACCCAGGGACCTACAGACCTGTGAATCTAACCTCGGCACTGGAAAAATTACAGAGATTATACTGGACACTACTGAAAGGCAATTAAAAATAATGCAATCATCAGGCACAGTCAATATGGGTTCACAAAGAGAAAGTCCTATTTAAATAATTTGATTCTTTCTGTGATAAGGCTCCCTCACCTGGCAGTGGAGAGAAGGTGGAGGATGCAATTTTTCTGGATTTTGGTGAGGCTTTTGATACTGTCCCATACAGTATCCTTCTGGACAAGCTGTCCAGCTGTGGGATGGGTAGGGTCATGGTGCACTGGGTGGAGAACTGGCTGAAGGGCAAAGCTCAGGGGATTGTGGTGAATGGGACTATGTCTGTCTGGTATCCGAACACCGTCATAGTTCCTCGAAGATCAATTTTAGGGCCTGCTCTATTCAATAGACTTATCAAAAATGTGATGAAGAAATTGAACATACCGTGAGCAAGTTTTCTGATGTTACCAAACTGACAGGTGTTGATGACTTTTTTGAGGGTTAAGAGACCTTGCAGGGAGATCTGCATAGACTGGAGCATTGGACAATGACTAATGCAATGAAATTAGGCAAGTCCAAATGCTGGCTCCTGCATCTGGAATAGAAGAATGCCAGACGTAAGTATAGACTAGGAGAGGAGTGACTGGAGAAGGACCATGCAGAAGGTGATCTGGGAATGCTGGTTGACAGCAGTTCAGTGTGAGCGAGCAGTGTGCCCTGACAGCCAAAAGGGCAGAAAACATTCTGGGTAGCATCAAGCACAACTTATCCAGGCAATCAGAAGAGGTGACCACCTGTCTGTATTCAGCGTTGGTGCTGTCTCACCTTGAATATTGTGTGGGCCCCACAGTTTAAGAAGGATGTGAAGGTCCTTGAGTGTATCTGGAGTGCACTAGCCATTACCATGTCCTCTGCCACCAAGACCCCTTTAGCAGCAGGTCCACGTTTTTCTTGGTCTTCCTTTCATTGCTGTTGCGCACGTGGAATTCTTTCTAACTGACCTTCACTTCCTTTGCCAGATTCATTTGGGTTTGCCTTTGGCCTTCCTAACCCCATTCCTGTACAATTGGATAATATCTCTGTATTCTTTCTTGGCTGGTTACCTGCACCTGTTTCCACCATTTGAACACATCCTCATGCCCGAGTAGCCCAGAGATCCTCATTGGAGCAAATCTAGAGATGAAATTGAGACATTTAGTTTGCTCCCAGAGGAATGCCTCTTTGAACCTCTGACTGCACTCATGACCATTTCACTGGCAAGTCATGAGCCTGCAGTTGTGAACAAAAGGAGCTGCTATAATTTTCATGACCTAGTAATTTTGTGTGGTATGTTTGCTGTCCAAATGCAGATGCCTGTTTCACTGCTCCTGCACAAAACTAAGTTTCAGGAGAAGGAAAACAAGCCCTGTGCTAGCTGTTCTTCACACCACATAGAAGCTGCTAGGATTAGTTGAACTATAGTTGTATGAATTGTGGTTGGACGAGTTGTACTGCTTGTGTACAAGTCAGGTGCCCCACTTCTTCCTAGACCCTTTCTGTACTAACAAGTGACTGTGTTTGTATCGGTCTGTGTAATCCCAGTGTAGCCAAAACAACTGTGATATAGGCAATTACCTTCTGATGACAGAGAGTATGAACTTAATCCAAACTGGGGTGTGCATGACAATCTGTCTCCAAAATAAGCATAGATATGGAAGCTTATTTCCTGTGACTCCTTTCAGTAACAAAACCCTTCACATATAAACTGCTCTTCTACATTTGTTGAGATAAATTGTGCTATAATCTTCATTGACTGTATTCCAACTCCAGCAGCCACTAAGCTGGAAGAGGGGAAACTGATTTTCCACAGTTAAGAATTGAAAGAGAGTTGCTTCAGGTTGGAGCAATGCAGTTCTGTGACCATAGCAGATGTTGCCACATGTATATGGTTTTTAAAGTCAAATGGTAGGACTCCCTGGGAGGACCTGAAACTACTAAGATGCGCATAGTATTCAGTCATCTTATTTTGCTATATTTGAGAAACACATATCACTTCAGTAACAAAATGTTCGCTTCTTGCTGCTAGACTGGTGTAGGGCTGCAAGAAACAGGAAAAACTAAAGAATTCTAAAGCTTGGAAATGTAGATTCAGGTTTAGGAAAAGTAGGAAGAAATTTCCTGAATCTTCTCTTCATAAAGTAATGTGGCTTCTCTTATTACTCTGTGGCCTCAAACAACGAGACCTTGAATCTCAATCTCTGGTGGCCAGCTGCAGTACTAAACTGAAGATTTTATATGAGCCCACCAAACAGGCATTTAGGCACAACCTGCAAAAATGTTTTTAATTCCCTGTGCTCATGGTCCTCTTGAGGATTTGAATCCAAACATGCCTCAGCATAAGTCAGGGCTTCTGTACTGTTGCAGCCTGAGTGAATCCTTGTTGAAGATGCCATTGCTCAACGGGAAAGTTCTACCATCTTCTAGAAGTTTCCATACTGGAATTTCAGGTGGTGAGGACAGAGGACACAACAGGAAGATAGCAACAGAATGAACCTGAACAAACCCAAAAATGTTTTATATTTAGGATTCTCCTTCTGTTTTTAAATATTCCACCTTTCCAACAAGAAAATTCAAGCCATTAGACCACTTCTCATCACGAAGAAAGTAAGTTAGAGCCCAGTTCTGAATCTTAGTTCCTGGTCAGCTTCTCGTATCTGTGTTTTACACAAGTTTCTTCATGATGTGTTGAAGATCAAAAGTAAAAACATTTTTTTTCTTTTTTTTTTTTAATTAGAGACAGCACCTAATTCTATTTTCAGCTTTTGACACTGACTTGGACACCTTTAAGGCAACAATGATCTATTTGCTGACCTAAAGAGAGGCTTTTATCCAAATGAGATAATGAAATGCAAGCAATATTTCTTCGATTAATATAAAAGTGTGCCCAAACTTTCATGCCTATGTCATTAAAAAGGAACTTAGAAATGTTATAGCTGCCATTCAAAGAATCTTAAGTGGACATTGGTGTCATTTTTCTCTCTGCTATTCTTGTGTTTTTCTCCTTAGGGCTCTGTGCATGTATGAGGACATTTGTTTTTCCAGTAAAAAGAATTCAAAAATATAAACAACAGGGCCTGAAGATATTTATGTTTGGAATAAAAGGGTTTGTGGCACAGTTTCTACTTTCTACTCAGCAGCTGGCAGGAGTCAGCAACAAGAGCAATTTCCAGTTCTCTTGAAAGCACTTACTTTTCCAGGCACATTATCTTTGTGAAATCATACCTGAATCCAATAACCACAGCATATGGTTATGTAATTCAGATCTGTAATGTTTGATAATAAGGTACATAAGGACTACACTGCTTGACCAAGGATCTCATTAATCTGAATAGGAACTACATATTTAAATACCTTTGGATATGTGGACCTTGAACACCAGTCTCATTGATACTATATTGTCGCAATTGTTCAGCTATAGAGAGATGTCTGCCTTTCTGTGAATCAAGCTCTCCAGAGGCTTATATGGCTTGTTATATCAATCTCACAATTAATTACAGTTCCTTCGACAAACTTCATGTTCTGTTCAATACCTGTAAATCAAAGAACATTTATGTCAAACATGGGACTGGTTAGACATTCTCACAGTCCCTGAAAGCAGCTGTTTGGCTTCCCTATGCATCAGAGGAAGATTTAACTACAAGCACTTTTCTGGCAGCATCAGCCCATCTCTTAAGCATCTCAGCAAGTTCCAGGAAATGCATAACCACCAACCCTTTGGATGAGACAAATACAGTAATAAGGACTTTCCTTATTCTCTTCAGGAGGCTGGACAATCATTTCTGAAAATGCGAAAGTATTGAACTCTCTCAAAAAGAGCACCGTGTCAGTTTGAGCTCCACTAGGGGGGGACCTGAATTGACCATTCCTTCCCACCTGGAAGAGAAGCTGATTGTGCCTGATTATCATTTGAACACAGATGCCTGAAAAGGGGAAGTGAAGCAAAACCATGGTGAACAGATGAAGCCAGGACTGCTCTTCTGACAGCTTCAGTGACACTATCCTCATCCTGCCAGTTTTTCTGGAAGCTGGCAGGAAGGGCTGGACTAACTCAACCAGTGGTGCCATCAGGGTTTGGTAGCTGGCCTGCTGGTAATATGCCCTCCTCATGACATAGGAGGAACCCAGCTTGGCCATACAAGGCATTCCTTGCAATCCAGGTATAACAAGTCCAACAAGGATCTCTGAAACTTGTTGATGGAAACAGAGGCACAATTGCTAAATCGAGGCCTGGGATTCAGACAAAGCTGTACTGCTGCAGATCAACAAGTTACAATGCTACTTGAGCAGTGGAAAAGGTGATGTGTGCACTTCTGGTGCGCACAAACTGGGGTTAAAATAAGCCAAATGGCATCAAACCTGTAGCAGGCTGAAGTAACCCTTCATTAACCATGGCCTAGTGCCTGTTTCACTGCTGTTACCTACAGTTACACCACTGTAGACCTGAGCCTTTAGGAAAACAGCTGCCTTCAGAAGGATTTGCCAGTGATGCCCCTGACACTTCTGAATGCACAGTACTTCTTCTGGTACAGCATAGCAGTGGAAAACCTGGGGGAAGCAGAGATGTTTATGGAATCTGTGTCCCTGACAATACAGAATATATATGTATGAGACCACCTGGGCTTAGAAAAAAGCTGCAAAATAAAAGCAAGCCAACCAAACGACACAGGGGAAAGCTTTTGCACAGGTAAAGGAATGAAAACCACTGGACTGAAGACCAAATTAATTTTGTAGATTTTAGTGGTTGTAATTCCTTAACTGAACACAACAACAAAGCTGCCAGGAAATGCAGTCATATTTTGGCACTAAACCAGCCTCTCACATGTGATTTCACATGCTATCAGTACAGAAGAAACTACTGTGAGTCAAAGAGCTAATTGTAAGCAAAAACTGACAGGAGAAGGGACAGGGTAGCAGTAAGCAGTAAATTTCTGTCTGCAAGAAGGCAAGTTATGGTATTTTTCTATTTGTCCTCTTTCAACAGAAAGGAATTGAAATGCTTTCAACAGGAAAGAAAGGCAATTGATCTAAAAGTGATGGGAAAGAAATGTCTTCCCGTATTGCACTTCATTAACCTGTGAAACTGGCTGCTGAAACATTTCCCTATGACTGACCAGAAAGATAGAAAGATTGCAAAAATTCTGAAATATTTATACATCTAAAAAAAAATCCCGAAAACATCATTATAACATGAAAGAGGGCAAATATTATTTGTTGAAAGGATAAAAAGTCTTCTACCTTGTCATACAAACTGACATTCTATGTAAGAGACAGAAATGTCTTCTCAAATTTGGTCATTGTTTACTGTTTCTTGCAACTTTAGCTGAAGTAACATCCCTAGTCACAGTCGGAGATGGAACTTCAAGCTAGAGAAGATATTAATACCAGCAATTCAATCTGATCTTCTGTTTCACTGAGCTTATCCTTCAAGACAAAAATTCTAAAAAGTGAAAATACTACTCAAAATTTCCTTCAGGGCTAAACATTCCTTCCTAAGAGAACAAAATAGCTAAGTTGGCTCAAGTCAGCATTAGGGCAGTAGTGATAGCTTTTGGAATTGCTTTTTTTTAATTTACGGTCACCTTAAGTTTGGTAGAAGAAGTAAAAAGAATGGGACCATCATGTGCACTTAACAGGCCAAAACACTTATGAAGTCTTAAAATGAGTGCCTACATAAAAAGTTAAAATAATTCAACTGAGCAAGTTTGATCTTGCTAACTCAGTACCAGGTCTAAATGTGCTTGTAACGGACTTTAATTAGCTGTACTTAGTTTATTAAATAAACAAGAAAAATGAATATTATTACAAACCCAACAGCAAATGACTTTGGGTTATCTACTGACATTAACAACTGCAAAGTTGTATCTTCTTAGCTGTACTAAGTTAGCCAACAATATATGTCTTATTTGCGTCTTGCAGATAGAAGTAACATGTCAGTTTACACTGCAGTCGCGAGCCATTTCAAACATAAAGTAAAAAGCAAACGGTTCAGCCAAAATATGATTTCAGCATTTCAGAGCTCTTCTTTTCAATTATCCATAAGTGTATCTGACAGGGGAATAAAGTTTTCATGTGATACATTCAGAAGCATCTCAAACTTACGGTATCTACAAATGTTTTCTTCCTTGGAATTACAGGATTGTGGAAAAGTTGTATGCCTTAATCTTCTAGCTGTTCTTTTGGTGAGGAAGCCATGGGCACACTTAGCTCTTCTTGCTGCTAGAGCACACAGCAGGCTCAAGTCCAGGTTGCTGTTCACCAGGACTCTGTTTGTGCTAATTCTGCTTGATTAGCACGTGAGTATATTACTCTAGACTGTCAGTGATAAGCATTCTTACCTGTAGCCCCATTTGGGCAACTAACAGCATAAACAACAACAACAAACAAACAAGAGAAAGGGAAAAAAAGAAAAGGTGATACACTGAATAGATGGCAAATTCAGTCAGTAATTCTACGACATAGAGTCTAGATAGACCAATGACAGTTTAGACATCTGCTGTGCAAATTCATATCCCTGGACAAATTGTAAAGATTTCCTTCTTATTCTTGAAAGTAGACAGATATGTGGGAGGAGGCCTTCCATTTCAGCCCAATTGCAAGAGAGTTACAGAAAGATGTGGGAGCACCCTAGAAAACACAGTCTTCTACTAGCCTTGGATGTCATGTTCCAGAATAGCTAAGTTGGTCAGAGAAATTATGTCCTATTTCTCTCTGTCTGGAAAGAAAGATTCGAAAAATAGATCAAGACAACCTTTTTGTTTTTCCTGCCTTATCTTTCCCCTGGATCCTTTGAACACAACCAGGTGATACAGACTTGCAGGCTCAGTCCAACCGAGAGGATCTCAGAAACAGCATTGAGATCCTCTGGTGTTCTTTATGTAACCTCTGAAATGCCTCTCCTTCCCTGCTCTGCTCCAGCGCACTT
Source organism: Grallaria varia (assembly GCA_013396735.1). Lineage (NCBI taxonomy): Eukaryota > Metazoa > Chordata > Aves > Passeriformes > Formicariidae > Grallaria > Grallaria varia. Next base: position 229,795 of record VWZG01000019.1, on the reverse strand, counting down.
GCAGTGCAGCAGCAGTTGTACATTCAACTCACTTCCTGCTCTTGGTAGGACTGGTGTCCCTGTGCTTTTTTCTGCAGTGTCCCTGAGGTGTGCAAAGGGAGACTGAAAAATATTTAACATTTAGAAGCAAAATTCGACAAGCGTAAATGACTATGTTGTATGTTTGGGCTACCTTTCATGTGATAGTAAAGATCCCTAAGGGAAAACCAACAGGTCTGCACTGTTCTTGGGCCACCACTAAGCATGAAAACCCAATGCCAGCACTCTTCCCCTGCAGAGACTGCAGAGGTCCACTGCTTAAAAGATAACAAGCCACCTGCCATCACTTCTCACAACGCAATGTTAATTCCCTTCATGCTAATCATACCCATGAACACCACTAATTTATCTAATTTTTCTTGGATCTTATGTGGATTTCATGTGTGACTTCTGACTGGACCACAAAATCATTCTAGTCTTCAGATTAGATTAAATTTGACAGTTTTCCTTTCATTCATGAATGTTCTTCATGTGACAAAATCACGGAATCACTGGAATTGGAAGGGACCTGTGGAGGTCATGTAGGCCTACCTCTCTGCTAAACCAGGTTCACCTAAAACAGGTAGCACAGAATTATGTACAGTCAGGTCTTGAATATGCCCAGAGAAGGAGACTCCACAGTCTCTCTGAGGAACCTGTTCCAGTGCTCTCTCACCCTCAAAGTAGAGAAGTTCTTCCTCATATTTAGGTGGAACCTCATGTATTTCAATTTGTGCCCATTTCGCTTTGTTCTGTCAGTTGGCACCATTGGGAAGAGCCTGGATCCATCCTCTTGACACCCTCCCTTCAAATATTTCTAGGCACTGATAAGGTCCTCTCAGTCATCTCTTCTCAAGGCTGAACAGACCCAACTCCCTCAGCCATTGCTCATAACAGAGATGCTCCAAACCCTCAGTTATCTTTGTTGCCTTACACTGGACCCAATCCTGGAGCTCTATGTCTCTCTTGACTGAAGAGCCCAGAACCAGACACAGGACTCCAGACGTGGCTTACCAGGGCTGAGTAGTGGGGCAGGATCATCTCTCTTGACCGGCTGACAATGCTCTTCCTAAGGCATTCCAGGACACCATTGGCCTGCAGTGGGTTGACCCTGGCTGGACACCATGTACTCATTAAAGCTGCTCTTTCATTCCCCTCTACAACTGGACAGAGGACAAAAAATATAATGAAAGGTTCATGAGTTGAGATAAGGACTGGGAGAGATCATTCACTGATTACTGTCATGCGCAAAACAGACTCAAAGTGGGGATATTAATTAATTAATGACAGGATCGGAGCAGGAGAATGAGAAGTAAAATAAATCTTGAAACCACCTTCCTCCACCGCTTCCTCCTTTTAAGTTCTACCTCCTCTCCCCCAGCGGCGCAAGGAGATGGGGAATGGGAGTTGTGGTCAGTTGTTTTTTCTGTCACTGTCAGGGAGAGGAGTCCTTCCTCTGCTTCCCCTGGGGTCCCTCCCATGGGAGACAGTCCTTCATGAATGTCTTCATCTTGAGTTCACAAACTGCTGCCACATGGGTCACTTTTCCATGGGGTGCAGTCCCTCAGGCACAGGCTGCTATAGTTTGGGTCAGCCACAGGGTGATGAGTCCTACCAGGAAAATCTGCCCCAAGTATGGGCTCCTCTCTCCACAGGTCAGCAGGTCCCTTACAGGACCCTGCTCCATCATGGGCCTCCCACGAGGTCACAGCTGCCTTTGTGCATCCACCTGTTCTGGCATGGGCTCCTCCATGGGCTGCAGGTGGATCTCTGTACCCCGATGCCCCTTCATGGCCTGCAGGGGCACAGCTGCCTCACCGTGGTCTGCACCATGGGCTGCAGGGAAATCCCAGCTCCAGCATGTGGGGCACCTCCTGTCCCTCCTTCTCCACTGACCTTGGTGTCTGCAGTGTCGTTCATATGCTCTCACTCTGCTCTTCTCTGGCTGCAGTTTTCATCTGGGAAATAACTTTTTCCTCCCTTCTTAAATATGTTATCACAGAGGTGCTACTATCTTTCCTGAGTGGCTCGGCCTTCACCAGTGGCAGGAAGGCCATCCTGAAGCAGGGTGGCATTGGCTTCTGGAAGAAGTTACCCATGTATCCCCCCCCCCCTACCGAAACCTGGCCACAGAAACCCAATACACTCTTTTTGGCCACAGTGACACAATGCTGGCTCATGGAGAGTTTGTTGTCCACCCGGACCCCCCAGCTCTTCTCTGCAGAGCTGCTTTCCAGCAGGTCAGCCCCCAGCCTGTACTGGTGCCTGGGGTTATTCCTCCCCAGGTAAAGAACTGAAGAACCCTGTCTTTATCTTTGTTCATGCTGAGATGTTCTGTTCTGCCCAACTCTCCAGCCTGTACACATCTCACAAAATAGCAGCACAGCCCTCTGTGCCAGTATTTCTGGGGTATCAGTCACTCCTTCAGCTTTTTGTTGTGAGGGAACTCGCTGAGGGTACAACTCTGTCCCTGTCTCCAGGTCATTGATGAAGAAGTTGAACAAGACTGAAGCCAGTACTGACCCCTGGGGAATCCCACTAGCTACAGGCCTCCAGCTAGACCCTGTGTCACTGATCACAACCCTTTGAGCTCTGACCTTCAGCCAGTTTTCAATCCACCTCACTGTCCCCTCAGCTAACCCACACTTCCTGAGTTTACCTGAGGATGTAGGGGAAACAGTGTCAAAAGCCTTGCTGAAGCCAAGGTATCCATCCTGTTTGTTTCTCTCCAGCCCATGCAAATATACATAGTTTTGATTAAGCCTTCATTCAGAGACTTTCAGACCTAACTGCACCTTAACTACTTATCGATCTATTGGGGACCAATGCCCCGACTACCTACTAACTACCTATCACCTAACTACTCCTAATATTTACAGGGTCTCTCATTGGCTGTGAGGGCCACAGGCTGTGGGGTGAAGGCTCTCTGTGCCTCTGTCACAGCTCTCAGGCTGTTTCTTCTTCAGGGAGCAACTCAGGTGCTCCAGGAGGCCAAGTAGCCACTGCAGGAAACGCCTCTTGTGCCACCGTGCCGAGTCTTGCTCTCAGCACCGTGCTCGACCTCCTCCTCTGCATCACTCCCACCATTTGTTTGAAACCAAATTAGAAAAAACTTCTTAGAAACCAATGGAATTGTTTGATACCTGGTTTTGTATGACACATTTCTATTACTGGTCAGCTATATTCTGCTCCAAAGGAATGATCTGTACAGATATTCAGGTCAGGAGCTATGTCCTGCTTTTACCATTCATTGTTGTGAAGTAGTTCTCTTTCCTGGAGAAAATATAATTTAGATGGTGCCACAATACGTACCTTGGTGAAGTTAACATATTAAAGCATTATTATTATATTATTATAATCATGACTGATGATTTATTTTTCTTACAATTATAATTAATCACTAATCACTGCAGCTTACCAAGTTGGTTCATTTTGTGTTTGCATGGAAGGAAGATCTGAATTCACACCTAATCCTGTATTACAAATTTTCACTCTGGATAGTAGCACCATTTGCAAGAAGGAAACTTGTTGGCTGCTGTCGTCGTAAAGTCAGAGGTGGGTCAAAGAAATGACACATCTTGTTCTGAAAACAGGACAGGAACAGGAACTTTATTGTATCAGAGGCTGCGATTCTTATAGACCTGAGTCTGGGCACATGTCCAAGAACCATTGGTTTCTCTATACATAAATAATTCCTAATTGGACACACAAACCACACATGTCAGTAAACATGATTCATCACTTTGGAGACCGGATTTCTGTTCTAGGTGTCACAGCCTTTGCTTCTGTGCATATCACCCTGACGTGTGCAGAAGGTTCCTAGCACAGTCAAACTATTCCACAGAGACTCCAGGCCAGCTGAAGTCTCCCCACACAGGCTGCCAAATGAGAAACTGGAGTTATCAGGGTTAGAAGGGTGTGCTACACTTGTGAGAGGACTACATAACCTGCCCATGCAAGAGTAACCAAAATCCCATGAGTGCAGAAGGAATTAAAGAACTTCAGGAGATGATTATCATCCCTTGCACATGGAGAGTTGTTGGTTCCTGCTCCCAAACTACAGTTGAGTAAGAGCTCACACAAACTCAAATTACATCCCAGAATTAGAAAAACTGCACATGGTACCTGCTGAGAAATGTTACGCAAAGCACTCTACATATGCAGTAGCTACATAATCTAGAATGTGAAAGCAGGCACTTCAAGTCCCATTGCTTTATATAGTCCTCATATATGGAAAATTAAAAATGCATAACCATTTTAAACAACTTAATATTTGTAGACAATCAAGCTTTTTTTCCCAAAATGTGCTTGGAATTCTATTCCTGTATACCATTGCAACAGCAATTTTTAATTACATTTATGTTAAGACTCAAAGACAGCTCCTATCCAAGTGTAATTTCAGCTTCTGATTACAGACATTTTCTCTACACAGTGGAGCAATGAACCAAAGAATTCAAATGCAGACTGCTGTAACATTTCACAGTCCTACCGGAGACAGAAACAGCAGTGAAATTGTAAACAGCCCTATTTCCTCGAGGTCCTGTCAAATGCCATGCAAGTACTGAAACCTCTCTTTAGCCCTGAAGCCCATAAAACAGCACAAATGTAAATCTAAGCTGTGTATAAGCACTTTCAGGACTGACAGATGGATATTTAACTTCAGCAAGTGCATGTATTTTAGGAGAGTTCTTGAGCATCATGGTGCAACAAATGAAATAATGCAAACTTTCTGATTCTCACTGAGAAAGGGTCTTTGGATTTGCAGTGTGGGTTTGGGGTGGGTTTTTTGTGGTGTTTGGGGTTTTTTCTTTAATTTACCCACAGAAGATGCAGCAGTACCAGACTATTCAGAAATCTATAGAACAGCTTAGCTACTTTCTAAATTGCACTTCTTCAGATTCTCTTTTCCT
>VWZG01000019.1:31838-224468 GCA_013396735.1 Grallaria varia | reverse complement strand
CCATTAACCTGCAGCTAAGTAGTTATGGCTTCTTAGAAGCAGTCTTCATTCTCTGACTTGCTACCTGCATGAAAAATAACAGTATTATTCTTTCCCTCTAATGTGCTTTCAGCCTGTTATTACTTCCACCATTATCTATCCCTGCAGAAAGTCACTTCCCCACTCCAGTCTCAGGAAGTACCAGCTTCTGCGTGAATCACGTTTACTTGCAAAGAGCTCCAAATGTTTGCAGTGTAATAGGTTCTGTCCCCAATTTAAACTCTGCGCAACAGATCAGTCAGAGATTATTTGCATTTTACCCACTCCCCAGTGGTTAATCAATTGCATTATCAGTCACACACATCATTATGACTCAGAAGTGTCAACCACTCTGAACAAAAACTCCTTTAAAACAAACCAAGGAAAATAAGCATGACCTAAACAAGCCTGAACAAGTATCTCTCTGCATGTATTAGGCAAAACCATGAAGACAAAGTATGTCCTGCTTTCACATGAAAGCTGAGCAAAACATGGTCTAGGAAAACTTCCAGTACGGATTCAGAGAGTATGCTAGGGATTCTTTTCATCCCAACAAAACTGGCTGATTTTGCAGGTAACATTTTTAGCTGACATTTTTCCCGCTCAGGGTGTAAAAGAGGTTTCATTATTTTGCTACTGTGGCCATGAACCTCAGAAGATTTTTTCACTTCTATTTTGAATTCTTCAAAAGTTTTTGAATGCTTCTTACTAACAACAATGCAGGCTTCCCTTTTTTTTTTAAAGCTATAATCTTGTGTTTATCATTCTCTAAATAGGCCTTCTCATAGAATTTTGCAGTGCTCTAGTGAGAATGACATAAGAACTTCACAGGTCAGTATAATCAGTTTATATGGATCAGTTTGAATTGGATTTCCCCACTGCCATTGTTGGTCCAGTAACATTCTTGGGAGAAGATTCTTTATAATAGACTCAGTTCAGGCTGGCCAATATCCTCAGCACTGTGGCTGCAATCAAACATCTCAAAAATAGGCATCTAGATTAAACAAGAGTTAGGGTTCTCTCTGTACTATCATCTCATCCAAGAGGGCAGAATGTCATGGCAGAGGAGGCATTCATCTAAATTCTCTCAAAACAGAGTGATTCACCAGCTGTAGATAACCAGAGCCATAACTTTTAGCGATCTGTCATTTGGGCAGCAAGTCTTCTCAATTTTACTTTGAAATCAAAATATAAAACTTTTTAACTTTGTACTAAAAATCATCCATTAGCCATCATCAAGCAGTGTCAGAAAACTTTGGGATCTCCATATTTTATTTTAATGTCAATCAATGGTAAGTTTGTAAAAAAAGAGAGTAACAATTTCAAAGAGTGAAAGAATGCATCTTATTCTGAAGTGAGGTGATTGGCTGCAAAGGTGTTACTTTATATCTGCAGCACAACAACATCCAGGGATTTGAAGAGAAACACATGCCATCAGCGAAACAGATTTCACTTCTTTAGCTTGTACTGACTTACAAAACCAGAGGGATTTCAGGGCTCACATATGACTGTTTCCTACTTACATTACCACTACCTTGTGTCACAAACTTTAATGGCAAGTGTGCACATGTCACCATTTTGAAAGACAGGTCTGAACATAAAATAGTCTAAAAATATTATCAGGCTTTGGACAATCAAAGGAGCTTCCAGATGGCGTGATCACACCAGTCTTTATAAATATCCACTGTAAACAGATGCAGTGTCATGGTCAAGAATAAAAATACAAGATCACTGTCTGTGAACTGGACTTCCTTGCTAAGTGACATGATCAGAGGGCCGGCTTCCATTAGTGCTATTGCTTGAATCCCTTAAAGCAGGTGTAGGGCTATGCTGGGGAACTTTTGCCCCTGAGTGGAGCACAGTACAAAAGTACCCCAGACAGATGTCTAGCCATGCCAGTTTTATCATGGTCCCTTGCACACCAGGCTCCGCTGTTTGGAGAACTATCGAGTTGTGAGTTAGTGTGGCTGCACTGTGTTTATCCATCTTGAAGAAACTACATGATGGAGAAGCATTGTGTAGATACTGGGGTGTACTCTGGAAGAATGACTCTGCTGAGGCATCACCTCTTATATCACAAAGTATGGAACAGGTTAAGTGACCACATTTTCGTGCTCAAATACACTTTATAGGAGATACAGAATCACAGAATGGTTTAGATTGGAAGGGACCTTAAAGATCTTCTAGTTCCTGCCATAGGCAGGAACACTTCCTCTACATCAGTTTGCTCAGTTTTTATTCTATCCTGTGCCAAAATGGCTTGACCAAAGCATAGACCAACCTCTCTCATGAAGAGCAGAATCACTAACATCAGGTCTGTGTAGACACAGGTGGAAAGGAATGCTTTGTTTGGAGGGTGTAAGGGAAAATGATTAATCAACACAGCTATTCAATATAAAAGAAGATGCAGGAAAGAAGATCCTGATTGGCATAATGAGACAGAACACTTTTCCCCTCAAGAAATCTACAAACAGAGAACATCCTGGGTTCTGCTTCCTGCCCCTAGATTCAGTATGACTAGGACTGCAGACATGACAGTTTTCTTACTTAATGGCTTTAAAAGTTCAAGTTAGTCTCATTTTCTCAAGATTTCGTGCTCATAATCCTGCTTAGGTACACCTCTGACCCATTAAAATACCATTGTTATTATGAAGATATTTAAGAAACATGTCATTCTTTCTCTTCAGGTTTAGACTGTTAAAATTGCCTCTAAGCCAAATGTAGACTTATCCTGCAGCCCTGGCCAGGATATTTGGTCTGTTTAGTAAAATGCAATCAGGTCGTTTTTGCTGTTTGTGTAGATGAGCTGCCTCTTCTCTGAAAAATCCCAGTTCATGTTAGGAGCTAGGATTTGTTCCCCTCCCTGTGGACAATGATGGACACTGCACATATTATTTTTGCAGGGCAGAAATGTGTCTTTTGGTGAACAATCCCAAAAAGAATCCTACATGGATAGCAGGATGCTCTCTCACCTTCCTCTTCTCCTCCCTGTGTGCCAAGAGCTGAATAGAGTTAAGAACAGAGTTCAATAATGCAATGTCGACCTTTGGCACCACATCAGCTCTGAAAATATAAAAGAAGACCCTGATGCAAGTGTCTTAGCCTGTGTAGAGTACGTATTGCCAAGGAAACAGTCAAGTCACATGGGAAGAACTATGAACAAGAACAGAGTCCGGCCCAGTTTCAGTGTCAGTCTGCACACAAATGCTTTGCTCCAAGAATAACGAGAGCCAGACAGCAAATCTCCTGAGCAGATATGCCAATTCCCTGCACTAATCTGAAGGTCTGAATGTTGTGGTTACAACTTAAAAGCACAACAGCAAACTGCTATATCCACCCTCCATTAATGATACAGACTCTCCTGGCAGCTACAGATCTCTCTGGGGCAAGATAGAGACACAGCACTTTTAGTTCACCAGCTCGACTGTCCCCTTGGAAACACTAGGACACAATACTATCACAGGCAGAAGACTCACCCTGTAAATGCAGGATGAAGACATAGGTGCTCTCTGGTGTGGCGGAGATGAAGTGCAAGAGCTCAACCCCATGAAAATCCTTATCACCACTAGGAGAGGTAGTCTCGTCTCATGCTGCAGCCCAATGCAATTCAGTAGGCTTTCCTTGTGCAGGTGAAGAAGGCATGCAGTTTTACAATAGCTGAAGTCTGACAGTTTATAAGTATTTTTTTAAGGATGTATTTCAGCCGTTCTGTTCTTTGACCTGGCTGACTTTTCTCTTGCATAAATGTTTATGCTAGTAGAAGCATAAGAGTGGGAACCATAAGGATGGGGAGAGGGTGAGACCTTCCCTTTGAGCACCATTGCAGGCACACAAAATTTTAAAGTGAACAGAAAGCCCCAGGGATTTTTTTTTTTAATGGAAAGAAATACCGAGAAAAGAAAACATGTTATTAATATATATAACCTTGAAAGTCAGACCGTGTCTCTGAGGTTCCTAAATACAAGCTAAATTCTTCAGAAAAATACTTCTCTGTCCTTCAGAAAACCACTTCCCTTTTCTTTCCCTTTCTCTGCCTTCTTGTAAGCCTAACAACAGAACAAAGGAAGATCAAAGTTGAGTCTTTGACAGCTTGACAATGTTACAACAGAACAAAAATATGAATAATATAAATTAGAATTTTATAGTCTGTATGACTGTGATTCCTGATCGTGGCTTAAGAATCTGGATGCCAAATTTCTGAGGGCTTTAAAGATAAACAATGAATGACAGCAAAGAAGTAAGAATGCAACAAGGGAGAGCTGTTACGAGAAAAAGCTTAGTGGAGGAGTTAGCATAATTAAGAAAATTTACTTCTGAAAATTTTTATGTAAATAGACAATCATTCTGTATTGCTCCCTGTCAAAGATTGTCGTGATAAGCCAACTGGGATGTGCCTGACAAAGGGAAAGAAATTTTACTGCAAATCTTTCTTTCTTCTTTGGCTAGGCTGGATCTTTCTTGTGACGTTCGCACATGACTTTGCAAACTGACCCCCAAATTCTTTATAAAAATTTTGAATACATGATTTCAAGTTTCCTTATCTGACCGTGTGTGAGCAGTTGTTGCTGGCAATGAGGCCTGTGTATGCTCTCAGTGAAGAGCTCATGGAAGTGCTTTTTAGGTATGGATGAATTAATGGACTGAGACTCTAAAGACGAGCACAGATCAAAGGGTCCCTACATTTAACAAAATCCTTCTTTGAAATACATTATCTCTCACAATTTTCTGCTTGGATCACATTCAGCCTTTAGGTGTAGGACAAAGTGACCATCTATACTTGTGCCTCTCATTCACCAAATCTCCCTAAACCTCAGCTACACTCTCTGCTGGAGTACCTGTCTGGTTTAGCCTTTTCAGAAAGCTTTATCTATCAATGAATCCCAGCAGAACTTTGCAGTTCCCTGACTCGTCAGAATCAAACAGCTCCCAATCCACTTACCAATATAGTGTTACCCTCAGTTTCTTAATAGAAATAGTATTTTATACAGTCAGAAAACACTGCAAATGGCAAAAAGCATTAGCTTCTGGAATATAGAGAATTTAGAGATTATCTGTAAAAGCATCTGTGGACCATTCTTCCCTTTTCATTGCTGGCACACATTTTGTATAAAACCTACAGGTCTATGCTTTGTCACATGGACATAAGCATTTTGGACTTTGCAGTTTTTGCATGGATTATTTTCTGTACTTCACAGTGTAACTATTGTTTATTGTTTAATGCACAGGCTCTGGACTCTTCGGAGCTAGTGGAAAATATCAGATTTTCATCCACCTTAAAATATTTCCAACCCCGTCAGCAGGCAGCTTGAGATCATCAGGCTCAGTAAGATCCTTGAATTAAGGCTTGGCCATCTAAACTGCTGATGACAGAAGTCTGCAGATCAAGGACATCCTTCGCGATCATAAGATATACATATATCTCCATAATTTACTAAGTCCATAGGGCTTTCCTGAACCGGTTTGGAAACTGTCTCATTTCAGGGGAAGCTGAGTTCCACCAAGATTTTTTCCATTATGAGGCACACATGTCCAAAGATTGCCCTCCCTGTTTCCAGATATTTCTGGATTCATGTAACTGAATTATCCTGGTCTGCCCTTGTGTGCACATGTGAGAAAGTAATTATTTTTCCAGTACCTTCAATTGTCAAATTTTTAGGTATTCTTTAATTCTGCTATGAGAAGCGGACATGTGCTGTATGTTGCCAGACTTATGTTAAAATCAACGAGCACTTTTATATGGATTTCTTCCCCAGTGCTCATTTATCTTTTTTGAAAAAAAAACAATTCAAAGACTGTACTACAAAGCATCTAAGAACAGTCAAACTGTACCACACCAAAGGCCCATATGGTCCTGAATCTCAGCAACACACAAAATCAGGTACTTAAGAATCCTTGCAAGATCAGGACAGACCTGCAATGATACTACTTCAGAATAATATAGCAGTTGTTATCAGTTTTGTGGCTCTGGAAATGTAATAAGCCATAGGCATTTTTCTGTGAATTAACTGCCTTACAGGTGGAATGGGACAAATTGTCTTCCATGAATTTGTTCTATCTCCTTCTGAATCCATGCAAAATCAGTCCTATAAAATTTCTGGGGCAAGGAGGCCCATTGCTCACCAACATAGTATGTGAAGAGCCATGTTCCTCCCCTTTGCTATGAACATGCTACCTTTTGGTCTCATTTGGGGTCCTCTAATTCTTTTACTGTGAGAAACATTAAATTCCTTATTTACTTTCTCCATTCGCCTCTGGACAGACCTCTATCGTATTCTCCTCAGTCAACTCTCTGCTTAAAAAATTCTGTTTTGTTCCACAACATCAAAATCTCAGTATTATGTACTTGGAAAGTGACACAGGGCCCTAATACCAGTTGGAGACTAAAAGCTGCCAAAGCACTAATATAATAGAAAAACTGACAAAAGCAAAAGAAAGACTAATAAAATCGAATCTAACATAGTCCAAATATATTTTTACAATTAACTGAAGGGAGCAAAAGGTATCAGAGTATCCATTTCTACAACCTTCCTTCCAATTCAAAGCAAAAATCATGCTGTTTCTCTTTGCATTTCAGAAGGCTCACTTTTAGAGGAATGTATGGACATGGCTGCAGATCAGCAAAGACACTATTCGCTATTTTACCAAAACCTCTGGTCATTGTGTGAAGAAATCACCTGCGTACAGCTAAGCATCAGTAGAACAGCTGATGCTCTTCTGGGTTGAATACATCAGCCTTAATTGTCCCACTTTTCCCTCTGGTAAGCTAAGTCTGGAGGATTTGAAGCACCTTGGAAACAGCAAAAAGTGAGTCTCATTAATCATAAAATCCTCTTCTGACTGGACTGACAGGCACTGTGAGAAATGTCAGCTTCAAATGACATAGACACAGAAATTAAGCTTGTAATAGAAAAACTGCCTCATCTGTAACTAGAACATCATGAATTAGAGGCAATAATTTGCCTTACAAGAAGGGAATAATGTCACCATTATTCTTACTACATGTCACTTTAAATCTTGGTATTAGATGCTGGCTCTAAGGTATTCACAGATAAAAATTTCTGGCTTCAGCCTGTGTGAACATATTATTCCCTGTCTGTATGAAGTGGAAACTGCAAATATCCTCCTCTAGCTGGTGGATAGGCCCACTACCTGGAGTGCAATTTCACTGTGAGAAACTGGCATGCTCTATGGCTAGGCTTACTATGAAGTCAACAAGGATTTCTGTGCACTCGGAGTTTTTGATCTTTAAAAGGATGATGACCTTCATTTTCCAGTTAGAGTTTTATCTACTGAGAATAGGTCCTACTGCCTGGAAGAACTGAACATCTATTACTCAATCATACAAAGTTTTCTTTGTGTAAAACCAACACTTCAAAATGCTCAAATTTTTNTAAAGTTTGTTAGCATCTCTAGGATTTCTGCTATGCACAGGCTTCTAAGTTTGTTGCACCTGATCTGCTCCAGACGCTCTAAGTTGAAAAAGCTCATGTTATACTTATGTTCTTAAAGGGAAGCAGTTAGCCACTGGAAGAGGGATGACATGACATGACATGACATGACATGACGGCATATTACATTTCTAATAGTAATTTTTTCTTTTCATTTTCTTTTCATGCAGGTGTGATGCAAAAACTTCAGTGTGAACTCACAAAACCTGTTTATGCTAGCATTCATATTACTTGAGCATGCATTTCCTCTTGCCCAGAACTATACACGCTGATTTGGTGCAACAAAGACTTCAGCATAGAGAGGAAACAACGGAAAATGACTACCTTTGGCGAATATTCAGAGCAAATGACAAGACCTCTAGAGTCAACATCACTCACTTCTGCAGAAAATGCCACAAGCTCCTGTTAATAACCAGTAATTGGCTACAGAAATCGCTCAGATGTTGACCTCTTGTACAATACTGGATTTTGAGCTGACATCATCCTCACTTTGAAATAAGCTTTGCTAAACTCTCTGGATATGCCTCTCAAATTAGTGTAATTTTCCTTTGGTGTGGCCCCTCATTAAACCGGGTCTGGGCAAACTATTCAAACACGATTGTTCTTCCTGGGAAGAATCCAGACCAGAACAGATACAGTCAGAATACATCTAAATGTGCCCACAAAAAACCGTAATGGCAGTTATCAGTGTAATCCGTCCAGGAGAAATTAGAGTTAATTTAGAATAAACTGTAGGTTTTCAGAACTATGGTATCACTTATCAAATGTTTGCTGTGATGCTTAGATAAAACACTTACTTGTTCACAGATGCAAACTTTTTATCTCTTCCACTCTCACCACCTCTTGTTTGGCCTGGTCCAAATAGCTTCAGTTCTGGGTTGTTGGGTTTTTTTCTTTAACCATTTCTTTCCCTTCTGGTTTTTGAGTACTTTGAAAATAGATACTGTCTCTTACTAAGAGGACTATATCTATCATCTTCCTTAGGCATCTAATATCAGTGAACTGAATCATGATGATTTTCCTGGAAGTGCCAGGTACAGATCATTCCTTGAACCACTGCAGGAAACTTGCAGTATGAGTTTTCAAACCAACATGATGGAGAACATATTAACATCTTCTAGTCTCATTAGACTACTGATAATAAATTGATAGTATAAAAAGCTATCTTCCACCCTCATTTGATAATGTCATTCCTTTTCTTCTGGGTAATAACACCCATTTTTACCAAATGGACTATTACTAGAAAGTCTACACTCCTAAGTATAACCGAGAGCTTCCTGTGTCCTGAACTAGGCCAAACGGTACCTATTTTCAAGTTGAGTGATCCTCTTTCAGCAGTGAAGCAGCTCAAATCCAAGCAAGACTGTACATAAAGAGCTGAGAACGTAATGTAAAAGTAGATTAGGGGATTTAAAAGTAGCCAGTATCACAGTTACCGAAGAATTGCTTCCTTTAACATGCAATTATATCCCATGAAAGATGGTGAATCAAAAGCGGTTTTATCTAACTTCATTGCTTTTTATTTTAATGATTTTCCTCATAGGAAACAAAGAGGAGTCCCAGTCTGATAAAGCGTAACTAATCACAAGGAAAATGTGTTTTTTCCAAATCCAGAGAGTTAGCACCTAAGAAAAAAATCAAAAATTTCTGACTAGCATTAAAATGAATTTCATTAAAATCTAAACAAGACAGAGCTGCACAGCACCCTGCTAAAAACCTCATCTGCACAAAGGGCTCTGGGCTAGTCAACAACCAATGCAGTTAAAAGACTTTTGCTGGAAGAAAGAGAAAATGTCATCAGCCAAGCAGTCTTGTTAAAACAATTTATCAAGAGACAGTGGCAGGACAAGCAACCTCATGGTACTTAGTCTGGTCCACCTTGTGACTTCTCTTAGGCACTTTACAAAACTGTGACTTAAATCCACAGTACATCTTCCGGTATGTGTAATTGGTGTGTAGTAGTAAAAGATACTAAGAAAGCAAATTTTCGATTGTGTTTCTCTAAACAGTGCGACAGTGGGACAGACACTATCTAAACTAGGTCTGCAACCAAATAATATTTCTTTCACTCTGTGAGAATTTGTGCTATGATAACAAGGTGGGAGTAGGACGAATCAATTTCCTTAGGTTCCTTTGAAAGTCAAGACTACCAAAACTCAACTCCTGAGATAGCATTACTATCTATATCGTTAAAAGAAGAATAATTTCTCCCATTTCTAAAAGTCTTGCCATTTAAGATTCCGTAGATGTGAACTGTCAAAAGAAATACATTTCCCAGAGGAAAATGCATTCTCCAAATTCCTTACTGAATACACTTTCTGTAATAAACATTGTTTGAAACAGAGGAGACAGAGCTGGGAGGTTCAGTTCCTGAAGGTACAGTCTATGAAGTAAGGAACATGGAAAAAAGTCATTCTTCAGGGTCTAGAGTGTGACGTGACGAAACTGAAATACAGACTCACTGCATGAGTTAAATGTAACCATGGACAGATGGATCATTTCAGTTCAGCATCAGAGGATTTTCCCCCTATAATCTTTTGCCTGTTTTTCTCACTGAAAATGTCCCTTCTAGAACAGCAGGTGACATAACTAGAAGCAGTGCCTGTTACAATGACTGTATTCACATTATGCTGCTTTGCTAGTGATACTGTAAAAGGCTGAGGGTATTCTGTTGTAGTGCTCTTGACAACAAAAGCTATGGGAAACCCGACCATAGACAGCACAGAGGTTTGTGGAAAATAGGGCTCCTTTGCTAGCATTCTTGAAAAAAGATAGATATTACTGTCACTCAAAATAGTATACCCTTCTCTTCACCTTCCTCTGTGGGGTCCCATCTCTTTGTAAAGCTAAATATAAGCTGTCTGGCTTGCGTTTTTTACATCCCTCAGAGCCTTCTTGTGCCCTAATGTTCGCCTCATGGAATACCTTGGGAGCCATAGCTATCTCTCAGGACCCCTGAAAACTTCATGTTAGCAGGATTTCTAAGGATTATTAAGACAAAGACTAGTCAGATGAGAAGATTTGCCCCATCTTCAATCATCAACATCTGCATAACTACCACATCCTTCTTCTCAGTATTCCCTTGGGCCTCCCAAGCTAAGCTGCAGGGATAACACAACAATATTTGCCACACTAATCAGTGTTGCCTCCTTGTTGCGTGCAGTCTTCTGACCAGTCTGTCTGGCCTTTGTGTTTAACACTCAAACTGGATGTCTTCTGGAGCAGGATGCTTTATTTTGGACTGCCCATAGAAAACCACATAGCAGCAACATAGGCAACACTAGGCACTGGGTAGTAACATATCAGGCAACTACTTTATAGTGACAGGTCTTAATTTCAAATGTGGTTGGTGGCAGGTCTGATTCTCTGCAATGCTGAGGACCTTCATATCAAACGGGATCTTGAAATACAGATAAAGAATCTCAAAAATGCAGACACCCCCATATATGTACTGATTACATGCTAAAGGCAGACACCTAATAACCCAAAATGTGCAGTGGATCTCTTTCTTGTTTCAGTCTTCCATAATCCAGCAGAGACAATCCTGTGATATTCTGGGTACATATTTTTAAGACAGATCTCTCCCTCCCTTATCCTCTACCCTGAGCTTGGCTAGTGGTCTCAGCCACTATGCCCAGATGCTGTCAGAGCCAACGTCTGCTTACAGCTGAAGGGAGTTCAGCAGGCACAGCTAGCCAGCAGCGGCACATTCTGCTTTCTCCTCCCTCGCCCTACAGCAGAATATGTGCCTAGATGTTTGCAAGGAGAGACATGTCAGCAGGCAGAAAATTGTTCTGTGGTCCATTCCTGTGCATCTAAAACAAGGTAAAGAGGACATTCTTCAGGCTATTGTTTTGCACTATTTTCGAATTTTGTTTGTGGCCAGCATGGACAAAGCTCTGGGCAGGGATTCATACTAATACAGAAGAACCATTTTGCTGTGAGTGCACTAGTTTGTTGCCTAAAATAGAGGAAAAAAACTTTTGAGACAATATTTTCGTATAGGTTAAGTAGAGAGCAGTTCTTTAATGCATGGACTACATAGGCACACACCCAGAATAGGGTTCTTACAAGTTGATAATATTACTTAATTATTGTATCTCATAGGTACATCCAACCCAAAAGCCTTTTGGCCTTGGTACCACCCTCAGAAGTGCACTGTTGGTGCACCTCCAAGGGTTCAGGGTCTTCTATCTTGTTTTGACTACAATGTCTTTTTGTTCCAGTCCAGGTTCATGTGTCTCAAACACAATGTCCTTGCTGCAATCTTGTCCATTGAAAAGACCATTAAACAGAAATTCAGTAATGTGGCACAAACAGTGAGAAACTGTTAGAAACTGTTAGCTGTTACTTCAAGTGCGAGAAACTGTCAGCTAGAAAAAAACAAACAAACAAAAATAAAATATACAAATATACAAAAATCCTAAGGCATCAGTTCAGAGAACCAAAGTAATGGCCACCAAGGGAGAAACGAACCCTTAAGTCTGACTACAACCTCAAAAATAGTTAGGCCACAGCCAGCAAGTCAGGGAGTGCTGTAGGCAAGTATTACCCATCTTCAAGCCCTGTGGAACGTTCATATGACCAGGAACAAGGAGGCAAAATCAGTGAGCAGGAAGTGGTTTTTAACATGGATCAGGGTTCTGTGAAGAGAAGATCCTCATGGTGGCCCAGTGTCCTTGTTGTTTGGAAGTCAGGTGGGGCAGACTTCACCCAGGCTTTCAACACATACCCCACTGCACTTTTAACCTCCCTTTTAGAGACAAAAGGACAAGGAAGGATCAGATGCATGTGACACACTGGGATAATTTAAAGTATCTTGAAAAGACCTGAAACACACAGATTAAATTTTTCTAATTTGGACAAAACACAACTATTTTTTTTTTTTTACAATCTGTGGAAAGGAATCAATGTCTTCAAAGTTCTCTGAGAAGCTGGAGCCACTTAGTATGTGCTCAGAATTGTTTTGATTTGTGGGTTCACTTGCAGTTGTTTCCTTTTTTTTCTACTATTGATTTTATGTGCTGCATGCATTCAGAGCATGGTGTGCTCTGCCTGCATAATCTTATTTTTCAATTTCTGACTTTTCTCCAGAAAGATGATTGAGTTTTGAATATTAAGACTTCAGAAGTCCTCACAAATGCATTCTTTGATATTGAAAAGTACAAAAGCTGTAATAATTACCAGGAATGAACGGAAGTGCTTGAGTTAGTAAAGAAAGTAAAAATGGCTCTTATAACAAATTAGCAAATCTGTAGTCAAGGGGAGACCTCCTGCTTTGTCCTTGTTAATTTTTATATAGAACATTATAGCTGAGGGTGTAATTAATAGAATTCTACAAGTAAAATAGAGTTCTTGCTGCAGAAAAAGAATGTTCTAGATTTTATTAGCAAGAATACAAAAGATGAACACAAAAGAGACAGAGGTTCCATTACAGAAAATACTGATGACTGTGCAAAGTCTGCAGTTAAAAGATCAAAGTCAGAAATTTATTAATAATTTTTGGAATTTATTTACATGCAGTTGCATGAAAGAAACTAAACTACTCCTTGCAATAGAGATAAATGATAAATATTCTGCATTTTTCCATGATTGCCTTACTCATCAAGCAACAGTTTTTTTCTGGCCCCATTGGTATAATTTATTTTGTGCAGTTAAATAGACTTTCCTTAACACTGTCAAGACAGTGCTGAAGTAATAGAAAGTTCGTTAGTAACATCCTGATGTTATAAACATAGAACACGTTTTCATTACCAGAGTAGGGTGATTTCTTTGAGGTGTACAGTAGCAGCATCAGAAAAATGTAGGAGAAAGACATTTGGAAGGGTTTTTTTTGCAAAATATCCTTTTACAAGGCTGAGTCTGATTTCACATTGCCTCTGCCTAGTGTCTTACCTTACAGAACGATAGAGCCTACAGAGTACTTAGACCAATGCTAAAGGCCCGTTGTTTGACCACCAGCATGTAGCTGTTAGGTATGCAACACTCTTTAGGTAAAGCACAATTAGGCAGATGTTACAAAAAAACCCTGCAGTTATTGGCAAAATAAAATAACAATAAAAAAAATCAAAAACCAGACCTAAACAGATCCAAGAATATTTACTCCATGACTCACACCCATCATCAAACAACGTCTCAGAGAGGTCCATGGGCCAAGAAAAAGCCAATAGCCTGGAAGGTGCCCTCCTCATTTATCCCATCCCACCTTCACCCAGGAGGCAGAAGGGCATGGCCCTGCCCTGGAGGATGCCTGGCTATGGAGGACATACAGAGACACCTGGCACCAAGCTCTCATCGCCAGAGCCACCATGTTCAGCATCCTGCTCCTCCCAAATGCTGAGTTGCTCTGCTCCTGCCTGCAGGAAAGATTAAGTACTGCCTTTATCTGACTTTGTAGTGTTCTTTGCATTAGTAACTACTGTTTCACAGAGACCAGAAATACCTAAACTCCTTTCCCAGTTATGGAGTACTGATGATCATGTGCACTTAAACTGTCTTGACTCAATCTTGACAGTAGGTTCCAAACATCTTATACAGGAGTAAGAGCATTGTATGAAGCAGCAGACAAAAACAATCACAATCTTGTTTCTTAGGTAATATAAACAAAACTGTGTCACTGCATAGAATTACATCAACTGTAGGAGGCTGATCAATGCAATAATTTACAATGCACTTTTCATAAAATTTATAATGTCTGGTTTTTTTTTTTTTGTATTTTGAATTTACATGGCCTCAAATTTGTATCCCAGAGGTGGGCAAAGCAGTCAGGTATGATGACTATTTAAAATTTCATTTTATAGCTGAAGGTGGGAAGGCAAAGACTATCCAAATTATTTATTCAGGATCACAGACACAGACTAGGTAATTACTGCTAAATCTGCAGAAAGATTGGGCCGGTCTCTAGGTGGCTTTCTGAAACCACTTTTTAACACTTGCCTCATGTTCCACATTCTTGCAATGAATTGTTTCATGAAACTGTGTCACAAAAGCAGTCTAGTTGGGGCAGGACCTGACACTGCGCTAACATCTTGTCTTAACTTGCAGATTATTCCTCTGAAGTTAACTCTCAAAGCCAAAACAAATGAGACACTACATCTACACTGACCTTTTGGGACCTTCATGTTTAACAAAGAAACTTGCATGCAGACAGGCTGTTGTGGCTTTCGTATTTATTATTGTTTCAGTTGCCTTGAAATAGTACCTTTATGTTCTTTCACAAACACTTGGAAAGGTCATTTAGATAATGCAAATCTCCGAATCTTCTGTTCACGAGCTGTCTTTAACTTCCTCAGATCATGTTCCTGCATGAATCCTTGCATATAGAAAAAATATGGGAGGAAGAACATATGTCTCTATGTGTGTTAATACGCATATCTGATAGATAAACCATAGTTCAGAATGACAAATTATATAAAAAAAAAAATATACCAGTTTTTTCTTTTTTGTAAGGCCTCGTGTTTTCCACTTATTCACCACTTTCTGGCAGACATTACAAATAAGCAGAATATGATCTGTAACCTGCTGCAGTAAAATTCTTTGACTTTGGACCTTTACCCTGGGTAGGTTTATGTATTTAGTTTGCATCTGAGCCAGAGTTTACCCACAGTCTCTACCTATGAGTGTCTCTGTCCTATCCTTGCAGGAGATTTAGCCTGGACACAGAGACATGTTTGCCCTTATTAGTGCAGGAATTTGCTTTGTTTGTCTCTCCATCCTCTTAAGTAAAATGACATCTACAATTCTTCACATATATTTTTGAATGAATCTCATTCCCTTGGAATGAAAAATATCAGGTGACTACAAAGTGGCATCATGCTTAAACCCAGCTGTGGAGAAGGCCAAAGCATATCATGCTTTTATTGCAGCTGAAAGTTTCAGGTGACTGTAAGTGGGAGGTGTATGCTTGCCTCTTCTGGTCTCCTTTGAAGCACCCAGACTAACAACTTCTATGTAAATCAGTCTGCTATAATACAAAATCCTTCCAAGAATATTTCTTCTCTTTCCAGCCAGGCAATTGCTGTCTTTCTTCACAGCACAAGTGAGCTGGTCACTTCTGCCTTTACAAGTGCTTGGTTTGGAAATCAGACAACTTAATCCCATATCTTTTTCCACTGAGCTTTCTGAACAGATGTTGCTAAGACAAGAAACTTTAATACTTCACAGCAGGTCTTCACAGCACCACTACTGTGATCAGAGTCCCAGGTAAGAGTAGCAAACTAAGTTATATCTAATTTATACAGGTGTGCAGCTTTTCCATAATGCTACATACTTTTTAAGGAAGAAAAGATCTTACAATAGTCAGAGAATATAGAACAAAATATTTTCTGCAAATAAGTTCTTCTAAATCAATATTAATGAAAAAATAGTGAGAAACAAGACATGGGGATACAACTTCACAAAAATAAATTCTGTTCATGAGAGTGCCCTTCTGTGTGACCTTGACCACAGCCTAATCCCTTTGCTATGCCTTGATTTCCTCTTCTCTCTTCACTTTAGCTGGAGTGATGTACAATATCTAAGCATAATGGGGTCACGATCTCTCTGAGGGATTCTTACAGTTTTTTGTAGTAGTGGTGGTTTGTTGGTTTTTGTGATTTGGGGCAGTTTTTTCTGTTTGTTTGGTTGGTGTTTTTTGGTTTTTTGGTTTGGTTTGGTTTGTTTTTTAATTCTGTTGCCATTATGGTCCTCTAAAGGCCATGCTGGCTTTTTTAATGCATAGCTTACACTATTTTGTTTTTACTGCCTATGCACGGGCAGTGGAATTCATAAGTGGATTTATCCCACTGTCAGCCCATATCTGTAACCAAAATGGATCCCAGGCTCTAGCAGAACATAGAAGGTTATGTTATTGCTTCACTCCTCTAGAGGGAACTCTTACTTTAAATCTCTCCATGCATTTCTCTGTAAATGCAACGATCTGGTCAACATGAGGGAAGAGCTAAAACCTCTTCTGCCAAAAGGAAACTTGGCAAGAAAGCAGAAGTTGTTGTCTTCAGGTGACTATGATTTCCGGTTTTGCCAGAGGATCTTTCTTAGTGTGACCTGGATCTTCTAGCCCTGCCCTAAGAAACATGCAGGATGCAGTGTTAAGGATACCCCAGAGAGTTGGATTTAGATCTTCTCCAGTCCTGTGACTGTGTGTACTACATCAGCTTTTCAGGCTGGTAGGTGAAGTTTGAAATCTTCTGTTTGTGTATTGGCCTCAGACAACAGAAAACTTTGTCCTGAGGGTTTAATGCAAGAAATTGCCTGGGGGGTGAGAGAAGGCTAAGAAGTGTGGAGTACAGCAACTGTACTATAGACATTTCTAAACCACACCATCCATGCAGCTGCCTTATCAGCTGCAAAGGCTAAGGCCCATTTTCCCTGAGGATTCTCCACTAAGGAAGTTCCCATAAGCCTACCTGAGAAAAAAAACATTATTTAACTCAGTATTGTCACTTTCAGGCCTGTGTAATGTCAAGGTTCATGGGTGGCAAATAAAGTGAAGAGGACTTTTCTGTGGGTGAGACAACTTCTGCATTTAGAGGAGTGTGAAGAGTAGTATTTGTGGATATCATGAGGTTTCTGTTTTGGGCTGAGCTGGTCACAGTGGATGAGTGCAGTTCTGTCACAGGACCTCAGAAGAATGACTGGATAATAGGGCAGGATCCCTCCCACTCTCCTCTCCAGTTCTTTTCCTTTTCTGAAGACCAGTGTCAATCTGCCAGCTTCTCTGATTAACCTTATATGGAAAAGTAATAAATGACCACTTCTGTTCGTATTACATTGGCAGTGCCAGCCTTCCTACACTGCCCACATGGCTTTATAGGGAACAAGCCATGATAAGAGTGCAAATGCAAATTCATTGGTGCAACCTTTGACTAGCTTACCTCTAGAAAAAGGGACAGCCATGGATATATAAGAACTTTGGTCTGTGTCAGCATCCTCTACAGCTGGAAATCATAATAAAGATGGAGAAAAGGGGATAGCTAAGTCTATTGGCACTGCATACCTTGTTTGCATTTTACAGAATTCTCCACTCCACTAACTGCTCTCTGTTGTGAACTGCTTCCAAAATTCTCCAAGAAACAAAGCATATTCCTGCTTGTAACTGAATTTACGAGTAGTTCCAAGTCCCCCCCATAGGCTGGATAGTTTGGATGGTGTGTTGGATCCAAAAGGAAGCACAATAATAAAACCACAGTTTTTTATTCTTTCAAGGTTTTCTTAGATGAGCAAGGGTTTGCTATAGGCAGGGATTTCTGATTTACCAGCTATGATCCATTAGGGAATGGCATCAAAACCAGCTAGCTAGACAAGAAAAATATGACAGATCAAAGAGAAATTACCTGCATTCCTTGTTTGTAGGCAGCTATAACTGAGGACTGACTCATGCTAGCGCTGCCAAGGAGTCTAGGTATGTGATAAATTCAATTGTAATCACAGAAATAATCAGAGAAACTAATCAGNATCAAGGAGTGGATAAAAGCTATACTATGTGGCACTTATACCATGTCTAAAATTTCAAATTTTCTACCTCCTGATTCCCAGATTCTCGCTCACTTATTTCTGTTATATGGGTCTCCTGAAGATTTTGTGCATGTACCACAGGGTACTTAGTTCTCTCCTAGTGCTGAACGCAACACGCTTCTGCTCTACTGCATTGCTCTGAGAGAAGTCATGAGAGATCAGTGCCAGAGGAGTATGCTCTTCTCAAGGAGCAAAAATGGATTAACACAGCAGAGATGTATTAGAAAACTGATATGCTAGGGGGAAAGCTGATTTGACTACTTCCCTTCTTCTGCTTTAAACTGTTTAAACCACTCATTCTGCCCTTACAAGAGAGGATAGGACATGAACCCAAGACCAATCCCTAACTGGTGTCAACTCAGTACTTTTTTCTGTGGAAGTTTCATTGGCACTGTATATCTCCAGGACTTACAAATAATTGCTTTGTTATTTCAACTGTATCTGTTCTGGGACAGTCATTCCTTTTCTGTACCAAGAAGGGTCTTTTTGCAGAACACCATAATAATGTCATGCTGTTAGGTATGTACACTTGAGGAGGACAAAAAGAGATTTTGAGCATGCAAGTCCTGTTGAGGCAAAGCTGTATATGTGCAGTACAGTACATAGTCAGCCAATTTAGGCCAAGCTGTGCTCACAACAGCTACCTTTTCAGAGGGAAGCCCAGAAGCTACATCACATGTGTGCAGTATGATCAATGAGGGCTTGGACCCAGGAAGGAAATGGGGACTGAGCCAGCAGAGCAGTTGTATACGCACACTGCTAAACAAGAAGTAACATACACTCACTTTTCTATGTCAAAGGGCAGCTGGCTCTGCTTTTTGCAATTGCAGTTTCTCTGGCAAACCTTGCAGAAGTAGGTGGCACAGTGGCTGCAAATGTTTTGCAGAGGTGAACAGAGTAGTCATATATGCTATTACTATTTTGGTGCAATCTTACCAGTCCTCCCTGTGCTTGCAATGATGTGCTCTCCTTGAGTTTACAGCCCACCTCTCTTCATAGTCCTTTAATGAGAGCTGATAATCATAAGCATGGCTGGCTGTGCTCCTTGCCTAGTCAGGGGAGATACAAAGGGTGGAAATTTCGGTCACTCTTCTGTGGGCAACCTCAGTGAATAACTCACAGAGGGATGGAAAATCATGTTCTCAGAACTTATATTCTTCTGACACAACACCTCACCCATCATCAGAGCACCTTCCTTCTCGAGCACAGGGGAGGAAGAATCTTGAAACACAGAATAATCTGTGGAAACAAAGGAAATAGAAAAATGTTGGATTAAGAATGTCAGGTTATCATGTGGTCCGCTACTGGGCTCCTGAAGAGTATATTATCCCAACACCTTCACAGGGCTCAGTATCTCTGCCTGCTGAGACTAGAGGGGAAGAGGATATCTTCCCATGATAGCATCTGATAGTTGGCACTAGGGAGAAGTCTGTATGTACAGCTTTTGGAGCATAATGATCAGACTTCCAGAAATGCACTGTCTTTGCAGCAGGAGCAATAGTCCCTCAGCATGTAACCAATGGGAAATGGGTTTTTTGTGACCTGAGAAACCATTAAACCAAACCCCACCAAATGTAAAGACATTACTAAACTGTTAATTAGCCTCTTTTTGCCACATCACTGTCCTGATATCTGAGGTATTTCTAATACTCGTTTACCCAGGGAGACACTTAGCCTGTGTCTACACTGTAAAACCGCACAGGTCTCAAAGGGAGTCTGGCTACACTGGGTTGCATTGTAGGACCAAGACAGCGAAACCCAGCGAAGATTCATTGAAAAGCCTTAGTATAAAACCTAACTCACTAACCATGTTAACAAATGAACATTCAAGGACTGTGTGCCTTGGCCTTCAGTATAAACAATTTAGCAATTGTTGGTATCATTTAACATACTTTGCACTCACGGACAGTTGGTGCATACAGCTAGATACAAAAATTATACTTCCCAGTTTATCCAGAAGCCTTCACTTTTTAAACTGAAATCCTCACTGTCACTACTCAGTATTTTGAATTTCTGTTGAAGCAAAATGTATTAAACCCCTTGGAACAGAAAATCAAAGTTATTGTTTGTCTATCCAGCATCTGGGGAGTTTCAGAATTTAGGGTTTTTCACAAAGAAAATAAACAAAAAAAACATAAAAGGGTCCACCCACAGCCCTTTTCTAAGTCCCGTTAGCAGAGAAAAACTTGTACATTTACAGTTGTTTTTAACCAATTCTAAGGGGTAACCCTAAGAACCAAGATGTTAAAATACACCTTAAGTGTACTAGAACTGCTCTAATTTGGAAGGTGAATAATATGTAAATAGGACTATCAGCTAGAATCTACGAGAATGTCTAGACTAGGAAACAGTTTTGCCAGCTAGTAACCTTTCTCTGACAAAGTACCTGCAGAACAAAGCTAATGTAGCCAAGTTTCTACAAGATGACTTCCCAGCCTCCAGTCATACCATGCCCAGATACATCCCATACTGCAAGCAGTGTTGCTGTGCACGACAGCCCTATATAGACCTTTCTTCAAGAGTGATGTCTTATCACTTCTGAACCACATAGATTTTTGTCAAGATATGATACCTTTAAACTACATGTTCTGTGAAATAATCCCTTGTTTCATCTTGCAATTTTGGGTGTATTACAGATAATCTGAATTGTAGTTGTGAGAAGGGAAAATTCCCAAAAGTGTCCTCAGCACACCACAGGCCATTCCAGGCTGCTGCTTCAGCAAACCTGCTATGTTTGTTGGCCACAAAGCATGGATGTTGTGTATTGTTAGTAAGTAAGATCAGAATAATAAATCCCCCTTTCTTGAGAATGTCCTGAAAGGTTTCCCAGGCAAGAGCACCTCTCACAGTAGCAGCATGGCTGGGAATGCCAGTCTGTGAAAAGGCACACATAAAGAACTTGCAGAGCCTTTTCTCTCCCACCTAGGGCTGCTGTGAAAGCCTTGAGGTCCAAAGTCTCATTGCAGAGTTTTTGGCCCACAACAGTAGGGTAAGGAGTGGAAAGAAAGAAGAAGATCCACGGTCTAACAGTGAGATAGTCTAAGCACTTTTGCCGTGGTTAAACCTAAATTTCATTTGTAGTTTACCTCAAGACACTACAGATATATTCTTTTGCATTCCTCAGTACAGCAGGGTTCAGAGTTTCAGGCTCAAGGAATGCCATGTTGATGAGTTCATGAAGTGATGGAGTCATCCGGGATCAGAAATAGGAAAGAAGGGTTTGTCAAACAAGAGTGTTGCTCTGTTTGCTTGTCTTTCCTTGGACTCAACTTGCTCTTGAAAGTGAATCTTGAACTGTTTTATACCATTGTACCTTTTTACAGTGACACCAGTTTTTAACACACTTGGATCTGAAGTGACTGTAACATTCTTTTCAATTCCTAATTTCATTTGAAGAACCTGGCAAGAAAGAGACTAATGAAAGAATTTTCATGAGCACTGAGGGACCTGCTTACTATTGATGAACCATCCATAGTCCTTTAGGTAGTGAGTCATTTAGTCTACTCCACTATTTCTCTTCTGCATTTCTTAAATATAGTCTAATGAGAGTAAACTCATTAATGATTGTTGGACATGCAAGCTTCCGGAAGGTGTGGCCCACATTAAGTCTAGATAACAAAGTGGGGAAAAATAGAGAAGGAAATACTATGTCAGTTCAGACCTGTGCTGACCAGCAGTATCTTAGAAGGGAAAAAACCCAGTATTTAAGCTCTATCTAATATTCTTCAGTCTGCCTGTGTCCATAAACAAGGCAATACTTCTAGACATGTTACTCCTAAAGCCAAGCTCTCAAAACAGTCGAAGCATCTTCCCTTAGCACCAGTCCTTCTGTTCACCCCTGCACAAGGAGCAGTCACATGGAAATAGCCATCCTGGCACTTCAGCAGGAACTTGTCCAAAAGTAACCTTTCTCCTCTGAAGCAGTGGCATTGTTTAATTCCATTCTCATGTTATTCTCAGGGTGGGCTGATTTACAGTGGTTGTCAGGCAGCAGTTATACAAGTGAAATCTAAGAAGGGAAAGGAGTTTAGAGGCTTCAGTATGCAAATGCGTATTTAATTTATGTATAAATATGTATATGCTTAGGTATTATACATATACATAGTGATTTTAGATGGGATGGTACTGGAGACTGTTGATCTCAGAGACTTGAAGCCTTGCTTTCCCCTAGAAGCAAAGGAAGGAAAGTTTAATTTCCATGTGGAAAATGGAAGAACATGGGCAGTTTGACATATATTTGTATATCTTCCTCTTTAGTCTTCTCTGGTTGTCGCCATGTGCTTCATTCTGGGAAAGCTTCTGCAGAAAAGGAACAGTCAACTTGAAGATGCAAAAGGGTCAGATCGAGATCATGAAGGGGAGAGAGAGATCAGGAAGGCACTGCGAAGAGCTAATAATTCATTTGTACGCTAGGGACAGGGGACAAAATATATTTACCACTACCGGTGTTAAAAAGAATAACTGGTACTTTAGCTACTCTTACAGTTCTTGGACAGCTCTAGGTCCTCCTTTGTGATTTGTCCCCCCTTCTAGCTCTTGCCGACTTATCTTCTCACCATGGAGCCTCTGAGAGAGACAAACAAGTCTTCTAGGAGCTGATAATGTGTAAGGACTATTTTTAACATGTGGTCAAAGGGAGACATGAAGCCTACCCACAGCTCCGTGAAATACCCTGGCTCAGGGCTTCTTTTCTTCCTGTGTGAAGCGTACAAATGAGGTGTCTTTTCAGGACCAATAGTCAAGAATTGGTCTCTCCAGGAGAAGCAAAGCCTTCTAAACCTGTCCACCTGATTCTGCCATTTACCAAGAGACCAGAGATCTCCCACTAGCTGAGAGAGACCAGAGACCAGAACAACCTACTAGCTGCTCTGTACAACGTGGAGAGCTCATGCCAAGAAAGTTTTCTTTGGCCATAGCTGGCAGGAAATTAAAAAATGTGTATATGTGCACATACGCAGGTGTGCATGTATATACATGCACTGTAGAGTAGTTGAGCAGAGATGTGAGGGGCAAGTCTAGCAAAGGAGACTAGCAATCCATTCCTCTCATATCAGAAGAATCATAGAATCAACTGGGTTGGAAGAGACCTTTGAGATCATCAAGTCCAACCTTTGATCCAACACCACTGTGATTACTAGATCGTGGAACTAAGTGCCATGCACAGTCTCAACCTTAAACATCCACAGGGAGGTTACAATGACAGACCACTGGCCCACCTGCAAGGGTGCCCTTGCATGCATATGCATGGGAGCAATAGTTGGCAATGCTGTTAAAGGGCATTTTCACCTCCAGCTTTTCTTCTGAGGTATTTTTCAGTCAAAGATAGAAACTTTCTGATCCAAAAACACCTCCTAACAATTGCAATTTGTGAACACAAAACAGAGAACAGGATGAGATTCCTGAGTTTACTGTTACATCATTTATGCCTCTAAGGAAAATGGTTTTTTCTTCATGCTGCCTGGGAGAGAAGAGGAAGATGGGGTCAGTAACAACCAGTAACAATCCAATACAACTTTTCTGGTAAGGAATGCGGTAAGAAGTTGAGGAACCCAGCTATGCTGTGGCTGAGTAAGAAGGACACTGACACTACTTCACAGGGCTGGGAGGGTAAGCGTGTACAGTATCCCAGTACTGCACAGCAGTGACTAGCTTATCTTCAGCATTCAGCCTTCAGGGTACTGAGTTACTAGGAAAGCTTTCTTCCGACCACTCTCTCTCTCTTTCCCTCACTGTTTTTTAACAAATGTGAAAGGTGCTGATAAATACTGCAAGTGAATGATACAGTATTTACTTGTTTATGCTCCCCTTCGTTTATGAATTTGTCTCAACATTGTTAAAGAACAAAGATATTTCTTTCATTGCACTTTCACGGAATGGCTGAAGCACAAAAACTCTTGCTGCTTCCAGCTGCTCAGAGTGTTACACTGGAGTTTTCTTTCTTTCTGGAAAAGTTATTCTCAGGTTTGCACTCAGTTGTTAATTCAGTCAAGGCAGGAGTAATACAGCCATCTTTCTTGTCAGCCTGCCTGTACTATGAAAGAGCTATGTTCCTGGCTACTCATCTTTAAAACACTTCATGCATCTCTGCACAGTGACAGCAATATTGACAGGTTTTCTCTTACACGAGAAGGTGGCACGGAATAAAAGTTACAAAATCAATGGAAGTGCGTAGGTAAAGACAACAGAAATATTGTTCACAGAAGCTACCTTGTGATGTGTTCTCATGTATCAATCCTTAGCAAAAGGATGGGGTTTAATCTTCGTCCTGAATTCAAGCTATTCTTCTCTGAGCTTTGCATTCACTAGCTGTTTTCTAACATAGATACCATCACATTGCAAGTGTCTTTCCTTAAGGCAGACAGCTGTACAATGTTTTCCCCAAAGTAGCAGCAGTTGAAATCTCCATCTTGTGTGTTACAACAGTGATTTCGGTGTTCCCGCATCAAGATGTTTCACTTGCTCATGACTGGTTGAAGATGTGAAGGTTGTGGGCAGACTTGGCTGCAGTGACCATGCCATGGTGGAACTCAGGATCCTACATGGAGGAAGCAAAGCAGCAAGCAGGACTAGAACCCTAAACTTCCAGAGAGCTCCCTAAACTTCAACCTCTTAAAATACCTATTTGGAGGACTCCATTATTTCAAATCATCAAGCATTTCTTCCACAAACAGATGAATTCATTTCCACTCACCATTAGTTTATGTAATTACAGTGGCATAAGACCTGAACTTAATGCTATGTTTATTCTGAGGACAACCTTTCCTTCAACTCAACATAGAGTATGCTACTTTATTCAATGATGAAAGTGTTTCTCTTCAAGGATTTAATGTTTGGGGTTTTTTTCTCATTTCTAGAAACACTAAATATAGGACTCAAACATAACTATGTAAGACATATATTGGGGGAGGGGGTGGCCTGACTAATACTGGGCAAGCATATAAAAGTGAATCTACCAGCAACCCACATACAAAACCTTGTAAAGAGAAATGTGTTCCTGCTTAATGACACTGTGTGTACATCAGCAGTGAATACTGTAGAAAACAGGATATGAAATGAAGAAAATATTTTCCACAGGATATGGATCCCTAGTCCTCAAGATGTCATCAAATGGCACAGAGGAAAGTTCAAAGAGAAGATTTCTGCTATTTCTTTAAATGAACATACCCTGCAATGGACAGAAGATGGTTTCACAGGTAGGTCCTTTTATTCTGGTCAGCTTACGGAGAACTTTCAAACACCTATTTTGTTATCTCAGTATAGTGCCTTTTTCTCCCCATCTGTGAAGGCTTTTAGACTACATGCTGGGGTTAAACAGAACCTAACAATAAAGGCAAAAAAATATTGCAGAATACTTCGATAAGTAGTTGATGCAGGCTGATCTTTTACCTGACTGGAGGGAGGATAGTATTGCAAAGAGTAACACAAAAAATTCACCAGGCTCCTATGAGGTCATGGGACAGGGAGTACCAAGGGCGTTGGCAGGAGGAAGGATGCTAGATTCTGCAAACTTTGTCAAAACAGAAATGAAAGGAGAAATGGAAAACAGGATTCAGCAGCAAGCTAGGATAAGTTTGGAGAGAAGGTCATAGAGACTTAGTCATACTTACACAAAGATGTCCAAGCATCTGCTCTAAGCTTGGTAAGAAAACACAAGTTCTCCTCTCTGGTTATTTAAAAGTTACTTGTCAGAACTCTTTGCCAATTTAGTTACACTTTATCTGGAAGAAAACGCTCCCATGTAACTGCACTTATCCCTACTCCTAAGATGCCCAAGGAAGTCTGAATACAGTGGGACTACTAGCTTGACAATGCCATCATAGGGATCCTGCCCTAGAATGGCTGGAAGCAGTGCTGGTCAGGGACTAGTCACTCTGAAGAGGTAGCACAAAGTAACTCGAATGTCTCAAAGAGGGTTGCTAGAGCAAAAAGGCACAAGTACAGCTTGTAGAGAAGATTGGCCCTCTTTCCCTCTCCTGAGGCCTCCCATGCAAATTCAAAATGATGCTTTCAAATGCAGGTTGGGGGGCAAATGGTATCCAATTTTTAATGTGGCTGGGTGCTTTAGCCTTTAATTATAAAATATCCAGGCATGAAAATGCAATTGTTTTTAGTTTTACATTAAGTAAGGGAGTAAAATTACTGTCAAAAGAATGTTCCCCAGTATTTCCCTGATTTCTCCCTAGAGTCTTTAAATGATGTTAAAGGAAAAACAAAGAAGTACAGAAAGGCACATGAACACAGCTCTATAAATAAAAAAAAAGGGAGAAAAGCACACATTTTTCAAATTTTGAATTAGCCATTGTGTAAGGATTTGCTTACTCCATCAGTGCTCTATGCTCAAGACATTAGAGAAGACCGATACTAGGAGTCTTTCTGTTGCATTGAGTCTGATTTGAATTTCCTGTCTAAGGCCTGGGAAATAAAATCAGAGCTTAATATCTACTTCTTACCCTTGTACTGGAAAACTTTGCTAGCAAAGGGTAAAATTTTGCCAAGATAAACAACAAAGTTTGGCTTAATTTTGTGTCTGGGTTATAAATACATTAAAAATAGAGAAAATTAGTCATATATAAATAATAGCTCGATTACATTCAAGCATATGTGGGTGGGTGTTCTGGGTGGAATAATTTGCTGAGGCAGAGCTCTTCTTCATTGCTTTTCCTCTTCCTCTGAATTTATTCCTCTTTCTGAATATGTGATTCTACTTTTTAACCTTTATTTATACCTTGCTCTTCATTCTGTAATTGGGCTGATCTTTCTATAATGGGTCTTTACACACTTTTCTTTAGGTTTGTTTTTTTTACGTCTAAATACTTTTAATAGATACCAACACATGGTAAAACACTTAAGGGTATAACTAGCCTCTGGTTCACACTTCCATTTCCTTGATGTCAAGAGAATGTGTATTCAAAATCAAGGGAATGCTTAACAGCTCTGCTGTGCAAGTGTTGATATGGCTGTTTTCACTATATTACAGTACAGTGCTGTACAAACCGCAGCAACATTGAAGACCCCCTCACTTCCCTTTTGTCTCTTCTTAGAGATTTCTGCTCTTGCTGGTTTTGTTTTTAGTTTTGCTTTTGTTTTGATTTAAGACAAAATTGATGCTGGCAACTAATATAATGCTCCAAGATTTAGATTTCTGTCAAGGCTTCTGACTATTGGACCTCTCCAGATCAAGGAACCAATTGCTCAAGCTACACTGTTTCTTGTTTTGCAGCTTGGCAGCAGTGAGGGATTTAGAATCAGTGTGACCACACCTGATTTCAGAACAGCCCTCAGCAAGGATCTGGTAGAGGCAAACTTCCCAGGACGTGGGGTTAGTGTGCCACACAGGGCAGTGAGCTTGAGGTATGTGAGAGCATACTAAGACTGCTCCCATTGCCCATGGGAACATCAGACCTGCCTGCAAAGAAAGACCAGGGAAACAATTGAGTTTGTTTGGGATTGTCTTGCTCTCATACATTCCCAAAAAAGCCCCTAGATACTAAAAGAGGTATTGTGTACTGTGTGCATATATGTTTTTCTCACAGGTTGGGTTTGTTGTTTGGGGGGTTTTTGTTTGTTTTTTTGCATGTGGGGTTTTTTTGTTAGTTTTAATTGGGTACTATTTACCTCACTGCAACTATGCTGTTTGTTCTGGTGTCCCACAGATAAGCACGTTTGTACTGTCCAAGAGATACTGGGAATGTTTGTGAGAAGTTATTCAGAGCTGATATTTAACCTAGTGCCTGAGCAGCTCATGACCTGAGATTGTATGCGCTCAGTTTGGTAACAATGCATTAGAGAAGCAAGGAAGAGAAAGTCTGAGCTATGCTTCAATTTTAAACCTGGGGTATTATGCCAGGTGTTAGGAAAGCACTCAAAATCCCACACTGTCAACAAAAAGACTTTTCCCAGTCTCAGTGGAGTTTTGATGAGACCTTATGAGGGCAGATTTGGCTCTTTCATCAGGAGTGTAAGACTGGTAACACCCTCCTTACCTCCAGAGTCACCCATGGGAAATGTTTTTAATCCCAGGGGTTAAGGGAATCTTGTGCAGCAGCAATTGCTCAGGCTGGAGGAGCAAATCCCAAAAGCTCCTGAATGGAACACATCATAGGAAGAAAGGAAGTCTGAGGACTTAGAAAGGAAAACTTTTGAAGTTTTATTCTTTTAGTGCTTCTTTTGAAAAAGTGTAGATATTGTTAGCATCTTTTCAACTTGTTCTAGCATGGGAATCTGTTTCTACAGCTCCTGGCTTCCGTAATTTGGAGTGTCCTTGTTTCAGTACTTAGAAGACTCCAGGTGTACAAGTAATTGTGGGTAAAACAGCCTTTGGTAGGTGGAACAACATGAGACGTGTCCTCATTTCCTGGCTTTCTTGAGGACAGACACATGGCCAGTCAGGCTGTCTTACTGCTCACTGAATGGTTCGACATGGTGGGGTGAGGAGGAGGGGCGATGAGCAGTGACAGACACTCTCCAGAGTTGTTGGCAAGAAGCGAGACTAATGATACTGGGTAACTTCCCACAGGAAGGGCCTACAATGAAGAACACTGTGTTTATCTGACATGAATGGTTGGGAGATTACATCACTGAACATACACTGCACCCACACACTGACACCTGCTATATCCAAAATGGTCCCCATTTAGCATCTGCATTTCTGATGTGGGTGCATTGTTCTGGCTGGGTTAACTTGAACTGATTTAGGAAAGCATTCTGAGTGCTGTTGAGCAGAGATAACACCACACGTGGATATAAAAGCATTGTTGATACAAGCTCTATATGGGATGTTCTGCCAAATGGTTCCCTTCCCTTCCTCTTCTCATTTCCTTGTTCTCCTTCAGTCACTGGAGAATGCCAATCCCTTTATTTTTTCAATAAGTAAACTGGTGAGTTTCCAGATGCTACAAAAGACATTTGGACTGGAAAACTTTTCTGGAAAGATGAAGCAAGAGCATACGGAATTTTCTTTCCTGAATGATGGCAACTTGATGGCAGTTGGAGTGGTTCCTTTGGACACGAGGATTTTAATATTGCTATGGTTGTATAGATAATCTGAATAGAGAGAGCCCTTCAGTGACAGCTGTAAGCAAAAAGGAAAATACGACAGCTACTTTAGTACTTCCCTCCTACTGATCAATATCTGGTTTTGAACAACTTTGGAGACAACATATTTGCAATGTCTTGCTCAGCCAAAGCAACAAGCTCCTGATATTTTTTTTCACTATGCACAAAAGAGCAGGCATACAAATATATCTGAATGGAGAAAGTACAGAGACACCTATAGAGGGCAAAGTCCTTGCTGGTTCCAGAAATTTCTCAGAATTAAATATGTAAGATTAAAATCTAAGCAGTAGGAACCTTCAGTCAGTATTTCCTTGCCTTGCAGGTACACAGCCTAAAATGCTTTTATTTCACCTTTTCCTTCCAGCCGAGAATGTCTCTTTCTGCCTTTCTGTCCAAACCATTCATTAGCCTTTGGACAGTCAAACCTGCCCAACCCATTGCAGAGATAGTTGGCAGGGTGGACAGAGATCATCACCTTCTCTGATGTGACTGAGCATTGCAGAGCAAGATGGAAGAGTTAACAGGGCCAGGAATGGCTCTGAATGCTCACAGGAGTGACCTGGATTGTTGCACATGCAACAAAAACTATTTCTCTGTTTTATCTAAGAACATGTTCATTGCATTGAGGCTGCTGTGACATTAAAAAAGTAGCACTACCATGGTGTTTTTAGCAGATGTGATTGCAGGCATCAGCTTGTACAACTGTAGGAGTCCTTCTAGTCCCCCAATCCAGACACTGACACAGGGAAAAGAGCAGTGTCCTTAGAACACTCACTGCCAGTATTTCCATGCATTTCACTTTGCAGATGGGGTTCTTTTCTCTTCCACCAATTCCCTCAGTCTACTCCCTATGCACCACTTCCTTTCATCTCTCTCCCTCAATTCATCCTCTTCAACCTATCCCTTTTCCATGGCATAATTCCCTGTGAAAGCAGAGAGAAGTTAAGTTCTGCTCTTGTCAAAGAGCATTGAAAGCAGTTTTCCAAGTCAACTCCTAGTGCTCTAAGTACTCCTAATATGGTTCCACATGTGCATGTCACTGCAATTTTCCATAATTCCAGCAATCCCCTTCCATTGCCTTGGTAGAGCCCTGCTGTCTATGACAAAGCAAACTTCTGGTAACAACCATTCTTAAGCTCAGCTACACTCAGAATGTGTGAGTGAAAGTGTTCTATATGCTGTTACATCCTTAAGTAGTAGTGGTGGTTAGGGACTAGTGCTTTACTCATGTACCCACAGGACCAGAACATCTGTATTTTGCCAGAATTTGAAGCAGAAGCATAAATTCCAACTTTTGTAAAAAAAAAAAAAAAAAGCAAAAACAAACCAAAACAACCAAACAAAGCCAACAAAAATGAAACCAACCAAACAAGCAACAACAAAATGCATCAAAGAAGTGAGCATTTCAAAACAGGGACAGTTCTTAAAGAGTCCTGAAACTTGAAAACCACAACCTGCAAGTTACAAGCTACTTCCCTTGTTATGTGGGATACTTGCTTTTACATCATGATTTCTTGATGTCTGAACCGATATTTTTTGCATTTCCCAAAATAAAATGGGTCAGGAGGACATGCAGAAATCCCACAGTGCCTTCTTTAAAAAAAAAACAACAGAAACAAAAATAGGCTCTGGCCTTCACATAAAAGGTATACAGTAGAGACAGCAGACTGTTTAATCAAAAAGAAAGTAGTGACTTCAGCATCAGTTTGAGAACTTTATTAAAACCATAGGTTTCCATTCTATACAAAACTGAGGAGCTTTCTTAAAAAAAAAAAAAAAAAGGATTAACCACATAGGAAATAATGCAGTGTAAGTGACCGGTTGATAAAAACCTCTGAAAGCTATATACAGGATTAATACTACACAACTGTATTAATGTAGAGACTGTCAGCAACTTTAGCAATATATACAAACTACCTTTACACTCATAAATATCTTATTTACAGCTAATAAATAACATCCAGAGCTAAATCATGTTTCCTCATGAAAAGAGCCTTCACTGTTTTTTATCCAAGTTCTAAATGTGTTTGTATTTTATCCTGTATGAAGAGCACAGCTGTTCAGATACTTTTAATCCAAAGAATTTAACTCTTAAGAAACAATTACAACTAAAAGTGGAATCTATAGGGAACAAATCATTGTATTTATTTTAGAGGTCTCAAACACAGTGGCTCAATACTCAGTCCCACCCTCAGTGACTCATCACATCTCTGCCATAGTTTAAGGGCTAGGAAATCAAATGTGAGCAATTTCAGAGCTATTTATATTGCAACATATTGCACTGTTTAAGACTTTTATCCCCAAACATACTAGCAGCTACAGTTGGAAAAAAGTAACACATACATCTTTGTTTTCCTTTCAAGATGGGATGATGTTGGAGAAAGCACCATCTCCATGCTGTCTTGCATATGCAGGAAAGGACTACAACAGCCAGCATCACTTCTCCAAGAGTCTACCTTCAAGCCCCTCTACCTCCTCAGTTTTTTATCTTCTAGAATGCTAAAAGAGGGCTATTGCACCTTTCAGTGCACTAGAAAAGTTACATGTTACTTAAAAAGGAGAAGTAGAATGCCTTTAATACACCTATTTTGTCAACTTGCAGCATGTCTAATTCCTGTGTTTTTCAGAGCTCTCATTTTTGTGCAGCACACAACAGAGCACCTTTTAACCAGCACAGCTCCTGCTCGTTGCTGAATTCCATCTCACATCAGAGAACTAAGCAGCTCCTTGCAATATATCACAGCCAAGAAACAAACTGAGGTGGGTCACTGGCAGTCACAGTTCCAGTGCAGGGAAGCATGACTTTGTTTGTCACCTGTCAAGTGGATTCACTCGCACTGACAACTGCATACAGCAGCCACTCTAGCTGCATAAGTGACATTCGGTGTCAAAGAGCAGAGATACCATGGTTTTGGCATACAGGATGCAAGGAAATTAAGTGGGTGAAGGGGGTAGGGGAATTACATCTCTTTCCTGCATTTTCTGGTAGCTCAATTCCTCTGCAGTTCCTTATGCATAGTGTTGGAGGCTAGATGGTTACATTTTCAACAACTGAAAGCACAGATAAAATGATAAATGTCTGCACTGGACACTGGTATTGCTGCCTTCTCCTACAACTGTTATTTATTCCAGGGTAAGCTGCATAGAAGTATATAGCTTAACAGATCATACCTATTTCTTAGCAGCACTGGCATTTACCCCCAGTAGAAATACATTCATAACCACAAACTAAAAATTTCATCCCCATATTGAATGTCCCTGACACCTTCTAGCAACACACAGAGCAAAGGGTGTTCTTTTTCAGGAGAAACCTACTTATTTGCTAAACACACACTTGAAAACAATGACCTCTTACCACCGAACTGCCTGAAAATCAGTTAGTCAAGGCAGAAAAAGATCTGTCCAGTATCAGACTCCTGGAAAGAACAAAAACTCACTCTACTCCCCCCTCAAAAAAGTCTTCACAAAAAAAAAAAAAAAAAAAACTCAACCAAAACACCACCCACAAGAAAAACAACCAAAAAATCAACCAAACAAACTAACCACCACAGGCAGAGGGCTTTGGGTTTTGTTTTCTTTTTTTCCAATAAATACTAGAAAATTGCTATAGAGGTTCTGATGTCAAGAAACCCTGTCACAAGGCACCATGATTAAGCAAAATTACCTATTTCTTTGCAGCACTCAAGACTTCCGCAAGTTGTTTTGCAGGTTTCTTTTTGTTTTTAACTATTTGGATAATGTATCTTTATGGTTAGTAACTTTGTATACTGAGACTTTCTTACAAGAAGTCTCTTAAGATAGCTAGGAATAGCAGGCAAAAAGCCAGCAGCAGATAACTAATTCTATATATTTGGTGCTGAACATCCAGTCCATAGGGATGAACAGACTCTCCTCCTCCCCAGTGTGGAAAAATCTTTATTCTTGTCACTTAAGCAGATTCATAAGCAGAATTTTCTTTAGAGGCTTTCTTGGCACTGTAGAGGAAAAAAAATACAAAGATGAGGAAGATGTAGGAAACTTGTTCCTTTTAATCTTATTTTTGAGAATACAGATTTAAAAAAAACCCAAAAACCTACTTAACAGGAAAATAAATTACGTGCTTGGGCTTCTCATGGCTTCTGCTTGATTTTACATATCAGATACACACACATACTCCCCAAGTTGTTGCCCTGGAGTGAAGGCCAGCACATGTGCATTTTTATACAGAGCTGGAACTCAGTCTAAAAGCACCCCCATGAGACCTTTCACACACAGCAATTGAACTAAAATAAATAAAACCATTACTCTATCTCAAACTTCAGTGGATAAAGTCCAAAGAAAACTGGCCCCACACTGAAAGTTTACTCTAGGTTAGAAAAACTATTGATAAAAACATTAAAGTGCATCAAGAACTATTAAACACAGACTGAATCTCTGATCCAAATCAGAGATGCAAATCTCAGGAAGTCACTCACCTGATGGATGCCAGCAGAAAGCAGTGTGCCAAAAAGAGCACCTGTGTACTGCACGCTCCATCCCTGTACCAGCCTCCAAATCTGTTGCTGGCCAGTGAGGAGGAAGAGCTCTGAACTGACTCATTATGGATGTTTCAATGTTCTTCAGTTAGGGGTAAGTGTGGGGCATCTGTAGATAGAGACGTGCCCTCCTCTTTGTGCCAGTGCCTTTTCTGTAAAACCTCTCTAACAGTCACTCATACTTGGCCACCACACAAATCTGAAAAGCAGTGACTTGTACTTTCTTTTCAGACATCCTAACAACCACACAAGGAGGTGGTTAGCAGAGAAGCAAATTAGGAGTTTTTAAGCTGGTAAAGCTGCCATAAGCAAACCACAGGTTAGTCTGAGTTGCGATACTTCTGAAGCCGTGAAAAGACTAGTGCACAAGTCAACTAATGGGGAAGTTTCATTACTATTCATGTTCCCAACAATCCAAAAATAGTAGTGATCACTCATACCCTCCTCTCTTCCTGTTGGTGGGCTGCTCCGAGCACTTCACGAATATTGCTGCTTCTTTTCCCTTGCTGAGATGTGAGGTGCCATCTCGAGAACAGAACACCACTCTGAAATAAATATTGGAAAATCACACGGCTGAGCCAGACATGCCTTTTTAACCTTAGAAACAGGACTAGCACTTGAAAGTAGTCTGTAATTTGTCATGTGGGGCACTACTACTTTACAAGTGTGTGAGAAAATTATTTTTAAAAGAGAATTCTGTGACGAAATACTGTGCAAGAAAAACTAGTAAACGGTTTATGCAGACATCAAATTGTAGCCATAAATTTCACTGTGAACTTTTGCAAAAAATCTTCTTGTAGCTAAGACATCAGAAGCTCTATCCCAAAGTCTCTTGGGCCTTTATTTACATCAGTCCTTATGTGAGTTTTTTGTCAGGTGAATGAACTTGGAAGAAAGCCTTACTCCCTCAAATGTTTGCAAATCAAGTAAGTTGTCAATTCCAGCAAACCTGAGCAGTTGCTTTTGGATTTATCAGTACTTTCTCCACCCCTATATTTGTTCAGCTCTGATAACTGTTCTTTGATCAAGTGACTGCCTTGCTTATTCAAAGAAAGAATTTACTATTTACTATACTGCACATAGGACACATACTCTGTTCTGGGTCCATGTTCTGCAAACAGATCTCATGCCTAGTGAATGAGTATTTCAAAAGATTCACGTCACAGCAGTTCTGTTCAGACTTTGATGTTTTAACCATTCATGTAATAGCAAAGTTCTGCAACAGTCAGGTTTTTCAGTTTTCTTCCACCATCCAGGTATTTAACTCCTAGGAAAGTCCAGCTTAACAAAGCAATAATTTCTTGCACAAGTACACTTTTGGAAGTATTTCTAAAAATCTCCTTCTAAGCATGATCTTTGCAAGAAAACTTACGCAAATACCCAGCATGAGAATGGAGGAAATTGCAAACAATCATTCATGTTGGTTCATAAAGATATTCTCCTGCATATTATGACTAACCAGAGACAGATGAGACAGTGGTAGTCAAATTAACTATGTGGTAGTAAGACTACAAATTGCAGAGATCCCAGTGGAAGCAAACAACTGAACCTGGCTGATACAAATGGTGGTTTGATGCCACTGGAGCCCTGATTATTAGTGCTGCACCCATTTGTAACGGCTTAATATGTTTGTTCCGCCCTGTGAGATACCAGCAATCAAGAAACACTGGCAATTAAAATTAATATAGCCTATAACAATCAAAACAAGTTACTTTTTCTGAGTTTCCCCTGACTTCACTCTGACTCTCTGGATGTCAAATGTAAAAGGACTCCACCAGTCAGTTAAGCTGAAGAAAGTGTCCTTCTCCCATTGCAGCTTCAGCATAAGCAGGTCACCAACGTCCACTTCTGTGTAAATCAGGAAGGAAAAGGTCTTGTTTGAGGAGACTTCAGGCCTGTGGGGAGAAGGGAAAAAAAACACCTCTGAGACTGTTGGACAGAAAGAAAATTAAGGGGCATCAGAACCACAACTTTTTGTCCTCTTGAGAAGAAGGAAGCAACCTTCTCCATAGTTCTGATAGATGAAATAAGGAAAAAACACCTTAAGTTTTTGTAGAGGCAAAAGGAAAAGCATTCAGCAGCAAGGCTGGTAAACCCCTGTGACAGTCTGCCTGGCAAGGGGTGTCTTCTCCTGTAGTGGTGACTCTCAGAGAAGGCAGAGAAGCACTACCCAGAAACAGTTTAGGTTCCTCAGAGCAGAAAACAGACTTTCCAGCTCCATTCCCTGACAACCCATGTGCAGGGACGTACACACAAATTTCTGCTTATCTGCAGAGCTGTGAAAGCAAATCCCATGTCTCGCTCAGCTTCTGCACTGAGGCCCTCAAAACCATCAGACAATTACCTCCAGGTTGCAGGTGACTCAAAAAGCTTAAGCACAGTTGGAACAGGGCATAAAGACACTAAAAATAAAGTAAGAAAGCACAAGAAAAACTTTTATCAGGCTAAGTCACAGGTCAGACTTCACA
The DNA here is from genome assembly GCA_013396735.1 of Grallaria varia. NCBI lineage: Eukaryota > Metazoa > Chordata > Aves > Passeriformes > Formicariidae > Grallaria > Grallaria varia. The sequence continues at coordinate 188,453 of VWZG01000019.1, read as the reverse complement.
TTTCCATATTTCAGATGTCTTATCAAGAAAAACTCCTGCAGAGCTTAGTTCATTAGCTTTAGAAGTGGATGAAACCCCTTAATAAAGGACAAGGGCAGATTCTGGAACCCCTGTAAGATTTCTGTAGCTAGGGAAGTTTTTCAGCAGGGGCTTTAACAAATTTAGGTAAACTCAACACCACATTTTAATTGTTTCCGTAGCTACTCACAGTGTGAAAGCAATGTTCTCACTCTCCTCTAGTGTGCCATACAGAGAGAGCAGGAATGGCTGGTTTGTCTTGGTCATATTAGTCTTTCCAAAGAAATGGATCTTGACTTGGTAATGGAAGACTGGAAGAATTCAAAAGAAAATGCCATTTGGAAAACTCAACTTCTGAAGAGACTGCTGGTGACAAAACTACCCAGCCCCATCCCCGAAAATTCTAGGCTGGAATATGCCTAACTTCACTAAAATGAGGAGCTTAGTTCCCTGCAGGTATCCAGGGAACTATTTTTGATAGGAGGTAAATATTAGCATGCAAGGCAATCACTTTAANNATTAGAATGCAAGGCAATCACTTTAAAAAAAAAAAAAAAAAACAACACCTTCACAGTTCTTGCAACTGAACTCTGCATTCGAGCTGCCACAGTAATAACCCCTGAATCTGCAATATTGCCTTCAAAACTGTTACTGAATGCTTAAAAATTGATACCCTAGACTCAAAACAAGTGAGCTGTGCTCTTCTCATATCTTGGTAAACAAACAAAAAAAAGCAAAGAAAAAACAACAAAACAAAAAAACAACAACAAAAATCAATGCACTGACACTTCAGATTAAGCACAAAATGCTAACAGAGTACCAGTCTTGCAGCTGTTCTAACACTGCAGGAACGTGCCCTCTGATTGCTGATCCAACACACAATGTACACAACAAGCATACCATGGAGTATAGGCAAAAAGGGAGAAAAAAAGTAAGGTAGTAAAATCCAACTCAGAAGCTATTTCCTTAGCTGAAAGCCTTCCAGTTCTCTCTGGCAGTGTACTTCTCCAACCAATCACTCAGGAAACAAGAAGTGCTGTGATGTTTTAATGAGAGCTAGTGCTCCTCTAGCAAGGACACTAAAAAACATACAAGTTTGACAGTTGCATGTCTTTAAATAAGCTGCTTATCAGATTGCTGATTATTTCCCCAGCAGTAGTAAAAATTCATTTGGATGAAAAATACTGGAAAACTCCAAAATATTGGAAGACTCAGCTATTCCAAGTGAACAGGCCCCAGAGAAGGCTTCTTAATCTTGCTACTTAGAAACTTGTTACAAAATACCTTTCTTTTTGTACTCTATCCCCACCTTGACACCTTGAGTAAGATAGCAGTCTTTTCTGAGACACTAGTTTAGCTTGCACTCAGTGGCAAACAACAGGCAGTCTTCACTCCTGGTCACCACAGGCCCCCAAGCAGCAATGTTGTCATCTGCAGCACATGCCCACCATGACACATCTGAGCACAAGCACTAGTCTTGCTCACCAGTAAGCAAGCAGGACCTACCTTTATAGGGCATCTGAGCACGGGTCTTCAAGTACATTTTGGTGTTTCTCTTTGTTCTCACTCTGTTGACCTTGTAACCCAAATTGTTGCAGCGGTTCTTGCGGCAGCTCAGGCAGAGACCCTTCTCAAAGGCCTCCTTTGTGTTGCAGCGATAGGCCATGCTGGGCTTTTCTTCATAAAGGAGGGAGTCAATGAAGAGGTGAATGGATCGTTCATGGGAGCATTTCACCAACTGATCCACATCTAGAAAGAATGAAAATGTGTAATATATATACACACATGCATATAAAGATATGAATCCCTAAGCAATGCTGTCAACAGACATGCTCAACTATGCCAGAGCTGGGCTTAATAGGATGACTTTTAAAAGTTCTTGAAAGAACACATTCCTGTGTCTCTCAGAGATCAGTTATTGAAGATCTCCCTTTGAATGTTATACCATTTGTTACAGAGCAACCTCACCTCCAAAGCCTTTTTCAGCAATCAGACGGAGTGCTTCACCCAAGTTGCAGCCCGGCTGGAAACCTCCACCATTGGGATAAATATCAATGTGTCCAACAGGCTTCTGGATCCCAATGCTGCGGTCTGGAGAGCCTCGAGTGTAGGTGTGCAGGACATCCACAAAATCAGCATCATCCGGGGAGAGGCGGGTAGGGGCATCAGCATACTCAAAGGTAGGACCAGCAGGATCTAGACCTTTATTGGGCAAACCACAAAGAAAAACTGTTTGTCAAAGATACTGACATTGATAATGAATGCCAAACTGAGCTACCATGTTGGGATGGAGTAACGTATATGGCGTTGATTTTCTAGCAGACACTATAGTTGGATCAGTTAAGTAGCATTCCTGATCAAAGGATAATCAAATACAATACCTTGAAATGTTGTCACTATTTAAAAAAAAGTAAAAGTGCATGCAAACACATGTAAGGCAGGTCAGAAAACTTCCTCAGAGCTGTAGCATTTCTAGTGTACGGAAGAAACGAGCTCAAATATGTTCTCAATGTCTTCCTCTTGTCAAGAATTGTAGAACTCGTATCTGAAGCACATTAAGTACAGAAAAATGTCGTGCTGATAACTAACCTGCTAGGGGAACAACTGGGAAGCAAACAAGCTTCACTGTCTACATGCCTAAGGAGAAGGGAATTATTTTGGTAAAATGTCAAACTGCAGCAACACTGACATCAAGAACACCCAGAACTATTCTGCCAGTGAACAAGTTCTAGTACTATCTTTTGAATTCAGACAACTACTCTAGAGATGGCTGAAAGCAGAGCTGAAGGGCCATGTCTTTTCCGTAGCCCACAGCTGGGGACAGGCACCTGGGCTGCTCAACTATGGTCAGCCTCACTCAATCTGAGCTGCCTCCCACTGCTGCAAGGACATCAGGACCTAGCACTGCTCCCATTGCTCAAAAGTGACACTGCTTTCCCAAGGAAAGAACTCATCATGGGCAGCAAGAGCAACAATGGAAGCGTAACAGAGGGCTACTGGTATTTCAGTGATTTGGCAGACTCAGTGAAAGCAACAAAGCTGCAGCTGAGAGAAAGGATAGAGGGACTAGTGCTTTGGCCTCCTTATTTTAATCTGCCACCTCTCAGGACTCAACCTTTCTAGATGCAACTGCTGCCTAACCCACCCCTTAGCATGCCGAGGATCTAGGATCACAACCAGGCTCAGGTGAAAGGGTAAAGGACGCCAGGAGCTAGGCTGCTCCCAAGCTCTCTCAGCAACAAAGACAACATAGATTAGCAATGTTCTTCGCCTCATTTGTTGATGCTGGCATTTCCTTTGTCACTGACATCAGTGCTGGGGCTCAGGTCTCCAGGCGCTAAGCTGTAAAGCAGAACCCAGGGTGGCCGTGCACTCTGCCTTGTTCACCACATTTCTCAGCCTCCAAGAATCACCTTAAACAGACACCTGAGCACATACAGCAAGAAGGCAAGCATTTGTGCACTTTGTTCCCCTTCCCAGAATTCTTATAGGATTATTTTTGGCCTAGAATGTTTTTTTTTTTTTGAGCCTGTTATGAATAATTTTTTTTTAATAACTCACAGGGGACCTCATCTAATTATCTGTCCAGTAGGCCTTTCAGCCCATATAAACTTCTTGAATCTGCAGCATTCCATGAAGAAATGTTCTGCAGGATCTATATCCACTGCAGAGGGATTTAAAACCTGTTCTTTTTGAATGGCTCTCATCAGCTGTAAGGAATGACTGCTTGGATGAAGACAGCCAGCTGAAGTTCTCATGCTGCAAGAAATATTGTGGCCTCCTCCAAGCCATGGACTTGGCCAGTCCCAGCCACATTCCCTGCAACTAGTCTCTTATGGCTTACTTGCTCATTTCTTATCAAGAAGCAAATCAAGGCTTCTCACTCACCACCTTGGTTGCTCTTCTCTGAACCATTTTCAGTTCTGCTACAGAAATACCAGCCCTACAGTTTCAATAACACACAGAGTGAAAGCACTGTCAACAAGCAGCAATTATTCCGATGATTTGCCAGAGGAACATGGAAAAGACAGGACTCTCCACTATACAGTCACAAGTTTTCTTACCAGTAATTCTGTTCACCTTCTTCTTAGTCAGGCTCCCAGCAATCCCAGCAGCATGAGCACCTAGACTGTACCCCAGCAAGTGGACATTGTTGAGAGGATAACTGAATTGCTCCTGCTCAAGAGAATAATTTGTTTAGTTTGAAGTCAAATGTGAAAGTGTCAGAAGGCACAAAAAAAATGTTTTCTTAATACTGTGATTTCCCTTTGAGCCATAAATAAAAGAAGAAACACTATACAGTAACCATGGTTTTGGGCCATACTACATCACTTGAGCTAACTAACTTATGGCAAAAATCTAATCAGAGAGGAATGCAGAACAAAGGACAGAACACAGGACTGAGTACCATATCAAAGGTTTCCAGCCACCCCCTTGTCACAGGTTTCTGGATCTCTTAAGTATTTCCCAAAGGAAGGGCAGACTTCTGTTTCCCAAGGGCTGGCTGCTGTAAAATATACTGGAATATGTCTTTCATAGCTACTTCTCACAGAGCCTTTGGAAATACTGTGGGCTTACAGGACACCAGAGACCACAAGGTTAAGTTTCTGGAATGCACTATAAAAGGCCTCTTTGAGTAAGAGATAACCAATACATTAAAGCTGGAATTTTACCAGTCCAGCAAAATACTGTCTGCAACAGTCTAACTCCATCTACCCAACAGGAGATGATTAACACAGCTTTATGATTGCTGTTTTGTCTCCTAGGACATTATGCACAATGTGCGATGTGTCTACATGTCTTACCTCCATCCAGTCAATAAACATAGCAACATCCTTTCCCACCAACTTAGTGTATGCAGCAGACACTGGATAGTGCTGCTGAGCTCGAACTAGCCAGTCCACCACAATGACGTTTGAATCAGGTTCCCTCTTGTACAGAGCATCCACCAGCTTCGGGACCCAGCTTTCATACATTCCTGTCACCTGTTGGTTTTGTGGGTTTTTTAATTAAAAAAAAAAAAAAGGAGATACATTAATATTATATGTGAAGTATAGACACTTCAGCAGAGCTTATCAAAAGTGTGTTTAAAAGGGAGTTTCTTTCCACTTTGTCTTACCGTCCACCCATGGATCACTACAAAGGTTTTACTGGTATGATTGAAATTGCACTGTGCCAGGCTGTTCACTTGCCCAGGAACCAGGTAGCAGACATCCTCATCAGGCTCTGCAGGTGTCCGTAAGGAAAACTTGCTCTCAATTCCCTCAAAATTGTTTTCAGCTTCTGCTATGCAAGAGCACAGAAAACAGAACAGTGTTTTAGGAGTACTAGGACAAACAGTTCAGAAGTCACAGGTACAATGTCGGAGAGGTATCTGGAGCAGTCAGTGGGACATTTGGTTTTCAGTTCCTACAACATTCAATGGCCACACAACAGCCATACAAAGAGGAAATCAAAGGGTGAAACTGCTCCCTTTCCACGGTCCTTCTAAAACAGTGAGAATCTGGCCAGCTGTCAGAGAGGTATGAATCCTTTTCAGGAGGCAGTATTTTCCCCATTGCATTAAGGAGGAAACCTGCTAATTACCACAAGCAGAAAACCACACAGGCAGTCACAGACAGTCATACAGGAAAGCAGCAAGTTCCTACCATACAATTACATATTTTGGTGGAGCATTTTCCACATCACCTCATCAATAATCATTGCCTAACAAGGCCCTTTATAGTACCCAGTAGTTGCAGTGTATTAAAAATAAGAGCTGTGAAGTCACCACTGTTTTACAAAATGTTAGTTTTAATTTTTGACAAACAAACAGCAAGTGAGAAGATCAGACACCCATCAGGGAAACTGAACGAGCAAACCAGAAGCCTGTACTTAGAAGGCAGTACATTTTCAGATCATCTGATAAGCTATAGAAAAATAAGCTGCAGGAAAAAAAAAAATCTTCCTTGGCGTGAAGCTATTTTGAATCCCAGGGTGAGGAGAGAGGTGAAGATCATTCCAAAGTATGTGATGGTCTGCAAAGATCACTCCTTCCAGCTCTCAGCTTCAAAATGTAAGTATCCCTTTTGTTCCTGCCAAGGCATAGAAGTGATTTCAGGCTTCATGCTAGGCACATGCTTCTTTATTTAGGAAGAAACTTCAGTGTCTCCTCTTTTTACATCTGATTCGACACTTAAGCACTTCTATATCCAATAGACCCTCTACCTGTGGGCTTTTCAAGACCCCAGACCCAGTTTTGCAACTTGAGTTTAGAAAATACTGATTGTCTGTTTTTCAAGTGCAGCTGAACTCAGGCCAACTTTGTCCAGCTCAGAGTTGTGTTTCCTGGCATCATCACCATGAAGCTTTCACAAACTCCTACAGACACATTCATAAATGGCTCCAAGCCACCGGAAAAAAAATGCCAACGGACAAGGTAAGGACCTCATGACAGGCATGCAAAACAGATTTCAACTCTCTGTCTTTTTGACATTGCAGAAAAAGTTTTCCATGATAATTGGTAGATTTGCATTTCTCCTTAAAGTTGTGTTGCCTCACTCAGGTGATGAATAACTAACAATTCAATTTTTTTTATGAAACAGTTTCTCATCTTCTCATTTGAGCTACCAGTCATCAGGACACAAGTTCTACCTTAACCCACCCAAACCTCAGGCAGCTCTATAAAGTCTGTGATGTTCTTGCTGTGATTGGAGGGTTATAGAAATCAGGGTCTAAACCCTTGCATGAGATCTAAAACCAGCACACAGCCTTGCAACAGATGTTTATGTAGGCCTCAGAGAAACTTTTCATGCATAATCAATGGCCTAACATGGCCTGAGTTCATCAGGACTTCACACCTCTCAAAAGCAAAGCACATGCAGGGCAATAATAACTGTTCAATGCACAGAGGCAGTGCTGTTCTCAGGTTTGATCTCAAGTGCACTGTGGTGGCTAGTTAATCCAGAATAACTACACTGAGGATCTCCTTCCTGCCACCTTCCCCCCAAAGAAAGGATAAAGCCTATGGAAAACACCTTTTTCCAAATCAGCAGAAATATTCATATAGTGTTAAATGAAACACTCCACCTACCTACTGAAAGCTAAATTTACCACATTAATCAAATGTTTGCCCCTTTTCTATATCTTTGCATTTTAAAAATTTCTCTTTTATTATTCTTATTTATGTTTTAGCCAGAGAAAGTTGCAAAGACTGACTGATTAAATATCAATCACAACTTCTCACTCAGCAGCGAATCCATAAAACCTTGAAAGGAACAAGAGCAGCTTTCAACTCTAAGGCATACGACGCAATGACTTTCAATTATGTATGCTCCCGCCTAGCACAGGAAGGCAAACAAGAATAGTCCACCTGCTCACCAGTTAATAGTGCTTCCTTTCATACTTAGATATCATCTCCCTTCTGAACTAAACTTATCTGATAATCATCCAAAATTTAAATTACATTGATATCCTGTCTTGTAGTGTGTTTTCAATTACAAACACCTGCTAGAATTTGCATGTAAGTTCAGACCACAACTCTTTGGAAAACAAACTTATAGGAAATTTACAATTTGAAGTGCACCGTACATAAGGGCGCACTTAGAAAAGTGCATCAAACTTAGAAAGACTGCAGCACAGTGGCACCTGCCACTGAAGATGTGCTAAGTGCTTCACAAACATGTGTGTGTTTCAGACTAAAAATCTTTTGGCAGGGATTTAAGGACATAAAATCACTGAGAAGTGGTCACCACAAGGAAAGCAGCAGATGCAAAGAAACAGCCCATGAGTTAGGGAAATGGCAGGTGGCCACTCTGCTCATTTAACTGCGTTGTATGAGGAATTAGAAAGTCAGAAGAAACTACTGTTATCATCTTATGCACACAAAGAGTGTCATGTTATCTAATGTCCACATATGGTCAGTTCCCAGCAGGCACAATACCCTTTGGATAAGGGAAGAGTGTGTGGTGTGGTTTGTTACAGACTTCTTAATGGTGTGCTCATTAAGGAGCTACCCTCAGAATTTGCCTGAGTTTGGCTCTGCAAATTCTATATGGCTCAAAGCATAAGATAACTTTTCTACACCTTTTGCTGTGGTGTACACATGCAGCAGTATCACCTCACCTCACCTCCCCCCTCCTGCACATTAAATTTTATAAATATGGTAGAGCGATATATACAGTATGTATTCACTCACCCCACAGACCAACATCTATATGTACCATGTTTTAAAACTGAAGCAGAGAAGTTACAGAGCATATCACTTCAGAAAACTAGCATTTCCCAGTTCTACTTTTATCTCATAATGTATCTCGGGTCTATTTGAAAAAATTAATCAGAACTGAACTTTGTTATACATAGGCTTTTGCCATAAATGTTTTCCTCATAGATTTAAAGGGAATAGTCTTCTTGAATCTTGTCCTAACTGAGCCAGCCAAACAGTTTTACACAAAAGAACACAGAGACAGTCAATGCACACACTCAACACTCTTTAGATAATATGTTTTACCTCAAGTTAAATAAAGGAGGAAAAACCTAGAAACGGGGCATTTTCAGGTTGTTTCTGAAAGGCAAATAAAAATTTATCCAAATTCACATTGCATTTTACGTAATGGAGATACTGAAAGCAGATACCAAGAAGTTTACGTGCATCAACCCTGAGACACTGAAGTAGCTTTTCATTACAAGAATGCAAGTCCGTTTCTAAACAAGGCCTTGGGGAAAAACAGACCTGGAAGTAAAAACACGTAGACAAAACAAATCCATCTTTTTGCTAAAAACACACTTTCCGAGACTTAGTTCAGAAGAGTTATAAGGGCACGTGTTCTGTACTGCAAAAGCTTCCAGGCACAAAGTTACAAATACAAGCCCCTGTTGCAAAAGGAAGCTTTTTTGTCTACTGCTATATGCTTACATTTAACAAGGTGACCTACAAAGGGATTATTCAGGGAACTGGAAAACGGAGAAGAATTAAGTGACCAATTTCAGATGCAAGTTGGCTTTTCTAACAGCCTACCGGCTACCTTGCCAAACTTCACCATTTTATCATGCTCTACAAACTTTCCTGATATTTTTCATAAGCCACCACTTACGCAGTCTCAGTTTTCCTATTGAAAAAAAAAAAAACACACACACATGCACAGCAGCAAACATCTCCACATAAGATCAAACATTTACCAGCTGTAGTTAACTGGAATAACTCTACCCTCAGTTTACAGCCAGCGTTAGGATCCCCCATCTATCAGTCATACTGAATTCCTAAGAGTTATGAAGCATACTCACAGTGAGCTGTAATAAAGGGGCTGTATTACAGGGAGTGTTATCATTTAATCTGACCTACACTATAAACTGAAAGATGATTACCGTGTGTTGCAATCCCAGGAAACCTACCTCACGAGTCAGGTTATTTTTTAACCTAGCTGTAAAAAAATTACAACTTGAAGTTTATTTATGTATTCCTTAGTGACAGAGCCCTGAGGGCGTACGTTCTGCTTTACTTTACAGGTGGAGACAATGGAAAGAACAACACCTCTGAAAAGCTACTGGGCACAAATCCAGATGCTGAGCAAGGACCTCCCAGTTGAAGTCCTGCACCTGGCAAACTGCTGTTCTAGCACTGTGCACATGGGTGCCCCTCTCCAAGGCACTCCCTTGTCAAATCCTTACTCAGCTGCAGCTGGGATTCTTCTAACTCAATCCAGCAGAGCTCTTGCCATCCACTAGTCCCTCCGGGATACCTGAAATTAGCCCAAGACAATTAAAGTGCAACCACTGTCAGACTTTGCAGTAACATGGAGGAAAGGTTGCATGAAAAAGCCCTGCCATGCAAGTACTTGTGCACAGAGCAGAAGAGTACTAGCAGCCATGCTAGCCTCCAGCACACTTTTGATGCCTGACAGCCTCACTTATGTGCCTTCTCAGAAATGCATTGTTTCTGGACAGACCACACCAGAGCTGCCCTGGTAGGTCTACCCCTCAGAGCAGCCATAGCAAAAGCCAGTAGCTCACATCACACAACAGTGTAAATATGCTGACTTGGGATTTACACTGGTAAAAATAGGGATCAGAATGTATTCCCAGTAATGTTTTTCTCTTTTCTTGGAACACCAACATTGTTTTCACCTAGAATATCTTTTTCTATGTCATTTTTTGAATACTCTGGATTCCTGAAGGGCTGCATCATGTGTTTTTCATGGTTTCAAAACATTTTTTACTGTGGTGTGCAAGAAATAGTGTGGGACTGAAGGCTTGCATAGCTTTAGGATGAACTCACAGTCCGCTTTCATATAACCTGTTCCTAAGGAAAAATAATTAAATCATTAGTAAGTGTCGCAAATCAGTTCCTGCAGGGGTATAGCTTGCCTGGGGGAGATAGTTATTTTACTTGGATACGGTGATGAAAACTAGTTTTGATTGTCTCTGATGGCACAAGATCGGATTCAAAGCACAAACATATTTCTTTGGCTGTGTCCTAGCTTCCCATCCTCTTACTTTTGACTGTTTCCCTTCAGATTCCTTGTCACAGAGCAAAACAAAGGCATCCACAGTAGAAGAAACAAGAGTTTATATGTTCCATTTTAGTATCACACAGCAGGTCTAAGAGCTATAGCCACATTTTCTTCTAATCCCGTGGACTTTTAAAGATAGACACTGTGTGGGACATCAGTGTAAGAAAGTAATGTGTGACAGGGCAGTGCAAACATAAGCCTGAGGAGTTGTGGTCTCCCAAGAGTAGTCTCTTCGCTCATAAAAGCTGTGCTCATGTTGTGATTAACCAAGACTGCATCTAGTGAACACCTAGCAGTCAAGAGTCACACATGTTCCACTCCCTCTGGAGGGTGCCGACACACAAGTGTGGGTACAACAGGCAGAGTGCAAGCATAGCTGTAAGTGAGTGCACAGACACTGTGAGGGTACTCATCTCTGTTCACTTCTTCCCTAATGGATTCTGCCGCATTACAGGCATTAACAACGACTCAAACAGATTATCATGATACCGATGAAACTCATCCTTTCCTTGTCTAGGACCAGGAACCGCAGGAAGTTGGGAGGCTGGGCTCCCACGGGATGGATGAGTCCCATGCAGAACAGAGGAGAGAGCCAAGGGACCTTACCGTGATGCTACTCCTGTGCCAATCCCTTGCTGAAGCAAGGGACTCTTGGAAGCCACCTTGCCTCCAGAGAAAAAACACTTCCCAAACCCCGACAGCCCGCGTCATCAGCCCGGCAGGTTGAGCCTGAGCTCCAGCACAACTGGGAGTCCCCAGTATCGCTCTCCAGCGCCTTCTGAGGCCACCTCACGGCACCCGGGTCCCGCAGCATCCCAAGCACGCCGGGAGAGTTCTACAAAGGAAAGGTTGCCAACTCCCTTTTCCCGCCATGCTAGCAGCATTTCCACCCCAAACCCCCCTTCCCCAAGAGCAACAGGCGTGCCCCGCAACCCCCGTGAGCGCTCCGGACTCTGTCCGGACCCCCCGCCCCGGGACTCACCGCCGAGAGCAGGCACCCAGCGCAGGCAGAGACAGAGGACGGCCAGGAACGCCTTTCTCCCCATTCCGCCTCCTTCCACGGCACAAAAGCTTCGGCGGAAAAAAAACCAAAACAACAAACCAACAAAAAACTTTAAAAAAAAGTAACTTTTTTGTTTTAATACCTACGGAGAATTAAAACACAAGTGCAGTGGTAGCGCGGTGCCCAGGCCTGCGGGCAGAGCCGTCCCCAGCACACCCCGCACAGCGCCACCAACACCCAACCAGCCTTAAGTGGCCCGCGATATGCAAATATGCAAATGAGCCCCGCAGCCATTGGGCGCGCGGGGCGGGGCTGGGCGGGGCCGGGGGAGCGGGGCTAGTTGCGCCCCGGGGGCAGCGCTGACCCCGCACCGACCCCACCGCCCCTGTGCGGGGCTGTCCCCGCAGCCCTCCCGCGCCCAGCGCCAGCCCTGCCCCTACAGCCGGGATGCGGCTCCGGCCGCCTCGCGCCCTTGGTCCCTCCCGCTCTGCTGGCTCTTCCCTCTCATCCCCCTGCCTTTGCACCAGTAACCAGCCGCCTGCAAGGGACCTTGCCGAAACCTTGTTTTGCCAGCACTCAAGGGAATACAGGTTTGAAGAATTAATTAAATCACTGGAGATTGCATCTGTGCTCTGAGAAATACAAAATTGATTCTTTGAGCTTTCTCTGCCCTCCTCTTGGAAATGCAGTTTACAGTGAGACTTGCACGGGTTGCCACTGGGTGAAAGATCAGTTATGCAAGAACATTAATTTAGTAACAATACTAGTTTTCATTTCATTGTCCAATCTGTTACTAAAGGCCTAGCTTCAAAAAGAAGCTTATGACACAGCGAATGAGGAATCCCTGGGTATTGCAATGTGAAGCAAATGGGATTCACTTTGAGGGTGATCTTGCTCATACCAGGCACCTTAGGAGACCAAAACGTATCTGGTTTATATTAGTGAGGCTATTCAATAAGAGGTTGCTCAAGTGTAGCACAACTGAGTCACTTTCCAACTTTAGATTCCACTAAAAGACCAGTAAGATCTGTGAGAATACATCTAGACACAACTAGAAGTTCCTCCACCACCAGTTTATATTTAAATCTATTTACATCCAAAAGGCATTGGAAGAACTTTGTGGGGGTACAAACTGTTCATGCTGAGACTTTCTTTTGCCCTGAGACAAGTGGGTAGCAGGGAGGGGGTGCTAACACAATGGGTCAGGCAGTGCGACGGGGTGGAAGTCAGAGCCAGGGAGTTTGAGGTGAAGAGGCTTGGCGTAAGGACATACCAGCCTTCCTCACCAGTGGATGGTGGTGCTGTGAGACTGGCAAAATATGGTTTGTGCTGCATCTTAATAAGTACTGATCATGTCCTCTGACACTCAGTGTTTGAAACCTCTTGTCAAAACAACAGCAAGAAGTTTCTCATGTCTTTCTTTTTCCCCAGTGTGGACTACACAATGCATTTCTCTTGATCTAATTTGGTTGAACCTCTATAGTGTAATTTCCCCCTTTGAAATCAGCCTGACTCTATCTAAGGTCAGACATCCTTCCTAGAAAAATTCATTCCCTGATGGCAACGTTTGGCAAACTAAAAGAATAAATACTTTAAGGCAAGCTGCTGTAAGGTTAATCACCTAATCACAGGTGATGCTACTAACCCCATCAGAAAAAAACAGAACATGAAATCTACTGATTTGCACAACTACATCCATGGCTAGTGCAGAAAAAATAAAAAATTTGCATTGCAATATGACTGTGGGAAAAGAAGTAGTGTGGTGTAGTTTTAACTGCTTATGGAATCAGATTAAGCAGATAGAAAGGAGCAGTGGCAATGCTTGGCACGCCAGCCCTGCATGGACTGCTGGCCCCCACTAAAGTCTGCAAATCCACAGGTTGTAATCAGACTTTCAGTTAATTCCCCATACAGATTGTGAAACCCATCAACAGCAAGGGCAAGTAGCAGATTTACAAACTACTCAGAATGAAATCTAATTTGTTCCACTGAAAATGCTTGTTTGCATAATTTTTGTTCATACTCATGCCAAATTTTAAGACATAGAGTTATGTATTAAAAAAAGTTATGCAAAGTCTCCACCTAAAAAAAGACTAGGAAAAAACATTCAAAAGAAAAAAATAAAACACTGAAAGAAAATTTTCAAGTGGTAAAACACAGGGGACGGGAATAATTCTGATTTCTTGGCCTAAATCTGTTGTAAACTCAGATGCAAAATAATCTGAAAAAATGGGACAGAGCACATTTTCCAGCATTTAAAAGCTTTTTGTTCCTTGCACATAATCATGATCAACTGGAGAAGAAGCTTCATGGCATCAACTCATGGTGCTTCAGTGCAATCATTAACTTGCTTTGAGTTCCTCTTCCTCTACAAAATACATAATCCTACAGGGGAAAGCAAAGCTCTGTCTGTAAAACAGTGCCTGATTTACAGTACTCATGGACTCCGAAGTGGGTGGAAGGTAATATAATGACAGCTAAAATACATTGCTTCTAATAAGGCCGAGGGGGAAACCTGGAGGAACGGAGAGAGGAGTTGCGTAACAAGGTTGTTATTTGTACCCACAGACCACATAGAAGGTTAAAGTCAAAACAAGCCCACATGTGTCTCCAATACAACGTGTGCAGCATTGGTTTATGTGGTGCAGCTGTGCTAAACCTCAAGCAAATTCACTGGCCTCACACAACAGCAAGCAAGGGAAGAACCAACCCCAAAATTTCATTTCCAACAACAGTTCTCCAAGACCTTGAAACACAGGGAGAAGAGGAGGGGGTGGGGCATGGCACAACATGACACTGAACATTTTTGTGCTGTTTTAATTCTATTACTATAAAAGATCTGATAGCGGAGGGTGAGAAGTCTTCCAACAAAAGTATCTGCTTATGAACAAGCAAAAAACATGTTCTGGTCTCCTTCTGGCTAGGAAATACAAGTAAATAAGTAGTTTTGCTTTATTTGGTTTTTTTACCCTGTAAATATTGCAATTTGCTCTTTCCCTCACAGAAGAAAAATAGTAAAAATAAAGCCAAAAAGTTGGAGTGAGCTTCCATATTCTGTGCTAGAAAGTTCAAGAAACAAACAAACATAAGAATGAATCCTTTTCTCCTGCTTTAACTTTGTTCAGAGACGAAATGTTTCTTAAAATCTATTTTTCTGAAAGCCAGCCATTTTTAATGAAACCCCAGTTTGGGGATAAAAAATAATTCTTCCCTTCTTGTTTCAATAATCATTAATTGGGCTACAGCAATAGTCTTACATGCAGTGGAAGTCCTCTCATCCTGGGATGAACCTTTTTTCTGTGCTCTGAAGAAGGAGCAGCATGACACCAAATCATCCAGGGGCTTGAAGATGACTGTAGCAAGCTTGTCCCACCAACAAGCCCTTTTTATGATGCAGTATTTACCTGCTTTTCCAGTGGCAATGAACGTGGTGTGCAGGTACCTTTCACTAGGGGCAGGGGCAGCCCAGTGAGAGGCAGGCATGCAGGTAGGTGAGAGCTACAGCTGCGGGACAGTCTGTGTGTTGTGGTTACCCGGAACCTCCCTATATGGGCAGCAAGGGGAAAGGTGACAGCAGGAAATAGCTGTGTGTTTTTTTCGGAGCACAGTATGTGCAGCTTCACGAGTGATACCTGGGAGACCTCAGCTGATGGCATAGAAATACGGAAAGATATGCAGCAGCTGCAGCTCTGACTGCAATAGACAGGGCACCTGTTCCTTGTGCTCATTTTTCTGTTTTGCAGAGAGGTTCTTTCAGTCTTTGGTGCCACATAAGAAGCAGCTATTGTGTCTTGCCTTGCTTATCCTTTCTATTGCTGTGATAAGACATGTTGTTCTGTTCCCAGGTTGCCTTATCTCACAGACAAGGTCCTCTCTCACCGATTAGCACAAGGATTCATTCCTCTTCATTTCGCTCTCTCATTTTCAGTACACAGTGAAACTACCAACTCTTTCAGAGAAAAGAGATACGGAATAGAGCAGGATGCCCTACTCTGCCGGTGAGCTTAGATCCAATTGTAGACTAAGCTTGCACTATGCTTGTCTCAACTGTGCTTTAATTAATGATCACACTGATGGTAGTGCCTGCCAGAGTCAGCTGGCTGTCTCTCCAGACACATCTTTCAAAATACAATGCCAGGGGAGAGACATTCTGACATCCCTTTTTGGGTGGCATGTAGGGGAGTGTAGTCCAACTCCCTGCTCATTGGCCATGGCTCTGGTTTGCGGATCAAGTATGATCCCCTTCACTATCCCTCACATGGCTCCCATATCCTGCCTGCAGTAGGTTAAAGATGATGTTGTCTGAAACTTTTGCAAGGTTGCGAAAATGTGCAAGGGCAGAGGGGAGGAGGAGAGAAAAGAGCTTTTGCCTGACTGAAAGTGCTCAGTACCAGCAGTGCTCCGGTGCCCATAAGGGCATAAGCAAGCCCCTGCATTTGCCATCAGGGTACCCGATGGAGAGACTTCAGCGCCCCCTGCTCTCTCTTGTTCTTCTCGTGCAATTTGCTAAACTTCTAACTCTGACCAGAGGAACAGAGCCTTCTCACTCATGTCCCAGCCTGGCAGTTTGTGTCCCTGCTTGCCAGGGGGAGAGTGAGTAGCGTGAGAGAGCACTGCACAGCATCACTGCTATGGGAAAACAAATCTGTCATTTTCCTTTCCAGAAATGTATCAGGGAAGACAAGCCACTTCTCTGGCCTCTGGGCTCTCCAGCAAGGGAGAAGATAATTGCATGCTCTCTGCTTTTCCTTTATTTTACTCTGCAAGGCTGACAGATGGTGTGTGGAGCAGCCAAGGCTGGATTCCAACTTGTAATTCCTTTGGTTGCTCGTAACTTACTGAGAACAGATTCCTCCTTGGGCTGACATTTCCATCTCATCCCAAAGGGGATTTATATTAATTTTTATTTAATATTTCGTCTGAGTTAGCATTACTGCTCTGGGATTTTGCTAGGGCTAAGGAAAAACGCCCTCATGGCTCAACACTTCTGCTGTGGACATCCAACCCAAGTGCTCATGGAGTGAGAGGCATGCTCCCAAAGGACATTTCAGCCCACCTGAAGTCAAAGCACAATTGTGCAGGGCCTCCAGGAACTACAGAGTAGTCCTGAAGTGATTTTGTGCTCATAACTTCTCAATGTATCAGTTTTACATCTCATGGAGATTTAAATGCATTTCAAACAAAGCCTGACCCCAGCTAGTGATACATCTTCAAACTATGAATAGAAAACAGGCTGGGTTTCCATATGCGCAGTTAAATTTCACTGTCTGATCTATTCCAATTGCCACATGTAAATAACCACAAAATAGTATTTATTTCCACATACTTCTTTCATTGCTTTACTACACTGTCTTGACAAGTATGCTGACACTTTTTAGGAATGCATTCAGCTGTCGTCCCTGTCCCAGAGATATTCCTTCCGAAATTAAGATATGTCAACAAAGAGGAAACATATACAGGAGGAGAAGGAGAGAGGAAGGGCAAGGGTGAAATAATGAGATCTCACTATTCATCAATCAACTCCAAACACAATGCCAGCTATGGGAGAAGCCTGAAAAATGGCAGACCTGGTCATGGAGGGCTTCAGATCCCATAGACAGGATTCTCCAACCTGAAAAATCACATTTTCTGTGGGTGCCCTTCTTTCAGGGGCAGCCTGTTAGGGAAGCACATCAACCTGGCCTTGTGGACACCAAATGATTCCATCATTGTCATCTGCTCATGGTAGCCACAAATCTGGTGAAGCTTTTTTCTGTTTTTAAAGTCTCGAAGTGCTCAGTTTGTCACATGTAATGTGCAAACCTCATGCCTGCTACTGGAGACATTGAAGAGGCCTGTTTCAGCTTCTGGAGTCCAGGGGCACCACCTCTGTGCATCAAAGGCAGCCCTGGAAACAGAAAGTATGGACAATCCACTTCAGGGTCCTCTCCACCAGCCAGAGGACACACACAGCAGATGAAAATTTGGCTGATTTGATGGTCTGTGACACCATCTTCCCCCTGATTCTCGGTTGCTGTGCCTCAGTGCTTCTCTGGGGCCCTAACAGACAGCAGTGAGACCTGGTTGCTGCTGGAGAGGAAACTATCCTCTGCAGCCCCAAGGTCATGCATAAGCACTTTACCGGGAGAGTAGGAAGCTGAGGCACCGAAGATTGAAATGGCTTGCCCCAAGGCTGTGTACAAAATCAGGAGCAGAAAGAGACCCAGAGCCCAGACTGTCTTTGGCAGGGCAAGTCCCCCCCCTGCTAGCCTTCCTAAGTGATATAAAACCAGAATAAATAATGAAAAAGTGGGAAAAGTATTTTCTGCCTCCATCTGCTCTGGAAGCCACTGATATCAGGCTCCACCAGTATCTTCATCTCCTCTATATTTCCATCTTCCAGAGGGTTCGGTAGGTTTATTCATGTAGAGTGGTGAAAAAGTAGTCATGTGTGTTTATGCACTGTGTCTGCAGTTGCGCAGATGGTGGGACATCAAACCAAAACGGTAATTCTTAAAAACCTTCCTATTTTTGTACTATGGTGGCCACCTTAGTAAATTTCCTTGTGTTTAAAGTTATAAAGAAGCCATTCAAGGGGTCACTTGAGGGTTAGAAATCTCCTAGGATCAGACTCCAGGCATGGATTAGGTAATGGTAATATTAGCATAGCCTGTTTTTCCAAGGCAGCTGATAACACTGCAACTACCAAACTATGACATAAATTTGCCCCAGGAAACGAGCAAAATAGCTCTGTGGGTTGTTTCAAATTACTTGTCCTGTGGGAATTTTAAGAATTCCTGTTAAATAATTAGGGACATGTGAACTTGATTTTTCAATCTGTCTGATGCCATGAGAACTCTGGGGATGAAGTTTTTTTAAGGAATATTGGTTCCTTTGTTGTTGAGTGAACTTCATCAAATTTTCCAGTGCTATGATGTTTAAAGTCACTAACATCCTTAAGTTTTTTTTATCTTGGAACAAGACCTAAGACTTTCAGACCTTTGCATGTAGAAAAGGGTTTTTTAACCTAAAACTCATGGGAAAACAAAATCAGCTGAAATTCCTAGTGCATAGTGTATTGAGGGCTTGCACAACTGAGGTGGAGGTGCAGAAGCAGTGAAAACTCCCTTTGACCAGTGGGAAGGTCCCAGGAACTTGCCTGCTTTGCTGTTGGCAGTGGACCCTTGCACCAGCCACCCACTAGCCCCTCAGACCACAGGATGGGCTGAGCTTTTGCTGGGCATGGGAGCACACCACTGGCTGGGTGCTGCCTCAGCCAGCATACCCATGCTGCACCAAAGCCTGTGTGCTGGAGCTAGGTTCTTCCTCTTCAGTGAAAAGAAATTATTAACTCTCCACTGCTGATTTATGTTTTCCTCCAAGCACCGAAGCTTTCCTGAGGCCATTTTGATGGAAACCTTACAAAATTTTGTTTTGCACGACATTTCTTTAGGACTACCAAATGGTCTCATTCTTCTTGGTGCTCATCCATGCCACTCAGCTACTGTTGAATGCCTCAACTTTCCTCCAGTCCAGGACCAAAGAAGCACTTTCCCACCTAGGAGCTCTAGCACAGATTTTAATTCAAAAGGCAGTTTCTGTCTCTTCTGTATGCTCAGATTGTTCTTAACAGAGATGGCTTTTTCCAGGGATATCTGTATTTACCAATCAGTCTGGAGATGCTTGGCTACTTGATGCTTATGCACCCTGAAGGACTAAATGGGGACTCTCTTTGGCAGCATTCTGGACCTAGATGTGATCTTCAGTTCAGGTTTTAGAAATATCACCTAAACCTTCTGTAGGTGTTGCTGCAGAAAATGTGAGGAGATGCTGGGAACGGCATGGCACTGCCCCATCCCACAAGGTAGGGAACCCAGCCCATGCACACCAATTCCACCATATGGAGAAGCAGAGGTGCATACAATTGCATGCATACCCTGTTGTTTTCTAGAAGTGTTGTGGTTGAGGTACGGGGTTGAACTGACAGGCCTGAGGAAATTGTAGAAAATACTAACAGCAGAAAGAATGAACATTTCGGACTCTAGCTTAAAAACTGTTAAGGTTTCCTTGTTTTGTTTCAAAGGACAAATATTGAGGTAATTTTTATTTGTCTTCTGATCTTTGAGGTTTAACATTCTCAACATCAAACTCTTCTCTGTGGCCATGAAGGCTAAACATTTACTCTTCTGTAACGTAACCTATGAGTCATAAGTAATTGCAGGACTGGAAAAGGAGTCTTACATAAACTACCTGCTTCCATTAGACATGCCCTCATTTCTGAAAGATTCAACTCTGTTTTGGGACTAGTGAACAATTCACAAGCTGCCACTAGTTTTCTCTTACTTGCTAATCTCCAATCAGATTTAATGAATAATTCTTCTTTCATTTATTTATGCTGGCCAGCAAACTAGTGGAAAGCCACTCTCTGATTCCCTCAGTGGTTCATCTCTGGATATTGTGGTTTGTCATCTCACCAGGCAGCGATTATTTTTTTTAAATCGCTGGTTTGATCCCTGTATTTCTTTTCCTTAATAGTCTGGAATGAGGAAAAAACAAACAAAAAAAACAAAAAAGAAAACACCAAACAAACCCCTCACAATTTTTTAGAAGTAAAAAATACCCTTAAAGGAGCTTCTGTTTGTGGACATGGTGAAAACCAGTTCTTATACAAAGTGTTCCTTTCAAAGGGGAAATCTAAAATGTTCAGTCATTATGTTTTAGGGACATTACAGGGCTCTGATTAAAGGGGAGAATGAGCCTCCCAGTTGCTTTGCAGGCAATTGAAGAGGATAGTCTGCCCTGTTTGGTTCTGGGCTGTCACCTTTATTCCTTCCCAAGATAAAGAAGACACAGACAACAGAGCAAACAAAGTTAATGGATGAAGGCAAATTTGGGGCTGATTAGGCATGGTGAAGGAAGGAGTCAGTGCTCCGTGGATAATTCACGATGAAACAGCTGCAGGCTTCTCTTTTGTGGCAGAAGTAGAGCTTAGCAAAGTGTTTTCAACCTAAGCAGTGTTTAACTTTGAAAAGTTAGGTTATGACTCAAACACAGTATTTTGTAGTTTGGGGCTGAATGAAACTAAATTGCTCAAGACTGAAAATTAATTCCATCCAAACATTTTGTTTTAACACTTTTTAAAGCAAAACAATGATTCTTAAAACTTTCTGGTCTAGAACCACCTTTCAAATTTGGTTTTTAAAGAGAAGAAAAGGAAATGACCACCTAGCTCCTGAAATAAAATTTGAATATTGAATATTTTTTTAATTTAATGAATAATTTTGCTCACTGATGGTTTTAATTTCTGTTTGGTCTGAGGTATGTCAGCTGTAAGGTATTTTGTCTCACTGAATCTCTTCCTGCATCCAACTACTTTCCATTCAAAGATCCATAATTCCACAAAGACCAATTCAGCTGCTCTGTGCCCTGTGCAAGTGTCAGTCTCAGAGGTGCTAAGAACTATACACTGAGTCCAGCTGCCAGGGGAAGACACATATCTCTTTCTGTTTGCTGGAACAGTACAAGCCAGAGAAGTACACTACAAATTTGCCAGCTTCCTGATCCTGTCAGAAAAGTAACACTCTTAATGGAGCCCACTGCCATCATTCGTAGTCTGTGTTTTTGGGATCTCTGCAGAAGATCCCAATTCCATTGGTAAGGACAAAATCAGTATCACAAATGCCATTAATAAGACATGCTTGTAGATATCTGGAACTTTCTACAGACAAGACACATTGGAGCTCTTGTCTTTGGGCTTGAAAACAGTGGCAGGTCTCTGCATACAGACCTGTGCACATAGAGGTGCATAACGTATACTCCAAATGAGTGTTGTAGGACCAACCCCTCCAATTTGCCTTGCAATGCATTAGAACAAAAACTAGTCAGTTGTCCACTTTCCTATTGAGTGAGGCAACAACAGGTCTGTATGCATTTAATATATTTAGGCTTAAATTTACATGAACATTTTAAATTTCTGACTCTGGCCAATTTTCTTCCCCTTTCCCATTTTCATTTTTCTAAAGAAAAAAAAAAGGCAAAACAAAAGCATAGTAATTTTTAATTATATGTTTTTTTGACAAAAATGAAACATGTATATCCCCAAAAAGTAATTTACAGAGATTTATAGTATCAGCATAAATTTAAAAATTGGAAACTGAATCTGAAAATGTGAATACATGAAAGACATAAATGATTTTTCATAATTTAGCATCTCTATAATTGTTGCATTCTCTCTCTCTCTGGAAAGGTATTTTCTTATGGAATAGCACACTAGGTGCAGTAAATCAGCTCAAATTAGCTACTAGTAACTTTGCAATACCTGGCAGTGAAGGTTTCCTGAAACAAGACCTTTTACTAGATGGCCTTTTTCTGACCAGACGGCCCCCTCCTTCTACAATGAAGGGTTTACACATGTGGAAACAAAGTCTGGAACCTCCTCAATAGGAATTACTGATTATCCCATTAGGATTTACAAGCGAACAGGCTCATTCTTCCCAAATCAACTTGTTGGTAGATTTTGGTGCTGTTGAAACAAGGGGCTGGGGGCATTGATTGACTTGACCAAGGAACAGTATTAGTTTCCTGCTGGAGGCCTGCTGAATTATGTCAATGTCAGTGTGTGTATCTCTGCCTAGTTACTCCTAGTTACTGCCTTCTCCTGCTCTCGCTGATGCTCAGTGAGAAATCCCCTTCCCCGATTTTGTTACTGTGGCTGGATACTGACAAAGACAGCAAGAGACCTACAGCAATGATACATTACCTCACCACCTGTCATCCAAAGATCATAGCATGCGTTGCAAAAGCTAAGTTTCCAAAACCACGGCAGGCTGGGTTTCTCCAGGAACAGGAGAAAGGAAACAGTTTGGAGGAAGAGGACCCTCACATCCTGAAACTGCATGTGAAATTTACACGGACAACTCCCTAGGAGACCACAGCCTCCAGGAATGTGTGAAGTGTGTGAACTGGCCGAGGAATCCAGTGTGTCTAGAAGCACATACTCCCTTGTGTCAGCAAGCTAACTAGTGCTGGTTATGTGGAGTGGTGTATCTGCAACCCTTCCCTTAAGCACCTGTTCTGGAGGCAAAAATTTGGACTGGCCAGGGAGTGGTATAGCCTGGCCCATACACCAGTCCATGTTGCTTATAGCGCTCCTGTAATATCCAACCCAAAATTCGAAGTACGAAAAAATAAAAACCAACCCTTGTGAAAAGTGCCAGGAAACTGAGATTCTGAACCTCCAGAACTCCAACCACAAACAAACAAACAAACAAAAAGCCCAAAAAACAACTGCAACAGGTTCATACAGAAGTTTGCTTCTTTCTATGCCAAGTAATTCTTGCAACATCTGTATAGCACAAAGGTGACCTCCTATCTACCTGACAGGAATTCAAGTCAGTTCAGTTCACTAGCTTTGTATGTTATGACTGCGCAAGCTGGGAAAACTTCTCATCTTTAAAAAAATTCAAGATATGTGGTCAGACCAGGGGAGTTTTCATGTAAAAAAATTTATTTCTTGCTAAAACTAAAAACCTTGTTGAGAATAAAAATATATAAATTGTAAAATAATTTTTTGATTTCTTTCTCATGTGACAAGCTCCTTCTTTCACCTGTCATACTGTTCTGTATTGCAGGAATACACCCCGTTTCTTAATCTTTTTCTTGGGCTGATCACTTTTTTTCTGCCTTGTTCTCACTTATGAACATGTCTTTTACTTTCAACCCAGTAAAGCCAAACTTGTCCTTAAGGGTCCTTGTACTTGGGTAAATCATCTCAAAAAATCACTGCTTAATAATGCAAGAAGAAAATCAGGCCTATTCCCCTCTAGCCTCGAACTTGCTGAAACCCCAGCCTCATGTTTTCTTCCAAGACCTTACACCATCCATTCTCTCTCCACACCCACATTCACTGGAAAATTAACCTCTTCCCCAAGGATAGAAAAGGGCTATCTCAGTCCCTTGGGAGTCCAGCCATGACCTTTTTAAAAGTTAGAGGCCCTTCCTGTATGACACAATGCCCTGGGGAGAGTACACAGCTGAAACGGCATGAACTGTGCTTGCATTGCAGCCTGCCCTGCCAATTGATTGCTAAATGAAACTCAACATCCACAGCAGATGCTTATCTACATCCTGCAAACATCATCTCTCTGTGGTGGATCTAGGGATTGGTGCAGCTTTGTGGACAGGTATTTGAGGAAAGGTTGATGTGCACACTGCAGGCTGAAAACACTGCCTTGTAAAACTACTTGAATACAGCTGCGGCATGTCCTCACCAGCTTCTAAGGCTTCTCATTCATTTTTTTGGGTCTGGCCCTTTTGGTTGTATGAAGTGTTTTTATTCATCTCCACATATGAAAATACAAAAGAAAGAGTGCCTTATGCTGGCAACTCACTTGATTAGCCAATACCTTCCCTGTGAAACCTTGATCATGGGTTTAAAGCAGGGCCATCAAAGTGCATTAAGTCCTTACACAGAAAAGTCCTGGTCCAGCACAGACTTGGCACACTGAAGCATTTTACGTGCAACCTAACTAGAAACACATCACCTTCCTAAGACTTTGCTTGACTGAAGGCCAAATACACAGGGAGGTCTGCTCACAAATAAGCAGAAAAAGTGTCTAAGTATCATGTCTTGTATCTTTTGTCCCCTATAGCCCCAATAAGGGGCAGTGCTCAGTACTTTAAGCCCCTCCAAGTCCAAGAGTATCGTGGCAAACAGCCAGCATTGCAGGTCTTCCCACTCATGTTTCTGCCCTGCAAATCCTGAGACAGTCAACTGGAACAACTCTCTGGGACAAAGATGATGCCGTTGCTGTCCCTACACCTATTCAAGACCAATTTTTGGCAGTCATTTTTCCCTTATTCCTTGTCTCTCGGGAATATAATTCAGCCCCCAGAAAGTCAAACACAAGATTCAAGAGCTGTTCAGCTAATTCAGCCAGACAAAAGTTTCAGTTGTTTTTCCAGATTACCTATGGGATTTGATGAACACAAAATTAAAACAGTTTTAGGGCCTAATCCAAGACAGAGAGCACTCCCACTGTATGGTGCGTAAAACTGGATGTCAAGACAGAGATCTTTTACTGTGGGCGAGAGATTTCAAAATTTCTTAGAGGAACTCTTGACACCTATTTAGTTCTAAACTGGGCACCTAAACCATTAACTATTCTGGAAGAACTCAGCATTAGTAGACAGTATCAAAAGCAGACAAAAAGCTGTAACAGACAGAATTCTTTCCAGGAAAAGTATGAGAGTTCCTACATGCTCCAGGCTGTGTGTTCAGTACAAGAGTTAAGAAGACATTTCTGGTTTATCAGGTGAGGGCAGGGAAAATACTGAAAAAGTGAAAAGGAATTTGCAACCCTAATATGTACGTCATTAGATACAAAGATAAAGGACAAACACTCTTGGGAGACTACTGCCAAGATAGACCAAGTTAAAGGCAAAGGGGGTGACATATTCCCCATAATCTGTATTACAAACAGTAAAATGTGAAAGAAGGAACCGAAATCTCCAGACAGAAGACCATCATTGTGCTACAGAAGTATCTAGACTGTTATGAAAATTCAGGAAAGAACAGGATGAATTGGTTAATTTTGCAACAGGACATAACCTTCTACAATTCATCCCCAGTGTACAGTTAGGAAAAAGACAGTATTACACAAATTACGAAACATATTGCTAGTCGTATCTATTTTAAACTTTCTTCATTATTTACTTAAATTAAATGCAAGCTAAGAGGTTCAGAAATATTTCTTAATATATTTTTGCCTCAGGAAAGGTCACTTGCTGCAGGGGAGTTTATTCCAATGGGGTTGATTAGTACCTTTAGCCTGTAGCTCTCTTTCAGCCATCAGGTTCTTACCATAAGCAAATTGACCAAAGACAACTTACTGCATTGCAAATAAAACACAGCTTAAGTCTTAAAGATACCTGAAGTAAGCAGTTCCTGTCCTAAAGCAAGTAATCCCCAATGCTACCTTCAATTCAGATATCGTGTTCAATATTGAGATTGTAAAATTATCCACAGTAATTCTGTCTTGTATCTTTTCTCAGATGGCCTTGCAGACCTTGAGCATGGGTATTTCATGTCTGCAGGCAGGAACAGATGTGGCCTCTGAGCCAATACCTTTTTGTGGTGAGCTCTTGAAGAAATTCTGCACCCCCAGGAACTGAAACACATTTGTGCAGTCCTAAAGAGGTGTTAAAAAAACTATAGGACATGATGGCTGGAAGGAGAATGGGTAACACAGGGCAAATCTTATTTTCAGACTTAATCTGAAAGACCTTGGTCACTCAAAACCCTGACACAGGGACGTCAACTAATATTTGTCATGGACAAAAGATTTTGTAACAGTTTCTCCAAGTCTGGGGCAACAAACACCATCAAAAGAAGCTAGACTCTTTGCTATGTCTCAGTTTCCTCCCATGGGTCTTTCATCTGCCAGACTCTGCAGGAGACACATTGACATCCACAGACGTTCTTGGCTATATGGTATTTCTAGGAGAAGAGAAATCACGGTCATATTCAATGTGTACTCTTGCACTGCTGCAAAAGCATACAGTTCCTTGCCAGACACAACCATGGCAAGTCCTTACCAATAGCTAATATGCCTTGGAAGGGCTTAGTCCTGAATGGAGGAGAAAAACTCTGAAGTCCAGTTCAAACCTGCTCATGGACTTATCAGCTTTGATAAGAAGCTGGTAGCTGGTTTTGTGCTCAAATAACATTAGTTCTCATGGACACTGAAAAACCCATTCATTATGCGCTTAGGATGTGAAAATACTAGAAAGAGGGACCCTTATCTCAGGTAGAACCCACAAGTTCCAGGTTAGCACAACTAGCAGTACCTGGCACACCTCAGCTCCATGCCAGTGCTTGCTAACAGGCTATAAATGGAAGAAAGGATCTCTGGAATTCATTGATTAGGCTGACAAAAAACCCCTAAAGTCCTCCCCCGAAAACAAGACCATTCTCCATGGCATGTCTTGAACAGCTTATTACTCTGTCTCCAAATAAAGATATTCACTGGCTGCAAATCCAGTAGTCACACAGGCTTTCAGGGACACATATGTGATGTTAGAACAATTCGTCATTTTATGTCCTCTTTTGCTACTGGGTGGTTTGTTTAACTTTCAGGACATGATAGAGGTCCTAGGGAGCTGTATATCCCAGGTACATCCTTCCCCTCCTGATACCTCTTTGCAGTCACTAGAGATACTTAGGAACAAATAAAAACCCTCATTTACATGCCTTCTCATTCCCTCTGGAGGGCATGGGGGCTAGAAGAAAGTGCCAACATGCCTCTACAGCACTGTCATCCTTCAGAGGCTTTGCATGGCCTCTTCCTCCACTGTGGCTTTCCTTTTCCAGAGGGTAGCATGCCACACCCATGTCAGTGACAGCATCCAAAGTCTCCCAACAGCTTCTGGTCAGGTGATCCATTTTGGTACTAAGTCCTAAACTTTGCTTGTCCTGAGTACCATAAAAGATAAACAGTAATTTTCTTTTAAAAAGTAATTTTTGTTATTCACAAAGGATCCTTCTTTTCTGAAGTCAAGTCACACAGGTATGTGTAGTGTGAGCAAGTGAGGAGTCATATTTTCTTCCTTTGTTGTTTTCATTGTCTTCCTTCCCGTCACCAACGTGGCTCCTGTAACAGCGCCTGAAACACTCCTGGAAGCAGCACACATGGGGATGAATGGCCCACTGCAAGGACCAGGACCTCCACGCTCACCAGCCCCTCATGTTCAGGCAGCTGAACCATTCTCAACTCTTCACTATCACAGCAATGCCATAATGTGTACCCAAGGAGACTGCTTTCAGGGCCAGTTCAGTCCCAATGAGTGGATGTCATGACAGTGATGGTATGCCCTGCAAGACAAAAAGCAAAGTTGAGGAAGGGCTGCCAACAGGAGAACAGGGTCCCAACCAAGTCTGAGGAGGAGATAATTTGTGTTTTGTGCCGCTGCTGCCTCTGAGGGACTCTCTCAGTTGAAGGAAGAGGCCCGTTCAGGTCAGACTGACCAACGGGATTTGCAGCCAAGGCCATTATGGTCACAGGAGAAGGAGCAGGATTACTTAACTGCAGATGATTAAAAAAAAAAAAAAAGAAAGCAAAGGTATCTCTTAAGCATGGACTTCTACTTGGCTGTCAGCTCCTTGATTGCACAAATGAAGGAGGGGGCATGTGTAATTTCTCATGGTCACAATGCACAAGCTCTACATTCACTGGTTTACTTTAACCCATAATTTCTTACTGTAGAAGCCTTCCTGTTCTATTTACCCTTTCTTATACAAGTTCATTATGAGATGGTCTGGGCATTACATAAAATACATCAGTGATGAGCCTAAGAGGCTAATTTCCCCATAACTCCTCCAGTGTCAGAGGACAACAATATGCAAGAACCAATTTATACTTCATAACAAAGAGATTAGCTACCAAAGCTGTACCTTGCAGTCAATAGTCTGTGAACCCTGTGCTTTCACAGGTGTCACACCAGATCTGCCTATTTTGGGTGGAGGGTTTGGACACCCTAGTAATGTATGTAATCTTGCTGGTTACATGTGTTAAGGAATCTGAATCACTCTCAAATTTTCTTTAAGAGTCTGCAACCAAAAATGGGAAAGTCACTATATAAGAAGACAATCTGAGTCCACCCAGGAGAACATCCCACAGCTTGTCATACATCACTCTCCAAGAAGAATAGACTCCAGTGCTATGTCACAAATTAAAAATGAATCATGAAAGTGTAGTGTAACTAGGCGTCATAGAAATTATATACAATGGAATTGAAAGTCTTGTAATTCACAGTGAACATCATCTGATGCTAATTATATTCTTCATTCAGGAGTCTTCATTCTGAACAAAAGAATATTATGAAACAAACTGAAAGTTATTTAATAATGGTCATCAGATAAGGAAATGTATTCTCCAGGCCTTACTCTTGATTCACAGCTGATGTTCAGGGGCCAAAATCATTACCTCTTGTTGGCAGTTTGAGGTGCGAGGGAGAACACACATCCTTTCACATATGGGTGAAGAGAGAAAGGTCCTAAAATCACTTCTGTGTCCTAAGGTCTTCTTGATGGCGTGTCTTCCACATGGCTTAGGTTCCCCTGCCAGATAAGTCACACTCTTACTTCATCAAGATGTAGAGTTGCATTTCAGTGGTGTAGATCAAGGATCCCAGCTGCACAGGAGAAACCATATAAGGTCCATTGGGGCTATTCCATCTCCTGAAAGAGCAGACATGCACTCCAAGCTTTTCCTATTCAGAAGATAGGGACAGCATGTGGTAAGAGAAGATCACTGTAGAACCAGGAATGGCCTGCTCACCTTTGCCATGGGCAGTTTTCATGATGCCTCACATGTATCCCATATTTGTGTCAGATGCCATGCATAGCTTAGAAAATAGTGGTCTATCTGCTGTGCAAAGGCATCGTCATCCTGGGTACTGTAACTAGAACACTGGCATGTGCCAGTATACTGTCTTGACATAAAGAAGCAGACCAACCTGATGGAGGGGAAAACAATGGGCTTTGACCAGCTCATAAAACTTACTCCACACTCCATGAGTACTCCATGCACTGGTCCAGAGATGACTTAGACCTAGTTCTCCTTCAGAGTACTGCTCAACATTTTTGTAGAGACTGTCCTCTGCCAGTAGGTGAATCACACAGTTTCCCATCCCCATGCTCAAAGCATAACACATTAGCGGTGGTACTTGTGTTGTTATCCTGACCTGAAATGTGATGACACAGAAATGGTTGGATAAAAGTTGTGCTTGGACCTTCACTTCCTTGAACCAAGATGAGCAGCAAAATGGTTAGCCTCTTCCTTCAAAGACAGGTGTCCAGGGTGATCTTGGGCATGTTACTTTGTGTATGCTATCCACCTCAGTAGTCCTCTCATGAGTGAACCAAGGATATGCCTTCTGCTCATAAATCTAATCCAATGGTTCTGAATACTGGGAGGTCCTCCAGGACACTCTGTCCACAAAGAGATAAGAGACCCTGAGGTTTACCCTGGAGTCATCTGTGTGTCTATATATTTTTTCTGGATGCAAGACAACATTGAGAGGGGTTCAACACTTAGACTTTCAATTGCCTTTGTTCTGTTTGCCTTTCTCCTCATATGCTCCTCCTCTCCCAATAGCCTGTAGGGAGTCGTGTCCTGTGTTGGCAACATAGCCATTCCTAGCTTGCCAAGCTCTCTTTCCTGGAGTGCCGATTCTCAGCAAAGTTGCATTTGCAGCGACAGGAACTTTCAACATCCACTTCAATGACAGGAACTTTCAACATCCACTTCAAAAAAATCTCTCCAGTAATTTTATGATAGAGAGATGGTGTCCCGAGTGCTATATTTCCAGGACAGGAAATGGCTATCCATTGGGAAGAAAGATGGCATGGCCACATCTTCGTCAGTCTGTGCCACGGAGTGACATAACGTGATTGCAATCATGATTGCAACCCAGCGCAAGACAGAGTTGTAATTGCCACTGGCATGGCTCCATTGGGAGCAGACTGCACTAGCACACCACTGCAGGAATGACAAGATCATGGTCTGCTGTTCTATAATGTTACAGGTAACCTCACCATGACATCTTGCTCACAAATTTATAATTTTATAGCATAAAACTACCTAGTTCTTCTGTCCCTGTAATTCCAGCAGGGAAGTGCATATACAACTTCATTCCTCTAGGGGTTAGAAATCACACTGTTTTCCAGCAAAAATTTAGACACTGGATTTGGATGCTTTTGCAGCATTGGGAAAGGTCGTGAGACTTTCCAGCTGGGACTACCTCTAAAGGCAAGGCCGAATATTTTGTTTAGCTTTCAGGCAATTAAGAGAGTAAGCAATGCCACCTACTGGCACCAAAATGGAAGATTTAACTACTCCAGTGGGCTGGTGCGATGGAAAGATCATAAAGAAGGCTGTCAGTGTTCTTCAGATGGTCTTTTGCAGCTGAAAGCGAGGCGGAGGGAAACAGAAGCTTTTCTCCTCACAAGTGTTGTTCGGTTAAGCTCAGTAGGAAACATTTAGCAGTTGAGTCACTTGCTTTCACCATTTGAGAATGAATAATAAGTAAAGTAGCAACTAGACCTGGCGCTGATGCGCAGCCTGCATGCCAAGGCAACACCTGAACGTCCCCAAAAGGTGAACATTAGGTGAAATTACACCCTTGTTTAGAAATATTTGTGGATAAGTGCAAATTTGGTTTAGGAAAAGCCTCTAGGATGGAAACAGTCTCATGCAGCTTCAGGAACTAAAGGATCAGGACTTCATTTCAGAAGGAGAAGTCATAAATGAAAATGTAAGGCTATGTCTCAAACACTGAATGGCTTAGTGGATGGGCAGCTGAGTAATTCCACTCTCATAATAATATGGATGCAGAAACATCTGCAAATAATAGGCTTAAAACACATGAAGAGAAACAAATAAAGCCTGTAACTAAACTACAGGTTATTCTCATGGTGACTGCCACTGTTTTTGTGGGTTCCCCCCGTCCCATCTCCAGAGGCCAAGTGCAGTGAGGTAAGCATTTATGCAGGAGTTAATGTATCAGTGAAGAACATTTCCAAGGTGTTGTTTATTTCTCGGTCCTGCTCCTTCTGAAGTCATGAGAAGGATGTATGGTTCCACAGCAGGCATCTGCAAAGTCTCCTCCTGCTCTGAAGTAGTGTACACTACGCGTCCAAGGAGCAGGAGATGCAAAACTTTGAGAGATCACTTCCCGAAGCCAAGCCAGAGAAGGTCAGCTGTGTCCCCTGGCAGGGCAAGGGAGAATGCGTGTACTGGCATTGCACAAGAAGCCCTGGGAGGGCAGACCCTTTACTTTTCTTCAGCAGCGGCCATTCATTTCCCTGACCCTGTAAGGAGTAGCTCTGACCATTTTGTCAGCCCCTATTCTTGCACTCACAGACGCCACAGGTGCCCATCCTAGAGCCAGCCCTATGGCCCTGTCTGCACCCAAGAAGGGTTTTCCCCTTGGTTTGCCAAAGTTTCCTTTCCCCATCCTCCTTAATGCCCATGGAAGGGATAGTCAAGTCATAGCAGGACATACACAAAGTCAGGATGTGAGCATTGGACCAGAATGCGTCCTGCATTCCTACCTCTCATTCACTGGCTGGGTGAAAGCACACAGATATCTGGCCAGTTTCTGAGTCAAGAAATGAGTGTCAGATCTCGAAAGGGAGCTTCTTCTTTGCCTATTTACCACCTTCCGGGAGATGCTGCTTTTTGTCTCCTTCGTTCACTGTCATCACAAAGCAGGGCTTTCAGCGGGTGGATTAAAACAAGGTATATTCATGCTGCAACAGCCATACCCTCTGTCTATGCCCCATGCTCAGAGACAGGCAGCACCATGCTGTTTGCAAATATCTGTGACAGCTGGAGACAAACAGGGAAAGGGGCTACTGTGACCCCAGGGCTGTGACCAGATTACTGCAGAGGCAAACACAGAGCACAGTAGTGCCTCGACTCAATGATCTTAGAGGTTTTTTCCAGCCTTCCATGATTCTGTGCTAGCTTCCAAGAGGGCATGTCTGCATTCATGCCTTTCAGTCAGAGGCTCATCAGCACTGGCCACAGCATGCCACAGTTCCTTACTCCCAACGAGCCCTTTGGGTGGCCACCATTCTTCCATCCTGCTCATGGTCGCTGGCATCTGTATGTGGCAGGAAAAAACTGAGGTGCTGCAAGGAGCAAGCTCAGAAACACATAGAGATAAGTAAAGCACTGAACAGTGACAATGACATGGAGGCAAGGCAGAGCAGCATGTGGTGCATGAGCCCCAGCCAGCTGCTGTCAGTTCTTGAAGCCAGTGTATATCTGACTGTTGGTGTACATTCTGACCCCTCTCCTGAAAAATTAATGACGGAATTAAAACACCACTAGTTCACCGTTACAGGTTTTCTTCTTTCAGTACCCTGTTTGGATCCTGCCCTGTGCTTTTTTAATAATTTTTGTGTCTGTCCTTAATAGGAGAAATCAATACACAAGGTATAAAGTCAAAATGGTGCCAAAGAACAACAGAGAAGTACTGAGAGACCCCAGCAACTAACAATGCAGAGTAAAATATCTTGAGGTCACATCCATTTGCACAGTAGTGTCTTCATACTGTATTAGAGCTACAACGTAACAAACTGAACACTCAGTCACATACATCCAGATAGTTTATTGTGAATTCCCTGTCCAGCTCTCATTAATATTTTGTGATATCAGACCATGCACAAGTTAATAAATTAAAAGAGACTACAATTAATTGCTGTTTAAATGGCTGAGATTGAAGATGTCTCTGTAGAAGCATTCACCTACTCCCCTGCCACCTGCTCCTGAAATAATTAGTTGCAAAGGAAAAAAAAAATTAACAGGCAAACATAAAGACATCAAATCTGAAAGAGTACAAGTTACAACTTTGCTAAGATTATTTTATTTCACATCAGTTTCAATTCAAATGCATTTAGGCACAGGCTTGGTACAGTTCTATCCTTGGGATGGGCTAAAATTGCACTGAAGCCAAAGGAATTGAAATCATCCAGAATCAGTGCAGCTAAAACACTGTAATAAAATATTTCATCCATGATAGTAAGTGGATTTAGGCAGTGGTTTAGAAGAGACTGGTTCATTTTCCTTCTCTGACACATCATTTCCTGATGGTTTCATGCTCTTGTACATAACAGGATGTGTACATCATAGCCTAGTTGTTTAAACACTACTTCAGGTGCATTGGTGGTGTAAGCTAAACCATGTTCAGATGTACTGCGTTATTTCAGGTCCAGTAACACCCTCCCAAGAGAGGGACAGGGTATCTGACTACAGTGATGTCTTAAGTTTCCTAAACCTAAACAAAATCCATATCATACAGCAATCGCAGGTTAGCAAGGTGTTTGCATACTGTCAGGATGAGAAATAAGGTAGCACTGTACAGGGGGAACCTCAGACTAAGACCTTCATGAGCAATAGGGACAGCATTACAACTGAGGAAGCACCAAAACCTCTCCAGATGCAGGGAGAAGAGGAACAGAAAGGTTCCACTTCTACTTGCCCCTATGGCAACCTAGGAGAGCTGTCACTCCCCAGAGCTGCCACTCAGTTTCACCATCCAGGCCCTGATTTACCTGACAGGCAGCCATCTCCAGTACAGGCAGTGACTCTTGACAGTATTTAGGCACAAGCTCCAGGCATTTAAACAACTCTCCTTCATTATAGCATTATGTGGACAAAAATCCAGGACATTCCCCAGATAGTACCTCTGCTCTGTTGTACTCAACAGCAGACTAACTCTTGTTCACCTGCAAGCCTTGCCAATGTACTGCCTCCTTGGGCTGGTGTTTATGGATGTGTTTTGCTGCTGACAGACTGAGCGTAGCACCTATTGTAGTTCAGGACTCACTGATGATCTGGCAACAACTATTTAATTCCAGGAGGGAGACTGCATTAGCTGGAAGTTATCATCCATGAAGAGACTAAAAATCATGCACGTAGAGATGTCTTCAGAGACAACTGCCAAGGAGCTTATCATCCAGTCTTTACAAACAGCCAAGCATGGGCTCATGCTGATTGTTCCATCACTAAGTCTTTTTCATGAATTTGGGGGAAGGTTTCAGTTATGATGCAAGAGTAGGATCTGCATACCTCAGGGGAAAAAAAGGAATAATTAGTTCAACATGGTGCCAGCAGAAATAATATAAACCATGTATTTTCATGGCTGAGGGCAAGAAGAAGCTCAGGGTCATGTATCCAGCACAAATTAATCCAGAGATAACTGTGGAAAAAAATCCAATGTTCTGTTCTGACTGTCAGCACCAACTATTAGGAGCAGTGAAGTCTCTGTGGAGAGGCAAAGGACAAGAAATGTGACTGTGTCTGTACACCCCATGTGAAGAAAACCAAAGGCGTAATACTGTGTCTGGGAACACTGTCCTTTAATGCCCATGAGTAGGGACACGGAGGAAACTAAAAGGGGCGAGAATCAGAGCAGATGTCCAGCACTGGGAAAAGTGAGAGCTCAATGTGTTTAACTTTTAAAGAAGTAACTAAGTAGGACATGACTGCAGTCCAAAAGCACCTCTGCAGGAGGGACAAATCTGGATCCCGATAGGCTCTTTAAGTAGAGGAAGGTACAATGGGAACCAATAGCTGGAAATTGAAGTCAGATGGTTACAAGGGTTTTAGAAACATTTGTAAAATTAAGGAGTAATTAACCATTTGTGGGAAGTAGCAAGGGCAGCACATTTAGATCTCTTCTGGGAGACCAAAGCTTGGCTTATCCATTGTACTGACATGCACACTATTGGGGCAATGCAGGCAGTGTAGAGCAAGGCTGAACGGTATCATAGCACCTTAGCTGTACCTTTCTCACCTTTAATTTCTCTCACATCATGCACCACAGGAGGCGAGTGAGGCTGAGCTGTTCAGCAGCATCGTTACCAGCAAGCTGCTCTTTGGCCATTACAGACCACTGGAGAGTTTTCCATCATACCATGCTATCTTCCTTGGGAGAATATTCAATTTTTTCTCCTCTCCTCCTTTTTTAGAGGGAAAGAACACCTCCTGAAGCCCTGGAATCTTAGCCATGTTTTTCTTCTCAGGACTCATGCTATGCTTTCCACACTTCTGCTCTTCATTCCCAGTTCAGCCCTAACAAGTGAGATGACACCTTCAGCTAATTTACATCTAAGTGAGCATTTTCAGAGTAAAGAATAAAGGCCTTACTGTGCAAAATGGCTCCTGTGGCAGCACTAATCCATAGTTGCTTGATGGATTGCCTGCCAGGAGTCTTTCAGGCACATCATTTCAGCCGCTAGACTTTCTGCTTTCTCACTGCTTAACAAAATAAATAGAGATGAATCATGGTGTTTAACATAAAGTTCCAACTCAGAATCAAAGCTGTTTGAAATGCACAGTGGTTTGCGCCACTCCATCCTTCCTTTCCCTTTGCTCAGGAAGAATGCTAAGTCCCAGCTTTTCTAGAACAGGCACAATGATAACCTCTTTGCAAAGGTCTGCCTTTTCTTCTGCAATCAGTGCTTGCATTCCCAATACAGCATTCCATTCCTCATTGCTCCCTAAAGTGGGAGCCATTTGGAGAGGAAAAAATGGAGATGTATGCCTGTGTGTATGATGGGAGGCTGATATTTCACATATGGCTTTCTTAGCAGCTGTGCTGCAATGCACAAACTGTTCCCTCTGCTCCTGCACCCATTGTGCTACTAATCTGTGTGAAAGCTCCCACCACTGAACTGTCCCCACGTGCAACTGCATCAGATTTGAAGCTACAAGAAGCAACAAGGAGCCAGGTTTTTCAGAAGCAACTGACTTCTCAGCAATAATAAATAAGTGTTTGGCTCTCCAGAGATTCATATTTCTATTCAGAAACAGTTTGCTGCTGATTTTTTTTAATCTGACTTTTAAATGGATAAAGCTTTTCATGAAACCCTATACGCCTACAGCCCACTAATAGCCTCAGAAAGGGTGAATAATCATAGCAGCAACTTTTTTTGCCCAAAGAGGAACATCAAGATCCAGCTAGCAAGTTCTGCCCCCTCTCTTATCTTGCCAACCCCATTAACACCCTGTGGCATAACTCAATCAGGTGGGAAGCTCAAAGTGATGCAGGATGCATATGCAGGCTCAGAGTAATGACTCATGACTTGCTGACACTGACACCAGCAAAACGTCTTGAGGCCACAGCTTGGAGCAAGGTATGGAGATGCCAGTGTTTCTCCCATGCTTGACCTTGGCCCTGCACTCTTTGTAAGCTTCCCCTGCTGCCCACTCTGTAATCCTCTGAAAGCCAGAGGACCTCTTTCAGGCTACTCTGGTATAGACTTCTTCACAGCACTGAGTTTTGTTTTACTCCACTTCTCAGCCCTTGAGCCCAGTCTGCCATTCAAGCCCTCTGGTGTCAGATGTACCTTGCCACTCTCCCAGAGCATCACAGTTCCTTGTAGTGTGACAGGGTGTTTTGCATGCTGGTAGGACATTTTGAGCTCGGCTCTGGCACATTTAGGAGGCTCCCACATCTTCCCCTCCGTCCTCAGGGGCATCCATGGCTGCAGCCACCACTCTCTCATCCCTGCCATGCCAGACAGGCCCATGCAGCTGCCCAGAAAGCAGGTGAGCTCTTCCTCTGCCTCTGGGGGCATTTCTCAGTGCTGCTGTGACCCTCTCTGACTCCTCCAGCAGCACTGGCAGAGCAGTGCAGGCAGGTGCCTGGCAGGAGACTTGCTCTGTGCACGGTTAAGGTCACACACTCCCCTTCCTGCTTGCCAGCTGAGGACAGGGGAAATTTCTCAGTCCTATGCAACTTAGGGCAGCTGGGAAGGTGCCACTACTGGGAGACCTAACAGGAAGCATCAAGGATGTACCCCAATAATCTGGGCTCAGATGAGAGCAGACATCTGAACAAGAGAGCATTGCAGCTGTGCACAGACAGAGAGAGAGTCCAGGTAGCCAGGAAATCCATAGGCAAACAGTGAGGAGTGAGTTCAGCAGCAAAGAGGTGGTGCACCCTGTTGAAGCTCAGGGCTTTTTGGAGCAGAGTGCCACATGCTGGCATTCTGTGGGGCAGCCAAAAGTACACAAGACCTGGATGTTCTTGGGGGCATGTTAGAACTGTGTACAATGGCATTTTGCAGAGTTAGAGAGGAAATCTGACTTGAAAAAGTTGATTTCAGACATAGCTCAGGTCCATGAAGGAACAAGAGGGACTTTCAGCTTGAGAGTTCTCCCTCTGTACTCCCACGTCACCATCTTCCACTTTCAGGGGAGGCAGTCTGGGGATGCACACAGAAAGCCAGTAAATGCATAGCACTGAGAGATATCAGAACAATGCATTTTCATCCTGCTGGATGGATTTTTGACAGTGCTACAAATATCTTATGGCTACATGGTACATGCCTAGCACAGCAGGCATGGCACCTTTTTTTTTTTTTTGTCAAGTGAAAAGCAGTTTACCTAGGCGCAAGATAGGTCCTTTGAAGTCTTTCCATCAGGGCTTTCCAAGCACAAATGTGTGGGAACTACAGGATGACATTTTCTGGAGAACCCTTTGTAAAAGCTGGGACACCACACTAAAGCACACAGCAAAGTCAGTCAACTGATCTGTTATCATGTGATAACAACTTAGTGCCAGTAATAATAAATCCATCCAGTGCTTTGCAGACTGAGCAGTGCTGGCTCTAGCACATTATCAACAAGGTCATTTCTAGCCTTAAAATCAGGGATTACTTCTTATTTGCATAATCCAAGTAAAAAAATCTTGCACTCAAAATACTTAGTTATAGTTGAGTAAATCCTTCAGTCTCCAGTATCCTTGCCTCTATTCTTCACCTTAGTTGTCATCTGACATATCCATGTTTAATATTTTCTGTGTTAATAAATTCTTTAAATTATAACTAAATAATTCAAAAACAAAGAAGAACTTGAATATTTCATACTAAAACCTAGTGTTTTATGGTTTCTTATAGAGTGAAGTTAATAAGCAGACTAGGCCAATGCTGTATAATTTCTGCTGTGCAATTTATGCTGTGCTTAAGCAAGAAAACAGGGGCTAAGGCTTAACTTTGTTTGAAGTTGTGCTTTCCTTTTCTCAACTGGCAGGATGGAAGTCACTGCCAAGCCAGAGTTAACATCCATTCTCAATCAAAGCAACTTCTATTTTTTTTTATAGTGAGTAAAAACAGCTTTATGAACAATTAACAGTAACAATCATCTGATCATGGGCAAATGACCATAGTGTGCCGTATCTTTGCCTTTGTTTATTTGTCTTTCCTAATTATTTTGTCTGCTAATCTTCATGCACACCAGTGCGTCCTGACCCTATTAACATTTAATGGCAAAAAGTCCAATAAACTTCTCACCCCTGAATTTCAGCTTGGGTATAAATCTTTGGAGGAAATCCACAGGCTGGAGGTGTGAGAGGCCTACACCTTGCTTAGCATAGCAGAACTCTAAACTCAGGTGCTACATCTGTCCAGTTCTACTGCTTGGTCTGAAAGGTGGGTTCTGCACTGAGGTAAGAGAGCAGTGCATATCCTAGAGGTGTTAGTAAGAATTGCAGAGATTCAGACAGTTGCGAAGTCTTCTCTGATGACAATTTACAACTAAACAAAGAATAATAATGAAGGATAAGACCAAGAAGGGAAGATCTTCACAAAGAAGGTGAAGGTGTCAAAGTACTGGACGCAGCTTAAAAAGGACTGTGACACAAAGTGATTCACTGCCTTTTCAAAGAGAGGCAAATTCACCTTCCATATGTGCTCACAAATTCCTGGGTGATTGAGTTACTTCGGCTTTATGTGCTTAATTTTCCACCTAGAGGACATTAGACCAGACAGAAAGATACAACATGATGTGGTCAGTTAGAACAAGGATAAAAGCACTAAGGGGCACAAATAAGCAAAGGATTACATACTCCAATGACACAATGCTACAAGTAATACCAGCAGTCAGAAGAGAAACAGCAATAACCATTGACCAATAACCATTACACCATTCAAGGTGAAATAGTGCAAGGACTGCAGAAACTCACCACGCCTCAAGGCATACCTGCTGAAGAAATATGGAATGAAAGTTGCACTTCAGCAGGTGGTACCTGAATGGACAAGGAGAGCATGGTGGTTTTTTTCTCCCTTCTCATTTTAATGTCCTTTGGGAAAATCAGGGTTCCTCAGAGTGGAATGACAAACCTGGAAATCTCATTACATGGGGGTGGATTTTGTTTTCTCAATCTTTTTTAGAGACATTTAGATGAGAGATAGATCAAGCAAATTTACAGAGGAAGTTTTCTAGGTTTGGCATACCAGTGAATCCACAATTTGTTGCCCTAAAAGCTCAATTGTCAGGTGATGAAAGTCAGTAGATGTCCTCTGCCCTTAGTACTTGAGTGATATATCCTTCAACTTGCACGAGCTGGGGTCAGTTGCCTCCACTGTGATTTCAGCAGCCAGAATTTTTCAAGTCCAACTCCTTAATGCTTGAATCAAGTGGATATTTAAACATCTCAAATTCAAGGGATCAGCCTTGGTGAGTCAGAGGGAAAAGACTGCTCTTTTGATTGATCACATCGCTGACTCAAAGCCAAGTACACATTTGAACAAGTTAAACTGTCCCCAGGGCTCATAAAACACTGTGCCAGGTGTTTTGCATTAAAGTCGTACCAGCCTCTGAAAGCCAAGCAGTTTGCAAACCATAAGGATTAATATTTGCTGCAATTGAATGTACATGGCCAAAGCCTCTGCTCTGGAGAGTCTGCAGTTTAAAACAGTATAGGTAGAGCTGGTGGGTACACATGCAGCTCTGAACTTAGTCTGCTTCTGGAGAAGGTGAGGGTGAAGCCTCCCTGGCTTCTGGGCACAGAGGCAGACCAGAGTGCAGGTGTGCTGGTGCAAACACCCGGCCTCCAGGTAGCTCCTGCCAGGAGAACCAGGCTCTTGTCTGTAATCGTGAGAACCTGAGCCTCTGATTGTACAGTCGGCACACGTGAGCCCCCGCAGGACCTGTGCAGCTCCTGATGCTTGGCAAGGAGGTCTTGTCAATCTGGCTGCACACTGAACTAAAAATCAAGACACATTTCACAAATCACAAGTGCAGCAAGAGCCCAGAGGGCTGCAAAATACCTCCAGAGACTTGTTTGTGCCAGATCTCTTATAAAGTTCAAGAGGAATTAGCTAAAGATGTGAATCAATTGCTGTGGGATTTAAAAAAGAGAGTCAGCTTGTATGACAACATTTTAAAAAGGGAATTGTCTTGCTTTGCTATGGAAGCTAGGCTTCATGAAGGCCACCCTGCTTCTGAATTGGGGTGTCCACACCAGTATTCAGTGCAGTGCAGCTCACCCATTTTAAAAGCAGAGCTACCTCACTGCAGGTGTAGCTATCCAATCAAACCCTTTGTGGTGGCATTAGCTCCCAAGTGGGAGTGGAGTTACCTTGAGTCATGCTGGAGCTCAGCCATTATGTTCCTGAAAATTGTCTCCACTCGATGCATGCTGTGGCTCCAGATATTGGCCAACTCATCTTACCTTCCTGACTGTGTTTTGTCAAGCCCTAGGAGAAACACAAGTGAACAAGCAAGTCAGTGTAAACCAAGTGTGCCCACCATGACGGGCAGACACATATCCTGGCAATGATGCAATGGTCCCCAGTTTTCACATACAAGGCAGTGGAAACACTACAGATGCAAGATCTAAGCAACAGAGTGACTAGAAAGCTGATGTCTCAAACTCTCCAGCCCCAGTCCCTGTCAGGTGGAGAGAACCCAGTGCCTGAGGCTGGAGAAAGGCAGCACAGCTCATTGAAGTAAAGCCATATTCCTCTGAGCAGCTGTCACAGATGGAGATCCCAGGAAGGCTGAAGCTGGACCAGACACACGTGTTTTGCTGGTTGACTGGATCCTTTGCAAAGAGGTTTCTCATCCACCTGAAAAAATTGTTTTTATATTGTTGCAGCCCAGAATTCTGGTGTGTTGACTACCTTTACTGTACTCAGAGGGTTATGTGTGCACCTGCAAGGGAACATGTAGCTAGGGGTTATGTACCATGAGCAGCTGCTTCTGTGGCTTCACACTTTTTCTTGGTTCCCAAACTTGGATATTCAGATGACAAAAACAGGTCCAGGGAGGGATGGCCAGAAAATCATCCTGCAAGGAATCTGGAGAGAAAAAGAAAGCAGCAGCAAAGGAAAACACAGCTCTCCAAGGTTTCAATGTACCAGGTCCCCATCATCTGCCTACATTTTGCCCACACACCATTTAATCAGCATGCCAGGGAGCCTGGCTCCCTGCCAGCGGGAATGTGGATTCTGACAATTTGCCTAAAGTGCAGTCAGAAATTGCAGCTAAACAGAAAGAGCACTTCATTTTTTAATTTTGTGTGTGTGTGTGTGTATGGGCTCTTTCCCCTCCATGAAACAATTACAACCTCTAACTGCCGCCTACACCTCAGTTGCCTGAGAAACGCAGCGTGGGTATGGCTGTGGTAACAGGACTTGGATTTTACACCATGCTTGCTACCATTGGTTGGGTGCAAGGCCCCCACAAAACTGTCCCAGCAGCTAGACATGGAAAGTATTCCTGCCCAGGCATAGGCCACTGCACATTCCTTCTGCAGCAGAACATCTATTTGGGAGAAGAAAAGAGTATGGCTCCATCCATCCCAGCCTCAGTACTTGTACTTACCGGCTGCCCAGCAGAGTTCAGGCCAGGATGGGATGGGAGGACAAGGGGCAAGAAGCAGGGGGCACCAAGAGATAGGTATCACATACGCACTCTGACTGGAGAGGAGCATTTTCCACATCTAACCCCACAGCAGCATCC
The DNA here is from genome assembly GCA_013396735.1 of Grallaria varia. Taxonomy (NCBI): domain Eukaryota; kingdom Metazoa; phylum Chordata; class Aves; order Passeriformes; family Formicariidae; genus Grallaria; species Grallaria varia. The sequence goes on along the minus strand of VWZG01000019.1, from coordinate 146,646 downwards.
CTGTCATCACCTTGATCAAAACCATTTGCTCTGAAAAGACAGGGCATATGTCTGTCCTGAACATGGTATGCCCAACAACCTTCAGTCTTAACCAAGTCCTGGTTGCAACTACCTTGAAAAGAGAAAGTGTGCTTTTTTTACAGGGGACATTTGGGCAGAGAGGTGGTCACCCAAGCTGACTGAAAATATTCACCTTCCAAAGAGTTGACAGAGCATATCTACACTGCACTTCTGAGTGAGGCAGATTAGAAAGATAATTTCTGGCTGAACAAAAACATTTTCCTAGGGGAAAAGAACACAAACAATACTCACTCACCCAAACCACATCTTTTAAACAATCTCAGAACAGTGGTGATAGCAAATGGGATTCATCTTGGGTTTTGGTTTTCTTTGTCCTTTCTGCAAAGACTTTCCCCATCCAGCAGGAACAGCACAGACCCAGGGACGCTGCTGTCTTCCAAGCTACAAAAAGCAGAAAGGAATACTTGCCTTGGTTAGCTCTGAGCAGTTTCCCCTGAAGGCCAGCACACAGGATGCTGTCTTGGCAGCCCCCCCAGTGTTCAAAACGCCTCTGTAAACAACGAGGGAATGAGAACTTTCCACCAAAAATCTCCCTGATACAGGAAGGGGTTAGGCAACAAGAGGCTGCTCCTTTCCTATTAATGGATTGCCACTTCCAAGTGATAACTGGCCCTGTGTACTGTTTGGTTGCCTCCCATGCTTTTTCTTTACAATCTTGTTCAGTTTTTGTCTTGCCTCTGGCTTTCAAACAATTCCTGGCTGCTCTCCCTTTGGGCAAATCCTCCCGGTCATCTTCTTTTCCACAGAGCTTTCAGTCTTTGATGCCATATTCTGCTTTCTTCTGCAGAATTCTAACCATCTGTACAGTACAATTCACCTGCATTTCAAGACTGCACATCAGTAAAGACAAAGGCCCTCCAGTACCTTTACACATGCAGACAAGCAATGTTAGTTAACACAGGGCATGTGCACTATAAAAGTCTGCCTCTGAGATTTTAATTCACAGACCTTGCTTTTGCAACATGTCCTTTTTACTGTGTTTGTATTCTCAAGACTCATCCTATTTAGCTCTTGGCTTGTAGTCACTGGCATAATTCAAATATTTACAAATATTCCTACAAATATCCTTGCAGTGGTCTAAGTCATTCAATGTGTTGTGGCTGAAGCAAGTTAAGACTAAGTAGGAACCATTCTTTCCCTCCAGTGCATTATTGCAGGAAGCAACACCCTCCATTTAGATTGCAAGATCAAGATGTAACTGATATAAGGAAATTAACAGATGTTAGTAATTAAGCAACACATTATTAAGGAACTGGTCAATCTATTAAGTAATCGATATACTGATTATCAAATAAACACACCACTATTGCTAATCTGCAATTATGCTATTTTCCACCCTATTACACACAATTATAAAGCTGTTAATTTCACACTCTTAAATCTTATGAATCACATACATCAACTATTCACTTACAAATACATTACCTTCTCCACCCTACATGACCTATCACCACAGTGGAAATCTATCCCTCTGCAGCCCACTCTCTCACAGTGAGTTATTCAGACACAGTGCTGATGGAAAGCCAGATGGGGAGTCCTGATGGCTCAGGTTGCAAATCAGTGATGCATCTGTAAGCACCTGCACCCCTCCTTTCAGAAAGTCCCCCCGTCCTTTGTTCCTTACCTGATTTTATGCCTTATTCCTCACTGTTTCTATTTCCTGAAACAGTATTTTTGCCAATGCTGCGCCTCCCTTTCTCTGCCTAAGTCCTTCCCTAAGACATGACATGTCCCTTGTTAGTTTATCTCACTGGCTAGATTCAGCAAAATATGTACCAAAGTCTGAGGTTCACAAAGCTGTTATTGGGGCACTCTCAGCCTTATAAAATATTACTGACACACCCTTTCTGGGCGTAGGGGACCAAAACCTCCCAAATTTCCAGTTCATAATAGCAATACATTACCTTACACATCCTCCGAGGCATGTAAGACTGCTAAGCCTTGATTTCTTCACCCAGTTAAGCTCCTTCTCTTTGCAACTTATTGTGATGAAGCGACCAACATTATTTGTGTACTGATCCACCCAAAAACTAGCTGTGGAATGAGACCAGAAGTGACGTCCTAAAATGAACAAGACCATGACACAGCAAATCTGGAAAGTGGCTAGATGTTGTGCATTACTTAATTCTAGATGGCTGTTTTTCTGAGAGAAATAGTTAGCATAGTGGCTGACATTTCTTTTGAAAAACAATTTAGCAGCAAATGTGAAAAGAAATAGCTACTGGATATTTTTGCCCTTACCTTACTGATTAGGAAACCACTGCAGTAAATCAGTGCTCTGATGGGTAAGAACTTTCTTCTCATTTCTAATCTAGAGATAACCCATGACAACTTCAGACCAAGTTGTGCCTTACTTTTGGGCTAAGTCACTTTCTCATGCTATGTTATTTATAAATAGTCAGAAATATGTGTAGCTGCAACATACACAAGCTAGCCCTTTCATGCCTCTTTGATAATTATATTCTGTACTTGGAAAGATGAATTGAAAATGGACAATGAAGAGAATATAAATACATCTGTCTTTCACTTTGCACCTGTTCTGTCATTTTGTTCTGGTTTAATGCATTGTGAGCAACGTGATGCAACTAATGATTCCAGGCAGAAAAATCACTAGAAAATGCTCAGTGTTGACTTGGTCAGCTAGGAAGACAAAATAAGAGGAGATGTGGTGAGCAGCACTGACATTAACACTCAGATATGGTTCAGACATTCATTTGAGCTTAGAGATGGCATTTAATACATCTTTTTAAAATACTCCCACCCATCCTTACCACCACTTTGTTTAGTCTTTTTATAAAAGACATACTAATCCAGGAGCAGGCATTGAAATCAAAAATCCTGAGTGCTTTGAAGTAACCAGGAGGAAACAGCAAAAAATCTGATATCCAACAGCATAGTATGAAAACAACCCCATGCATGTAACTATCTCAAGTGCTGAAGGTCTTGCCATTCCTCTGAAGGCAACAGGCAAGAGTCTCTAGGAGGAAAAATACAAAGAAACAATCATCTCAATATAGTCAAACATTCACAGAAATCTTGGTAAGAAACATGTCTCCCTTACTTCTGTCTTCAAGTACAAGCTCCAAAACCTGTCATAAAGTTTGGGCATGTTCCACCTGTATTGGACACATCCTCTTCATTTGTGCTGTTACTCACTCTCCACACAGTGTCTTATCTTCCCATATTGAGCTATGTTCAATCCAAGAACTGCAAGCACAAGGCTGTATGCTGTGTGTTGTACAGGCTGTTTCCTCTCACTTTGCCTAGCCATAGTTTCTTAATCACTTCTCTGCTTTTTTGCACTCCATCTTTTTCTTTAACGTCTGACTTTTCTGCCTTTGATGGATGGGTCCTTGCTTCCCATCCACCAAGTCAACAGCAATTCCCAACCACAACAGCACACTCAAACAAACTATCTCATACAAATTTCAAGATCAACTCCCAATCCTTTTTGAATGTTTGCTGCAGCCTCCTTCGTCCAACCCCTGTGCTGGGAAACCCATTTATAATTGGTTAATTCTCTTCTTGCTGTGTCTTTAGAACAAGAGCAAGCAGTGATAATTCTGCAGGCTACACACCCTGTAAGAATTGGAAGCAATGCCACCTCTTGTACAGGTGCAAAAGGAAGAGAGACATGCTCCAGCTGCCCTCACACAGGACTAGTGCGCATGCAGTACCAGAGGCTCTGTGGGTAATCCTGATCACAGGCCACCTTGTGCTTCATGTAGTAAGGACCATTTGCTATATATTTCTGTGGGAGTGCCCTAGCCTCTGCTCTGGCAGTGGTGTTGAGATCCAGATTGTTTCTGTAAGGCAGACAGGACATGTATGCTCCAGGAAACCTTGACAATGCTGATGTAAGTCAGACGGGTGCACTGAGGAGAGGGCTACACCAGCTAATTGCTCTGTAACTTCCCTGAGAAGGACAGACAGCTGCTGTAAAGGCACCTTTGTATTCTTGGCTGTAGGAAGCAACTGTCAGGGCTCAAATAAAAAATCATTCAACTGCAGAACATGAAATACATTCGGTTTATTTCTTTCTAAAGTTTGTACATATACATATATCATTATACATATGTGAGATTCTTCAGTAGGGTTGCTTGATTTCAATGACATAAAAATCATTGGGAAGCTTGCAGGCTCTTTGTTGCCCGTAAGCAACATTTATTCCAACTTATAAAAACACAGAGGAACAGAGTTATAGTCAGGAACATGGACACGAGAGAAGTCTACTTTACATCTCACAGTTTCAATACATCAAAGGCAAATTATTTGTCTGTATACTGTAGGCTTACTTTATCAGCAATGATAAAATAGAGGAAAATATTTATATACAGTCACCTCAAGTGAAAAATAAAGCAATGTAAACTTAAATTTCAAAATATTATTTTAAATGATATAACAATATCCCCAAAAGTCCTTCTTCCAAGAGGAAGAGGACTGATTAAGTGCCTTCATTTACCAGGAAATGATCATTCTAGTACCAGATACATGAAGCAGAATAAGGGAGGGCATCCTGTGATACCTGTAGAAAAGAGTGACACCTCTGCTTCAACTCTGCTTCAGGAAAGCATCTCTGTATAAGCAAGTATATGTTTGAGTCCTTAAGGACATCAGCAGCACATGGAAACATCTCCCATGAACCAGGGCTTGACTTAAGTCTGCATAGCTCTGACTCTGACCTTCGAGTATGCTTTTCTGGCCATGCATGTTCCCAGGGACAAAATGCGGTGTTCTGGTGGTAGGACAACACCAAACCTGAGATGATGACCTCCTCAAGAGCCAGAGCAGCAAGTTCCATGCTGCTGGAAAATATTTAGTGGTTACCTCAATGCTGCTTCACGGCAGACCGAGAAGTTACCACAAAACAGTGAGACTTGGGACTGCGTCTCTAGTGTGTTGAATGAAAAACACTCCAGCAATTCAGTGGTGAGAGTAAACTGAGTTCAAGGTTATCGGAAAGAAGGTTCCTATGCTTCGCTAAAGGGATAGCAGGCCACCCAAAGGAAAGGTCTTGCAAGGACTGATGTCAGGCCCTGTAAGGTTAGTTCTGCATACAAGAGATCTATAGGGTGTATATATACACATGTGCAAAACATTTTTCAGCACTAGCACTGCCAAGAGTTACTCTTCTTATATGGCTACTATGCAACATTGACTGAAAATTCAATCCTCTGTCTCAGCCTAGGGGAAAGCAACACTGCAACAATTCAGGTGGAAGGCCAATGATGCTTCTTAACTGTGCCTCAGAGTACAACAGTGCTCACCCATATCTTCCCACTACATCACCATGGAAGGCAGGAAACCCAAAGGAGAAGCTTAGTGTCTGAGAAAGGATTACAGGAGTACAGCTTGCCCAGAGCAAGATGATGGCGATGTCCTCATTCATATTGTTCTGAGCTGCAGTTCACTCATGCCTCAGTTCTGCAAGACACAATCACTTTGGCCATGGTCCAGTGAAGTGCATAGGCACAGTTTCACTGAAGCTGCTCAAATGCTTCAAGCTAACTGCATGTGAAAGAGTTTTATTACTCCAGGTAAGAATCACACCCTCAAGCTTTGCTCTACAATGAAGACCATGTCTAGAGCACAATAGGAAAACCCACTGGGTTTCCTTAAATCTTCTTATTCAGAGCAGCAACTTGCTAAAAGATTGTTTAAAGATCCCAAGGGAAACCTCTTGGAGGCATACAAGACACCCAAGGGAGGTATTTCACCCCTGCTGCTCTTCTCTTTCCCGTTGAAGAGCCGCTCTTCTGGAAATCTGTACAGTTGCAGAAAAAAACCCTCACTGCTGCTCTACGGCTATATCTGCAGGAGACATCACAGGCACTTGTCCTTCTTGGACAATTTTGGACATGATGTCCCCTTGCTGAATGTTCACAGCAAGGTCAACATTTTCAGAAGTGAAGCTGTGTATTAGATGCCCAGAGCATGATTTTCAGAAGAAGTCAGCATGGATGCTCCCAGTATAGGCATCGGCTGATATAAACAGGGAGAAAGTTAGCCCAGTATTATGCTAGCAGAAAATCCCACCCACCAACCCAGCTTAGACCTTTAAATACATGGCTTTGCTTTCAATATGCAGAACAACAGGTAGCCCCTGGTGGACAACACACAGAGATCAAGGCAGCTCAAGGGATACCCTAAATCTGCAAAAGCTCTGATGACTGCTTAATCTCATTTGAGAACAATTAGAACAACAAGCATCCTAACAATGTTTGCAGCTGCTGAAGTGCTTTGACCAAAATAAGCCTCAGAAAAAAACAGCAGGCTTTGGAGTGCTGTGCCACAGAAGCCATACTATACCTATGAAATATATACACACATCTATAGGCATCACTTAAATATATTCACCAAGTAATGTAAGCCTCAGAGTGTACCTCACGCAAAGACTAGTGATTTCTAAGTTTTCAAACTCCAAAAAAACTCTGTTCCTTTAGCCAATTTATAATCCTAGCCTTGAATAAGAGGACATAGTTGTCATGGATATGTACAAATTTTTAAAAAACCAACCACAACCCACCCCTACTCTCATCCTACAGTCTTTTGGAATTTGACAGCACTGAGCATGAGGTTTTTGTAAGAGTGTGAGTTAAGACTTCTATTACCAATACAGTTTGCCCAATGCAATGACACAGATTCAATATCATTGATCTCCCTTCTCCCCACAAGAGTGTCAGAGGAGTCAGAAGACTTCGTGTTAAACAAGTCTCCACGGCAGCTTGGTTAACTGCTCTGTGGTCACACTTGGCACAACCTGAAACCTCGCCTGCTTAGAAAAAAGTATCTTGATGTGCTGGCCTCATTTCGGTGAGTTACAGACAGGACTACTGCTGAAGAGTGGCAACTAATTAACAATGGTTTATGCAAGAGAAAAATCCTTCCCTTGTAGTTTGTAGCACTCTCAGTCCTTTCATTGCTAAGTGATGTATGGTTTATTGGTCCAAATAAACCGCTGGCCTCTACTGCAGCTCGTTCCTGGCCCAGATTTAACAGCAGATTTCATGGAAGGTCCCTCATTGTTTAAACATTTATAATTTTTATGGAATAATTAAGTGTTCAAAGTGGGGGAACAGAGAATGCTTTGGCCTAAATTTGCTCTTTCTGACCACAGAAGCAACATCAGGTCAATGGTATGACCTTTGGGAAAGCTCTTGCTTGCATTTGGTAAGGGAAGGGCTCTAATCAGTAACTAAAATACAATCTCAATGCAGCTAACAAAATGCATGAGCAAGGGACATTCTCTCAGGCAGGGCTGAGCCTCTCTTCTTTCACTGTTCAACTGAATGTTGCCATGAGCACAGCACATACTCCCAGATGGCATTCGGACACTTTTTCGGTCCTATCCTCCTTGCTCTCATGTAAACTAGTCTCCTCACAAAGGGAATGTGGCACCCCTGGATAGGGGTGCTGCTGTCACAAGGGAGAAAAGCAGCAGCCTGTAGGGACAGTTCATAAAGTAACACAATTTAGAGGGAAAAGGGAGCCAGCATTTCTAATTATCCCCTGCACTGAGGGCCATGCTTGAGCACACAGTCTCTGGCAGGTGACCAGCCATGGAGGGTGGCACTGTCTTTCTGATTTTCTTCCTAAAGAATCATTGTCCTGTGCACTGGTGCTCAGCTCAGGTGGTACTATTTCCCTTATGGTTGACAAAGCCTCTCCTTCCTAGAACTCAGGTCCCCACAGTAAGGCTCCAGGTAAGGCAGCTCATTATATTACCCCTATGCTGCTGGGAGAGGGGAGAGGCCAAGGACACTGCTTCTATATGCACTAAAAATATCCTCTAAAAAGCACAAGCTGCAGACTAGCTCTTTTTGAGAAAGCGTCTACGGTTCATCCCTCCAGACCGCCAAGGTATCAGATACTGGGAGCACATGCTGGGGAGCAATGGCTGTGCTCTGGTGAGAAATGTGGATTTCTTCATTGCCCTCTCAGAGCAGATATGACATCCCAGAGCCTGGGGAGAGCAGCACTGGGGGAAGTTTAAACTGAAAGACTGCTTGACATAAGGTGTGTATACTGCCTTTGCCTCTGCAATCCAACAACCTGGATACTAAAAGACTAGGAATGTTGCAAGTGTTTGGTCTGAGTGTGGGAGGGGGAACTTTGCATCTGTGCAGCATAACACTAGAGGATCACGGCAGTCTAAAACTCTGTCTCACACCTCCCAGCTATAACTATGGCTGGAAACTTAGGCTACCGACAAGCAGAGTGAAAAAGCTGTTCACGGGGTTAACCATTCAACGCAGCACTGCTTCAGAGCAGGTTTTCTCAATGCAAGATGGGACAGTCAAAATCTCTGGATTTGTGCAAACATGGAAGGAAACAGACCTGTTATACAGAAGCAGCTGAGGTGCTAAGATGACAGACAGGAGCAGCTTGACAGAAAAGGAGAAGGAGCTGTCAGACTAACTGCAATAAGGCCAAAATTCATTTAGGAATGGAGAATGCAGATACAGTAAGCAGTATGCTATCTGCACAGAAAAGCCTTGCCCACTTTCAAGGAGAACAATGCTATGCAATGCCTCCAAGAAGCCCGGTGATAACCCTGTCACCCTTAACTTTCTCCACTGTCACAACCACCTCCTCACTGAATGGCCTGCTCTAATCAGCTTCATCTCCCCTCTGAAGAAAGGCAAAATTTTTGGCTGTTTCAAACCAGAAGAGCAACCAGCCTTGTTACTCAAAGGCACCAGAGCTATGAAAAGTCACTGAACAATTCCAGTCTTTGAAGGTCTGCTAGGCCAAACTGTGGCTGAAAGGTCTGTGCTGAGCACTGCACTCCAAGAGAGCCCCTTAACATGGACAGACTGCAACCTGTGAGCAGGTGGGATCAAAGGGGAAGTATTCAAGTGATAAGCTGCTACTAACCCTTAGAAAGCTTCTGGTAACTATTTACAAGTGACTGGCTACAGATGAAAAACTGCCTGAGTTGGTGTCGCAGCTGAACAGCGTTCCCCCACAGCTCTGCTGCATTAATCACTCTGCTGGCTGACTTATCTCTCTACATCAATTAAAGACACAACATAAATACTGGATTTAGAAGCTGTAGTCATGTTCACTGGTCCATGCGTGATTTATCTACAAGATGCACACAAACACACAGCCAGTCCAAAGAGTTTCTTTTGCAGCCACTGACAAATGAAAACCCCCTCAACCCGACCCTTGCTGACTCATGGAGGAGAGCGTGATTTTGGCTTCAGGAGAGTATCTCACCTGCTCTGGTTGCTGAGTGGAGAGAGGGAAAGGCAATTTTCCCCTTCTCCTTCACCTCTCTGCTGTCAGATGGAGATCAGTGAGGCCCTCTCCATCCTTATGTGTGGATAGGAGATGGTTCAGCTTCTCAAGGATGAGCAACCAGCAATGCTTTCAGGTAGGCTGGGTCCCTCCAGAATCACTGTCTGCACCATGAGAGGAGGGAAAGGAGGAGCTGTTAGCCTCATTCTGCTCTCCTCTTTGCATCCCTCCACTCAACATGCAGGCAGAGGCTTTGCCTGAGCAAGGCTTCCACACTGCAGCAGGGAGGGTGTTGAGGAAGGATGACACCTCTCCGCATCACCACAAAGGCAGCTACCAGTAACTCCTGCTAGCACTGAGCATCCCCGAAAGCTGTAGGCTCCTCCACTGATATGCAGTTCTGGTGCGTATTGGGTCCCAGGTGAGTGCTGGGAACCAGGAGACTATCCTTACCTACTGCAACCAGAGCTCCTGAGTTGCTGAGGTCAAGCACCGATTTCTCTCAAAGGTAAACATTTCAACAAAGAAGGGCAGGGTGCAGAGTACCATGCAAAGCTACCTGGCCAGACACTCAATGGTGCCATCCCGGGACACGCACCACTGAAACCTCATGAGAACCTGCTTCATTCTCATCAGGTAAAAAACCTCAGAAATTACAGTACCGCTTGGTGGATGATTTTATTCCCAAGGGAGGACAGCAGCCTTTCACAGCAAGATCAAATTTTTCTCTCAGCCTCCAAAATGTGCTTTACATGGGTGCCTAGGATGCTTATGAATTGTAAACTAATGGACCAAAAAGGTGTTAATTAAAACTTGAGCAGCACCTACAAATTCTGGGTAAATTAATCTGCATGCCTCAGCAGTCTCACCAAGAGTGCTCCAAGCTCAACAAAGGTTAAATGACTAAAAATGCAGTGAAAAACTGCACTTGATAAACTCAGATGAAACTTAAAAAATATACTCTAATCCATTTACAAGTATACATGGAAATAGAGAATAAATAATGAAAAAAATTATCATTTTTGCAGTTTGCTTTTTGATTTTTTCTACTGCTTTAAAGCATCTTTTCTGCAATGATTCTGAAGAGGAATTATCCAGTTTCCATGTCAAAGCTGGAAAATGCATTTAACAGGAATAATCTCTTTTTGAGCTTGGCAACTTAACTGGAGTCTACAACAACCAGAATATGTTAAAAGCCAGAGGAAAAGTCAAATGTCACTACTCTGCCTTTTAAACCACTGTACTCTAGAATCTGCTAAGCATGTTCTAGCATGCCTTCAAAAAGATCCTCTACTCAACCCCCAAGCAGGGTCCATTTACAAACCTGCACTTTTTTTTTTTTGTTTTGTTTCTGTTGCATGTGTCCTATTGCTTTTATATAAGACAGTGTCCTTGTTCTGGCCAGGACAGGGCTGCTTTCTGCAGCAGCCAGGAGAAGGTATGGCTAGGACCCAGAGGTTATTCTATACCACCTTATATCATCATCTAGGGAAGGTAACATAGTGGGAAGCAAGTGGTCAGATATTGTCAGGCTCTGCTGGTGAACACTGGCGTGCCAATTATTTGCCTCTCTTGTATACACTGTTATTAATATGGTTGCTGTTACAGTCAGTTTTCTTATCTCACTGCTGTTTCCAGTAATTTGGTCTTATCTCAACTCATGATCTTTACCTTTTTATGCCTCCAATTCTCCACTCCACTAGGGGAGAGGAAGGGGGAAGTGAATGAGAGGCCTGTGGTTTGGAGAGTGTCAGTGAGAACACTAAATTGGGGAATATCATTCCTAAACCACAAGAAGACATGTCAAGTTTTCTTCCCCAATAAGCATTTGGCATTCCCTAATTGAATTTCTTCTTCTCTCTATTCTGCTTGTTTGTTTTAAACCTGCAGAGCATGGTGAACAGCTGCAGGCATCTAGCTCTTTTTCCCCTCCATGAGCTGTTATCTACCACTCTTAATTAATGCAAACAATCCCTCCCAATAAGCCCTATCATGAATCTACACTGAGTCTCCCTACACAACAAACTGCACCACATCACTTTGGCTCCAGCAGCAGTAGGCATCTCTCGTCTTCAGGAGGACTGAATGTTAACTTCACTTGAGTGAAAATGCATAACTTCTGCAAGTTTTTAGCAATGTTGCCAAGGTTAGGGGGCCAACCTCCTGACTTTCAGCACCAGCAGCCACTCCCAGCAGTGGCAGATGCCAGATGTATGCGCATCCCAACATCACTTGTGAAAACAGTCCCATCCAGTTTTGCTGCCAGGCTGCAGCTGCAAGGATCAAGTTGCTCCAAAACTACTCAGCACCTGAAAGAGCAACATCTTTAGAGCCAACAGTCAGCATGACACTGGGAAAGCTGCTGCACGGTGGTACTCAGTGGGGGAGGCAAGTCATGCAGTGCCTGTTAAGGGCCTTTTCTCTTTGATTGCTCCCAGTTCTGCCCACTGAACTGGCAGTTCAATAAGCTAGATTAATTGACTTGGACCCTTGGGAAGTCTGGCAGAGCACAAATCCACTCAGGTGGCAATTTTTTTGATGTGTGGCCCTTAGACTACTTGGGCTGGAAACACCAGCGCATTTCTAAACAGTCCTTGCATTGATCTTGACATTTCTATGTGCATTAAGAATTGCATCCATCAGGAAGGCTGTCCTGCGCCAGGCACAACAAAAGTAACAGCAAGAAACAATTTTCAACTGCTCCTCAACATTACCTCCCAAGGTGCTCTGCGGGAAAGGCCAATTTGGTTGTACTCCTCCACACAGGAAAAGGGCAAATCACAATGACAGAGACCTGTCCAAGCTCACCCTGTCAGCCAGTATCAAACCTGAGATTAAAACTCAGGATGTTAAGTAAGAGCAGAGCCAGCACTCTCTGCAGAGCCATGATGCTGCCCAGGCAACAGGGGCTGGGAAGCAGAAAAGTAGTTTCTACATAATCTTTCTACTTCCTGTGCCTGAAAACTGCAGGCCATTCCAAAGGTCTGCAGGCTTTCAGGCATGGAAAGCTCTTACCCATGGTGGTCTCTCCCTGTCTTGCACTCTCTTCTGAAAGCCTGGTGCAGGGTATGTGGGAGCTGTGAGCTGGGCTCGTTCTCTGCAGGTGGAGGGTATGAAGTGACAAATCTGAGGCTGCCTTGTGCTGCCTCCAGGTACAGAGTAGCTAGGACAGCATCAAACCCTGGTCCGCAGCCAGGACATGTCTGTCCCCTTCTCTAGTCTGCGCCAGCATTTACCACTTATATGTGAGCTAAAGCAGGAAAATGGGAGAACTGAGGATAATTCCTTCCTGAAGAGAAAAGGCAAAGTGCTTTGTCACTAACAGAAGATTTGAAAGCGGCACACCAACAAGGAAACTTCTGGAAGGGGAAGCCACAGGACACAATATATTATAAGGCTCTATATAGCAGCTAAGAGAGAGCGTATAGTTAAAAACTACACAGAGGCCCTTTGTCTTCAATATATAATGCTAATGGCTGACATCTACAGCAGCCTTCTCTGCAAATAAATGTGAAAACCCAGAGAGTTATTCCAGCTGGGTAAATCCTAATCTCCCTAACTGCCGAGACAGCACGGGTTTGGATGCCTTCCAGCCTGCAAACTCAGGAGAAGACTTTGCTTGGAAGAAAGCAAACAAATTATTCCAATGCCATCATCCCAGCATTGCCAGAGGTTTCCAGGTTTCATTCCTTCACACTTGTGGGTTCAGGGTCAATGCAGTAACAATAAGCAACAGTGACTATTTACTGTAGCACCTGCTGCTAAGTACCAGTACCAACATGCCCCACATTGACAGGAAACTAGTGATCCCAGCACCCTAGGCTCTAGCCAGCCTTCTGCAGCTGCACAGCTTTTCTCACAGCTACAGCTTACATTCACAGCACTGCAGCACTTGTCCAGTTATTTTTCCCACCCACCATGTAAATAAAGTGACAAGTGACTTGAGAGATGAAAGCCACATGCCAATGGGAGGAGGTAAACGGGGAAGAGAGAGAATATGTATCACAGCGCTCTACCCCCCCCTCAGCTCCTTTAGAAACAGAACAACATAAAAAGTCCCGATGCTTCCATTGCTAAATGATAAATTAACAAAGCAAAGCAAAGCAGGAGCAAAGACATCTCCCACAATCTGCACAGAAACAGCAAAATATACAATAGAAAATGTCACTAACACTCCATTCAGGCAGATGCACTTATTTTTTGTGAATGACAGGTTATTAAAAGAAAAAATTTCGACCACCGGTACTTTGCTGCATGGCTGTTCCCCTCATTGTCATTTCCAGTCTAAGTGACCTTCTGCTTAATGCTGGGTGTTTCTGGCCTGTAGTCCTTCCTCTCCGAGACATTGCGTTTCACCTTGGCACTAACTGGAGACTCCTGATTCAAAGAAGGACTTGAGTGGGATTTCTTCAGTCCTGGGGCATCGTTCTCTCCTCCACTCAGCAGCTCCTTCACCCCTTCTTTCAGGAGGCTGACATAAATCTCATAGCGATTTTTCTGAGAAATGAGAAGAAAGGCCCAAATCAGTCAGGAAGAAATTCTGCAAGAGCACTTGAGAGACCATCTGGGTAACTTAACCGTTTCTGCTGGCTGTGAAAGCCAGCAGCCTAATATGGATGTGAACAATGGTGCCTGTTATTAATTAAACCATACAAAAAGGATTTCAGGCAGATCGAGCCCCAGGGTGCTGTGCAATTAGAGGCACTCAGTTCTGCAGCACACGAACTCCAATGCTCTGCTAAACGGTGGCTCATGGTAGCTGGAGAGCATGGTGATTTCCAAGTAACGCTACCAAGTGAAAGCTTGCTGACCTCAGTCACACTGAGACATATCCTATGCTCACATATACTGAGATGCATTCGTGGAGGAGTGCAAATAAAGTGCAGTAAACTAAGGGAAGCAAAAATCCTGCTCTGGTTGTCTCCCGCTCTACCCTGCACCCTTCACTCCCACTGGCAGGTCCTGCTTTTCTTGTGACTGCTTTTCCTGCTCTTCTTACCCATAGGGGAGAAACCAAAGCAGGATCCCACTAAATTCAGATTGTACCAGTTTGACCACCCCTAGGCCCATGAGAGGATCTTCTGCAAGGTCAGACCTTAACAAAAAGGAGCAGAGAGGCATGTGACAGTAGCATGGAATGTTCCCCTGCCAGGGTCACTCATAGGGAATGGTGAAGGTTGCTCTCGGTCCAGACACTTGTATTTTTCAACTGGAAAAAGTTCCCTTCACTGTGCATCATGCCCACTTGTTCTATTCCTTGTATAGGCCAGACCTTTCCCACTCCAACAACGAAGATTTTGCTCTGTTTGCCACAATTACATCTTTCTGCAAGAAAAAACTCATCAAGGAACAAAATGAGGGAACTGTAACAGAAGATCCCTGCAGGGCCTCAAAAATAGATGCTGGGGCAGGAGGTCCTGAGAACAGAGCAATCTACCTCACAAGATTTGTTTAATAACCTGCCCCTGACATATCCACAAAAGTCATGGTGCAGGCATTGTAATTAAGGAGATCTCAGTGTGCTGGGGGTCAGGGAATTAGGATGTAAATATATGTCGTGATTGTTAATTTATATTTCAAAGTAGTAAAACAATGGCCAAACTGTTCCTGGCAGAGAAAAAGGTATTGAAGAAATTTTTTTTCCAATTTCTAATAAAATAATAAAAAAAGAAGAGAACATGACTGGGTTTTGAGAGTCCTTTGAATAAACAAAAACTCACAGAGCAGAATCCTAGCAGAATACACCTAACAATTTAATAAAAAAGCATTCCTATTAAATCTATATCTGGAGCTCCAGCTCTACAATATGAGAGACAAACACATGAAGCAGGTAAGATGTGTCATTTAATAAAAATGGAAATGGAGAAACGGCAAGCAGAAGCCTGATGATGATGCACAGGGCTGATGAATGATTCATCACATAACGAACCAGACACCTCTGCAAAAGGCAGTGCTCAAAGCCTGGGAGCAGTGTAATATTCATCAAATGAGAGAGGAACTTCACTGCCATATGGTCTTCTGCTTTCTATTGGTCCAGTAAATACTACCAAGGTCACAAGACTCGGTAATAAAAATGGAAATCCAGCACCTATATGTGGTGCAAATGGCCATTTTTCCTTGTACTCTGTGGGCCCCTGATTTCTATTGCCATTAATCGATGCATTTCTATTTTGATTTCAACCACAAGAAACCTGGTATTTTAGTGACCTGACATTTCAACTTAGGTAAAGGCTGGTGGGAATTCTGCCTTAGAAGAAATTAATCTGGAAAATTCTGTCAAGAAAACAAAACCACAGACATTGAAACCTTTTCTCTGAAGACTGAATGCACATAATAAAGAGGAGATGAGGTAGCCACCTGTCAGTATGTGGGCTCCACCTCTCACCTGACAGCAGTCAAAAGATCTTTCTCAAATATACTTTTTTTGCAACAAGCAACAAGTCTTCTGCAATTCGGTGCAGTACTTTCTTAGAGAGAAGGCGAAGAGAACTGTTTCTTATTTGGAGTCTATAAGCAAAGACACCATCAAAAGGAAACCCTACTGGCTCCATCCCTGAGCAAGGACCAGTCAGTCACCTCTTGGTTCACCTCCCCTCAGAAGAAAACACCATCTCACTAGTTTTTCATCAGGAACAAGAACAAAGGGATCGTCAGTGTGTGAACAAAAAGGAACTATCAGGACCTACAGAAAAGGAAAATGGCTTATTTCTCCATTATGGGGTTATGCTGCTTCTTTAGGGACTCACAGGCCCTTTTGGTGTCCTTCTGGAGATGTACCAGCATTTTGCACACAGATACAAGGTCTGGCCTGCAGCCTCAACCTGAAGGAGACAATTCCAAAATACTGCCTCACCTGCCTCTTGCCCTTTTGATTTAAACCCATGTAACAAGCTTTGTCATCACTTCCTCTCTGACCCTGACAGGATACTGTTTTAAAGCCTTCCCTTTAAACAAAAACAGCAAAAAAGTTTCTATTCACAGCTTTCATACAGCTTGCCATTTTGGATTGGTTTGGTTTGCCTTTTCACTGCCTCACAGAATCATAGAATATCCTGAGTTGAGACCCACAAGGATCATCAAAGTCCAACTCCTGGTCCTGCACAGACAGCCCCTAAGAATCACACCATGTGCTTGAGAGCATTGTCCAAATGCTTCTTGAACTCTGGCAGTCTTGGTCCTGTTACCACTTCTCTGGGGAGCCTGTTCTAGTGACCAACCATGCCCAGGCAAAAAACCTTTTCCTAATATCTAACCTAAACTTCCCTGACATAGCTTCATGCCATTCCCTCAGGTCCTGTGACTAGTCATCATAGAGACTGGCCTGCCCCACTGCCTCCTCTTGCAAGGAAGTTGTAACTGCAATAAGGTCTTTCCTCAGTCTCCTCTTCTTCAGTCTGGGTAGACCAAATAACCTCAGCCAGTCCTCATATGACTTCCTCTTTAGACCCTTCACCAGTTTCACTGCCCTTCTTTGGATGCTCTCTATTATCTCTGTGTCTTATATTGCGGTACCCCAAACTGCCCACAATATTCCAGGTGAGGCTGCCCCAGGGCAGAGCAGAGCGGGACAATCCCCTCCCTCAACCGGCTGGTGATGCTTTGCCTGATGCCCCCCCGGACACATTGGCCCTCCTGGCTGCCAGGGCACTGCTGACTCATGTTCAACCAGCCATTGACCAGGATCCCCAGGTTCCTTTCCAATGCACTGCTTTCCAGCATCTCATTCCCCAGTCTGTCTGTACATGCAGGGCTGCCCTTGTTCCATGCCCAAAATCCATCACTTTCCCTTGCTGAACTTCACATGGTTGGTGATTGACCAGTTCCCTGATTTGTCGAGGTCACTCTGCAGAGCCGCCCTGCCTTTGAGGGAGTGAACAGCTATTCTCAATTTTGTGTCATCTGCAGACTAGCTTAGGATCCCTTCCGGTCCTGCATTCAAGTCATTTATGAAGACATTGAAGAGCACAGGATGGAGCCCTGTGGAACCCCACTAGTGACAGGTCACCACTCTGATGTGACTCCCTTCATTATTATTCTCTATGCTCAACTCCTGAGTCAATTGCTCACCCACCCACCACACGTTGTGTTTATCCAGCTGTGCTGGACAGTTTGTCCAGAGGGATCCTGTGAGAGACAGTATTGAAAGCTTTACTGAAATCCAAAAAATTACACCAACTGGCTTCCCATGATCAGCTTGGTGGGTTATCTTGTCATAAAAGGAAATCGGGTTGCATAAGCATGACTGTCCTCTCACAAAGCTGTGCTGGCTGTGACCAATGACTGAATTGTCCTCTAGGTGATTTTCAGTAACTCTCAGAGTAATCTTCTCCATAATTTTACCAGTCACTGAAGTGAGAATGACAGGCTTGTAGTTTCCAGGATCATCCTTCTTGCCCTTCTTGAACACTGGACATTGTTAGTCACCTTCCAGGCAGCTGGGACCTCCCCAGATTCCCAAGACTGTTCAAGAATCATGGAGAGAGGCCTTGTATTGACATCAGCCAGCTCTTTGAGGATTCTGGTGTAAATCCCATCAGGCTCCAGATATTTGTGCACATCCAGCTGGAGCAGCAAATCCCACACAATTTCAGAGTTGACCAGGAATTGATCATTCTTACAGTCATGGTCCTCCACCTTAGGGCACTGAGACCCCCTTGGGCCATCATCCATGTGGAAGACAGAGGAAAAGAATGCATTTAACACCCCTGCCTTGTTTATGTCCCTGTTTGAGAGGTGACCATCCGGGACGATGCTATTTCTGCAATGCCTTTTGCCATTAATGTATTTTAAAAAATCTTTTCATTGTCTGCCACATTTCTGGCCAGCTTCAACTCCAGATGAACTTTGGTCATAGGAATTTTCTTCCTGCAGAGGCGAGCAGCATCTCTGTATTCCTCCCACATCACCTGACTGTGATTCCAATAGGCAAACATCTTCTTATTTTGCCTTAGCTCTAAAAGTAGAACTCTGCTCAGCCAAGCTGGCCTTCTACCTCATCTGCTTGACTTCCGACATTTTGGAATGGTCTCTTGATAGTTCAACATGGCCTGTGAAATCTGTGCCAAGTGTGAAGGTAACACAGAAGCAGCTTGAATCACCATTTCTCACACGTAACTGAAGTTGTTGCCACCACCTTGCTTGCTTAGACGGGCCCTCCTGCAGTGCTGATGGCATATCTAAATTGCATAGTTCAACTGCTGTTTGAAATTCTCACTAGAAAAGATGACATCTTTTGCTTCCTGGGCTTTACTGGTTCTGAGGTACCTGGGGATTATTTCTCTAAACACCACCATGACAAAATTGACAGAAAACAGAAAAAATCCCACAACAATCTACTCCTCCATTAATCTTTCTAACAACTTCTAACACTCCAGCCTACATTTCATACTTCAAGAAGGAATAGAAAATAAACTTTGTGTCAAGGATCCAAAGCCAAGAAATTCCTTGCTCTTCCAAGCTGCAAAGAACCCTCTCCAGACACAGTGTGTGGCTTCCTCTGTAAATCTGAGTGGTGTGTTCAAAACTGACACTGGGCCATTGATCATAACCCATTGATCTCGAGTGTTCAGCCAGACCAACTCACTCTCGACTTTCTAATCCACTTCATCAGCTTGTCTACAAGGATGTTAGAGGAGACAATGTCAAAGTCCTTGTTAAAGTGAAGAACAAACAACATCCAATGCTCTCCCCTCATCCATCACACTGAACAACTCATTGTAAAAGGCTATCGTGTTTGTCAGATTATGATTCCCCATTCATAATGCCATGCTGATTACTTTGCTACTGCAATGTGAAACTCAACACAGCGGTTACAACCTTCTGCAAAAGCAAAAGTAGACAACGAGTCAAGTGCAGGATTAAAAAGGGTTTCTCTAATAGAAACTGGTAACACAGGGCAGGAGGCTTACTTCAGTTCTGGAGGCTTGTGTTGTGTTGCCTCCAGCATCAGCTCTGGTGGTCTCTCTGACTTTTGTCTTATCTGCTCTTCCTCTTCTTCAGACTACGGATTTTCCTTGCCAGGCAGTGCCTATTTAGAGCCAGATCCTTTCAGATCCAAGGGAACATTGACTCGCAGTTCTGGGAGAAAAAGCTCAAAGGTGTAGTCATGACAAATACCAGACATTTGGTGGGTTGCCAAGTCACTCCCACATAGCCCTACAATGTGGCAGACACCATGATGGATAAAAGCTTCTGTCAGATACTCAGAACAATCTAATGCAGCTGCCTAAGTTGCATCATTTAATCCTGTGATCTTTAATTCTACCATTTTCCTTCTCATCCTGACATCCGGCTCACTGGCACACAGTACAAATGGCTCTGATGAGGCATGCCTATGACAGTAATTTCAGAATGTCAATTCCTTCAGAACATAACAATGGAAGACAATTATCATGACCTGTCTTACTGCAGAATGCAGTCATTTGGTAAGGACTGGGGTTCCAACACTCTAGGAAACACATAGTCTTACAACACGAGACATTTCCTGCCTGAAGACCTTATCATCTCTTCAGATACATCAGGAAAAGAGAGGGTCTCATTTTTATCCTCCATTTTACAGACGGGGAGCTAAATTCACGGGTGAAGTCACAGAACGTTTTGGTCAGAAAGAGGATCTGCATCCCAGATTCAGGTTGCTGTGGCTTTCCTGTCTACTTGAACATACTTCTTGGGGAAGTAAAGTGAAAAATGAAGAACTTCAAGACTGTACCCCATGTATAAGACAAACTGCCCCATCCACATCCAAGAACTAAAAGTAACAGTGTTTCCCATAAATACCTCAAACTCCAGATAGTGGTCCTTCAGTTTGTAATCATCGACTTCCTTGCCTTTGAGCTTCTTGTCAGGAGGATAGGAGCGATGTTCAGCAAGCTCAGTGGAGATCTGCTTCAGCTTAGCTTCATGGGACTTCAGCTGTTCATCCTTCAGAAACACATTAGGCATTTAAGTGACAGAATCTAAAATATCCAATAAGCAAAGGAAAATAAACATGTCCCTGTACAGTAACACCAAGTAGTTTCTTTTTCTTAGATTGATAACGTCTGTTATCCCAGAAGTCTGATCCCAAAAACTCTCACAAAGGCACCCAAGCAAAGTGGCCAAGTTTGTGGAAAAACTCAACAGCTAGCAGATGCCATTGGGAGGAGAGCAAACCTGTCATTCCTCGCCTTGCTGTGAGCAATGAAAGCAGCTTGCTGCAAAGCATTACTGACAACATGACACTTCTGCTCTAATACATTTTTTTGTAAATTAATTAAGACTGTTGTGTATGCAGTCAAACCAAGGGCAGAATAAGACAGGCGAAGACCCTGCCTCAGGTCTTTGTAATGTAAGAGGAATTCCTTTCAGGACAGGAAAAACATGGAGTTAGTGCCCTTCCTTCTATTTCTGCACTACCAAAAGGTGTCTGGTATATGGCTTGTCTTCATTTAGAACAAAACAGTGCATTCAGAAGAGGAAGGGCTGTCCAGTTCTCAAAAGGTATCTCATTCTGCTAAGCTGCCACCAACTTCTATCCCATGGTGCCATTAGAGAAAGTGAGGAGTTGCTACTCCCACCTTCTAGGAAATTTCCTTTATCATAATCCCAGGCCCACTCACTTCCTCCAGTCCATCTGTCAGCTAACCTTCCCTCATCTCGGAAGGTTTCCAGCTCTGCAGGATGCCTTTCTGTCCATTTCTAGGCTTGGATCTGAAATCATGTTTGAATTAGGTAAGTCCAAAATATAGACATAATCATGCAGATATTGGTGACTTAGTCAGAGTCATAACAACAGGTGCTCCCATGCAGGCGCCTAGCCTCAGAGGAGGGGACAGCTGCCAGCGCTGTCCCTCAGTGGTGTGGCTGCGCAGCCCACAGCTTCAAGCCTAGGTTGGACATGCCTGCACTACACTGAGTCACACCACCAACTGAGTCTCTCGGCTCACTGAGCTGGAGCTGCAGAAAACAGCAGAAAGGAGGAAAATATCTACAGAAGATGATAGCTAAGTCCCAGCTAATCTCATGTTTCAACTCTTCTGCAAGAGAACCGAAGACATCTGCAAGAGAACTGAAGGAAGGAACATGTGGGATAATTTGCCTCCACCTAAACATGATAGGGCTTAAACTAGTTGCTACTGGCTGCCAAAAATTCTTATTGCTGTTAGTAACTACCCTGGATCTGCATGCTCTCCCATTAATGCCCAATTCTTTACCTTGAACTGAATCCCCAGCCCCAACTGTCATCCCGTGGCAGTGAAGTCTATAGCCTGATGACAGGAGGTCTTTGAGCAGCTATTAATACAGCACTTGTAATTTCCAGGGCAGCAGCTTAGGAGCTTTTGTGTGTGCTGTACATTTTCAGAAAAGAGAAAGAAACCAACAGCCTAGTAGATGATCTTTTCTAGACTGGTTGTTCCTTTATATATAGCTTTGTCATATCCCTCTTTGTCTCGACTAACCAAGATCAGACACTGCTTTTTAAAAAAACCCTGGTACAATGATCTTGCATAATCTGTCATGTCCAGCCTCTTTTCCTCACCCACGTTAGGTCCTCCTTGCATTCCAACTTCTGCCTGACCAGGGACAGGCCCTTTGAAGAAGTACTCTCCATCACGATTCATCCTACAAAATCCTAAACAGCAACCACAG
Organism: Grallaria varia; assembly: GCA_013396735.1. Taxonomy (NCBI): domain Eukaryota; kingdom Metazoa; phylum Chordata; class Aves; order Passeriformes; family Formicariidae; genus Grallaria; species Grallaria varia. Next base: position 124,695 of record VWZG01000019.1, on the reverse strand, counting down.
GGATTTGACAATTTGTATTTTTTTTATCTGCCAAATGAGAAACAGCCTGCTGGCAGCTTTTCCACATTGACAGATGAAAGCAGACATGTTTCTCCTTGCCTTTAAATTTATTTACTTTGAACACTTAACATTCTTCTGCTCTTAATTAAAAGAGCTTATCTTATTCCACTTCTTGTGTTTCTCCTTCTTCAAAACACAAACCACAGGGCTGTGATCTCTCTTTTCCTTTCCAGATTAAATGGAAACAATAAGACTAGGAAACAATGTGCTAAATGGAACAATCACACAGAATAATGATGAGTTAAAAAGCTTAAAAGGGTAAATTATGGAAGCCTCATACAGTATTTTTGAAATGGTATGAATGTGCAAAAGGTAAAACCCCAAAGATGACATGTTAGTTAGTATTATTCTTTACAAAACATGCTTTAAATGTCAACCCAGAACACAAGATGGTAAGTTGGTCACCACATTGTAAGAAGAAAGGCTACTGCAATGGAGAGAGAAAAAGAAGGGGTGACATTGGATAAAACATCCCCTTAGAGAAATGCAAATTTTGTGACAGTGGTTTCCAAGGAGAGTTGCTAAGCTATGAAGATGGTAAAAAAAAACCAAAACAACCAAAACCCAAACTCATTTAAGAAGCAATCCAGCATGGGCAGATCACTTTAAAAGCTACAGGAGGACACTCATGAAGTATAACCGCTGTCACTGTGTAAACCTGATCAATGCAATCAGTGTCATGTTCCTGTCAGGAAAGGAGGAATTGCAAGCATGCATCATATCTCCCAAAGTACACAGAGATATGGGCACAAGCACCTGACACAGCCAGTATGAAACAAACAAAAATACATAGGGTTTGTGCAAAAAGTAGAGCTGTGAAACTCCGTGCCACAGGATGCTAAAAACTTGTGTGAACACAAGGGGAGACCAAAGACATTCATGTAATAAACAGCTTATAAATATATGTTATAGAGGAAATCCCTCAGCTCATAAGGGTTGGAGTCTGGAAAACGCTGTGGGAAAAATATAATTGATGCTTGTCTGATACATCAGTTTTCACCTTTTACCATTTCAATAAGCCAAAGACCAGGAGTGTATCTACTTCTTCTGAAATGTGTGGCTTTAATACACATTCAAATTCAAAAAACCCACCAGTCAGTATTTGAAATGTCCTGTGCAGAGCCATAAGCACAATACGAAAATTCTTTATCTGGTACTGGGAACACTGGTGATTGCTTTTTTTCTTCAAAAATATGAAACAATTATATTCAAGTCTGTTCGTTCTCTTCCCCTTTGATTTTCTCAAATCTTGCACCATGCAATGAGCAGAGATTTACCATGCAAGTCACCTGCACCCAGGACTGCTAGTGGCAACAGCCATAAAACAATGACAAGGACCACCATTCAGTCCCCAGCTAGCAAGAGAAACTGTCATCACCCACCATCTATATAAGAAGGTCTCACCTGAGATAGCTTTGTTGTGGTGGCAGGCAGGAGGGGGCGACTGAACTTCTTCTGAGAGCCAATTGCCGCTGGAAATGGCGGGGCAGAGAATACAGCAGCCACACAATTAATCTTGTTGATCCAGGTCTGCATTTCTTCTTGGCTCCTGGGCAAGAAGCACATATTAAGCACGTGTTGACTCAGCCTCCTTTACCAGTTTTCACCCCTTCTATAGCATCTTAAAAGCGAGAACAACCAGAACAGGAAAAGTCATAGAGTCTGCTTAGTTTTCCAGTCTATGTTTGCAAGCAGTTAGTGACAGGTAACAGCCACAGGCTGGCTTGCGGTTCAGTCCATATCTCATCCTAGCATACTTCTTTTCCTAATCCAATCCAAACTACCTAAGTGACAGAGCCAACCAGTGTCCTGATTCATATGTGTATCCTAAGGCCTCAGATGTGCTGGCCATCACAGATCTCCAAGAGGTTTCATATGATCTCAGTAGAAAAGGGCCCATGTCAGAAGCAAAAGGCAGGTCATCTGTTCTGTCTGGATATCACAGCATAAAGAACTTAATCAAATCATTCTTGTATTAGCTTTGTTTCTGACCACAGCATATCTTCTAGAAAGTCATCTGGCTAGGACCTGATGACATAAGGAGACAGACAATCCAAGACTGTCTTTGGTCATTTGCCTCAATGATTAATCACCCTGACTGCTTTAAGTTTGTGCCTTGTTTCCAAATTGAATTTACTGCAGCTTCAGCTTCTAGCTGCTGTATCTTGTTATGCCGTTCTCAGTTAGATTAAAAAGCCTCTTGAAACCTGATGTTTCTTTCTCATGCACTACATAGGCACTCTAATCACATCACTACTCAAACAAACAAACAGACTGAACCTCTTAAGCCTCTGCTTTAACCTGTCCAGGCAGGAATTTACTCCTACTTCAGTATTATTTTCTTTCCGCAATGACTGGCGTGAAGAAAGCACTTACTGGGCTTGGAAAAGTAGGACCCTCCAATCTGCAGTTTTAAGCTTGAGGACATTGGGCTTCTTCTCATAGTCTGTTGCCTTGGATGCCAGTGCATGGTGCACGCTAACCGCATTCTTCAGATCTTCCTCGGACAAAGCCTTTTCTGGCTTATATTCATCCTGCAGGAGTTAACAGTGGGAAAACGGCATCTTATTTCTGCATGTCCTACTCCTTTTTCCTTAACCTAGGGATAAACCTTGTTCCGCAGTTCACAAATAGCAATAAAGTATATGAACTGAACGCAACTTGACTTGAGCACCTGTGGTTTCTACTACCTTTATTATATCTTTCTTTCTTTTTCTGTTTATCTCTTTCCAAGAGAGAGAAGTAGTTTTTCTACCTGCTTGACAGGAAGAGAGTTAAACAGGAAATATTTTACTATTGCAACAGCTGTGGACTACTTGTCTTCAATCAAGGAATCCTTCATAACCAGTTCCCCATCTCCACTGCTCAGCTACTTGGGTTCTCAGCCTTCACTGCTTCATTTTAATTTTTCTCAAACAATTACATTTGTATGTCCTCCTAGGCAGGCCCTCACACACTGGAGAAGCCTCTTTATCAGTCTCCACAAAGCAAATATAGCAAACTCCCCTAAATCTCTCTCTGTCCAGGTTTTTGGCACAGTAACAGTACCTCTCCTTCCAACCACATGACAAAAGCAGGACTCAAACTCCTCTTGTGTTGCAAGCATCACCCTGGAAGCAGTCTTTGATCTCCTGAGTGACAGAAAGTATATAAGGGCATAACCATGGTATAGCCACAAGTTCTGTGTAAAGCCCACATGACTATAAAAAGCTTGGGAAAGCCAGAAGCTTTTTCAAGGAAAAGTCATTTGCCAGCAATGCTGCATCACTCTGTTTCTGAAGGACAGGCCAAACCAGTCTGTAATTGACTCCATTTCTCCCTCTCAGTACATCACAGAAATCAGTCTCGCCTGAAACACGCACCAATGTGACAATGGCACAACAGAGGAGTAACTCCCTGCAGGTATAGTAACTATTGATCCTCCACTTGAACAAAAGTTACAAGATGAGATTTAGCAGGAAACAGAGTGCAGGACACAGAGCGTGTGCAAGGACAGTACTAGCTTCAACAGGCAGGGGGGCACCCACCTCGAAGAATAGCTGGTTAACATGCGTGAATTCGTTTACAGGGCTCTGGCAGCACATGGAACCGGACTGCAGCCAGAGGCATCTACACTGCTCCCAAAGGAATCTGTGCTTTTGGCCAGGCTGAGTTAGGGCTCTCCAGGATGAGTTTCAGTGGATAAGGAGTCACCAGCCATAGTAGCCGCCTCTTAGAAGGCAGGACAAAGCATCCTGCTCCTCTGCTATGTCTCATCCTTCCTGATGGAGCTCCATCTCTGCAGGCCTAAAACTTGCCACTGCTGCTCAGACACTTCACCCAAGGAGATGCAGCTATCCAGCAGTCCTGCCACAGCACTACCTCCGCCTGGGGCCAGGCAACAGCACAAAACACTGCAGGTCTGGCAGACCCAGCAGAAAGGCAGAGAGCGCTACTGCTCATGTGACCAAAGGGCAACCTTACACCTAAACATCTGCAACATATGGAGTTTTCAAGGGCTGGAAGTGAGTGAAGCCAAGTGTCCTTCCTCTCCCTATCTTAAGACTCAGCAAGATTTAGAGGAATCTCTCTATCATGGCAGACTTTGTCTATGCTCACTTAGGGCACTTCCTAAACCTTCTTCAATGAAGATTTGAGATCAAAGATTCTACCCAAAGGGAAATCACTGGAAGAGGTTTATTCATGGTCTAGAACATGTCCGTCTTGAAGACGGAGGAGGCAAGGCCTCCTCCAAGCCCCTTTCTTCACGGGTTCAAAAGCTCATTTATTTGGTGGTAGTTTGGGGGGAAATGACTGACTCCACTGTCCAGGGACATCGGGAAAACTTCAGAACCAGGAAATGAATTAGACAGGCCTCAGAAACATGATATTCTGTCTTTCCTCAAGTTACTGCCTAGAGACAGTGTCAGCTATCACCTAGCCTGCTGCCTTCCAGCTTCCTCTGTGAGTTGCATCCAGTGTCCACAACCTGCTCTGGTGTTTAAACCTGTTCCAGAAATACCCCACATTTGGGCAGCTCCAGAAGCAATCCTCGCTGAGAACCCCTTCTTTCCAACAGGAAGTGTTCATGATAATCCTTGCTAATCCCACCAGATCAGTTAGCTGCACTCTACCTTGACAGCTGGGACTCTGTTAGCTTCTCCAAAGGCACTGATCAGCATACCAGTCGGGTAGCCTCAGAGCAAGCTGTTAAGAACATGAATGTGCTGCCAAAATTCCTTTTCTAAGGCCTCCAACTCTTTTTGACTGGTAGGAAATGCTGCAGCAGCAGGAACATCCATTTTCTCCTATGCCATCAAGCACGTGGTCTGATGTACTGATATCAGCATAGAGGTTGAGCTGAAATGGAAGGCAGCTCTCTAAAGTTAGACCAACACAGTGGCAAGAAACATATAAGGAGCCAGAAAGGAACTGTGACTGCTCTGTCACCTGAAGGCTGATTTGAGTGCTGCACAAAATGCAGTGACATGCCGAATTCATCTTTCTCAAACTCCCGGAAAATGGCCTTCCACATCCTGCTGACCCACAGTCAGCATGTTTCTAAATAGACCAGAGAATGACATTTGTCTTTTTATCAGTCAACGTACTGTGGGTGGATATCTTTACTCAGCTGCATGGGACGGCTGCAAAATTCTCTTTCAGAAAGTCTCATCACTGAACATGTTACATCATTCTATCCTCTCTCTTTTTTTAGAATTATTAATAGAAGAAATTTGAGAAAAGTTACATAAAAATACCCAGAAGTCTTCAAGATTATAAAGTCACACATCAAAGACAAAGATGTTGTGAACCTCACAGAAGAGTCTGAACAAAACAGGAAGGTCCATGTCCTGCACTGCTTGCCCAGAAGCAATTTCTAGCAAGGAAGTGAGGTCAGCCTTATGTCCTCTCCTTATAAACCTCTCTTCTGTATGCACATCACATCCCGCGTCACTTCAGTGAACAGACATTCTGTCAAGCTCCTACTTTGCAATTTCCTCTTGCTATGAACAGAGGGCAGGAAATTAACCTTGGCCTGAGGATGCCCAGAGACAGGGCCAACATCCCAAACATGTCAGACTTCTCATTTTATGTAATCCTGTGCAGGCATGTTTAGTTGGCTAATTGTGAATGCTTCCACTGAGCCCCTCCAATGCTCTCTACACTCACTAATTCAGAAACCATCTCTCTTAAAGCATTTATGTGAAAACAAAACAATATGCAGGACAGGAATTAACATTGGAATAATTCCAATGGAAAAAAAAATTAAAATGTGGGCATGGAGATAAAACTGCCCAGAAAAACTCCCCAGTGAATCTCAAGTGACCACCATTTACAAAACACTCTCATACATGGAATTTGACAGCAAAACAAGGAGAGCTGGAATGCAAACAGAATGACAGCAGAATTGGGATCACACTGCCCACTGGGGGATTCACAGCTGCTACAAACAATTAATATTTATATTACAGTAGTGTCTTGAGGGAACAGCTGAGTTACAGATAAACAGACATGTTTGTACATGTGTTTATGTTCAGCACCTGAGCATTGAGATTTCTCTCTATCCTGCTTGAATAGCACTCAGTGCAATGAAAGCATCATCACAGATGTTAACTCCACAAATATACTGATAATGAGAGAAAGAGGATAAATGTGTGTCTGCATGTGAATGCACCCTGCCCTACAGCACTCTATAATCAGGACAGGAGGTGAACAGAGACAAGGAAATCCTCTAACCAAGACTACTCCCAGAGCTATGCACTTCTATAGAGAAATCAAGCTGTTCAAAAGTGCTACAGAACTTCCTGAAATTAGGATAATTTATATTGCAAAATGGGCATTACAAAAGGAAACAACAGATCAGTAACTTTCTCTCTAACAACTTGGTCTAGCTGTGTATTTTAAAACCCTAGCACACTCACCTTCTATAATACTACATCCCTAACAGAGCAAAGTTCATTTAGGTACTGAAGCAAAGCCCTGGTAGACCTTCTGGAGCTGAAGAGAAATCAGAGACTTTTTCACAGCTGCAGCATATGGCCGAGCAGGGTCCAGAGGCATGCTGGGGGAGGCTCACAGCTTCCCCACCATTCTTGGAATGAGTTACTTCCCACTCTTCTGTCAACCTTTTACAACATCAAAGTGAGAGCCTTGCTTGACAGTGTGCTACAGTATGATGGATTCAGTGCAAATGTCTTCTGGACCAAGTGGGAGAATGCAGCTTTGCAGGGTACTGCCCTTTGCCAGTAATCACTGAATTCAAGTGCTTTGGTAAGTGCAAAACACACAAATAACAAACAAATAAGAACAAGAAGTTCAACAATGCATTTCATGCTGCAAAGATGCAGTCATATGCGAAATTACTCTTTTGCTCTTCAAAACATGGAGGGTCAGAGTGGGGAAGGCGGTATTCTGTAGAAAATTTTTATGCTACATCAGCATCTCTACATTTTGTTAAACAGAAAGCATTTTAAACTAATATGCCAGCAATACTCATAAAAATATTTGATTAAGACTCTAAAAGAGACAGTATCCTCAGTTCTTCCCCTTGAAAGCTTATTAATTCCCCCTAAAATATCAAACAAGATATTAGTTAATGTATTACAAACAAGGAGCCCTGTTACTTCTCAGGAACCATGCAGTCTTTTCAGGTGAACAGTAATGATTACTTACTTGAGAAACTGAAGCACATGACTTCATTTCACCCAGAAAGGGCAAATACAAACCTGCTACAAAGGCGACTTTAGTAAAACCTAAACCTGCTGCCAGTAAGAGGACTTGGGATTCAGCAGACTGCGCTCTAGACTCCTGCACTGGCTTTGAGCACATTACATCCAACTTTCAGTTCAAATCTTCTATCCTGACTGCAGATTGTTCTGTCTGTTTCAGGATTCCAGCCCTCTTAAAAAGGTACTGCACCCAGAGCACCCATATTGTAAATCTCATGCTCTAATAATTCGATCCAAACTACTCTCTTTCTTCTCAGGAAATATCCAGGTTAATTCCAATGAAACCAACAACTTCAGAAAGCCACAGCAGGGGAGGAGGAAACAGTAGTATGTACTTACACTCCTGATAGCTGCAAAACACAGCTTTCAAAGAACCATGCTTCCGCAACATAGGGCAGTCTGGACAAACAGCACCTATTCCATGCATATTTCATCTATACTGGGGAGCAAAAAGCCTGAAGAACGTACTTAGCTGCTACCATTTGATTTTGACAGTTCTCACTCAGATGCTGCATTTTATATTCCCACAGCATAGTTAAAATGTACTATAATAAATTTAAGCTTGTAACAAAAGGCTTGAAGCATTTCATTTGACTTTTTTTTTAGCCTTCTTGCCAACAGGAAGCACATTTTGTTAGAAACCAGTCTCTTCTTCTTTGGCCAAAAAAAAGTATTCTTTTATCCTTCAATTTTCCAATGGAACAGAAGTTGCGGATTCCTACAAAGGCCAAGCTGTTGTTAAATTGTTTTGCAGCTGGTTTTGCAAGCACTGCAGTAAAGTACATTATGAAAAGGTGGGAAAGCAGGACAACCTTACAGAAGGGGAAGTCATATGCATGAAATGCAAAGTTAAAAGCAGCCTCGAGGAATGCATGCAAGACAGAGAGAGATGAGGCTGCCTTTTCTGATGAAGCTATTTTTTTCAGCTGTGAGAGAAAGCAGTGGTAAACACGGGAACAGACATGTGGATGGGACAGTGGAACTTAAAATTATGAAAAGGGAGAGGATGTCAATGAAAGAATTAATGTCTGAATGTGTGTGTAAACAGGGTGCAGGACAGAGAGATCAGCTATGCTGTGCATTGAAGGGAAAAGCGCCTGGAGGTGGGCTGAGAGAGTAGAGAGGATGCCTGCTGCTTTATCCCTCTTTAATTAGTTTTCAAAAGACAGTGATTTCCCCTACCTTCTGCAAGTACAGGACGGTTCCCTTCAGCACAGCATAAAAGGTTTTCCAGCCTCGCTTTCCCCGGGGAGCTGCAAAGAAAACAAATGAAAACCCATTTAACTCAGATCCATTTTTACACTTTGTCTAGGCAACAAGAGAGCTACATTAGTCCTGTGTTAAACCTCCTTTGTACTATCCTTTTCAAAGGACAATGCAGCTTAGCACAGCACCTGCACATACCTGCTGTGAAAGAGAGTAATACAACAACCCTGACACAGCCCTGGACTGGATCAAAAAGGGAACAGCAGCAATGCAGAAAGCAGGCCAGAGAGGTACAGTCTCTGTGCTCTTGCAGGTAGGCAGACACTGCCCTTATGTAGCTAGGTCTGAGCTCTGCACCATGGCAGTTTTCAGAAAGAAACACCCTTTCTCCACACCACAGCAGGCTAGCAGGCACTGCTCCGGACCTACAGGACACTGCTGAGAAAGCAGTGTCTCTCAAGGGCATCCTTCCCCTTACTGCTGCTGCACACCCATGTTGGCATTTAGAAAGCAGAAAGGTGCCAAACCAAATACTAAGAAAAAAAACCCCATTCACAAAGAAACCTAAAGTCAGTTAGAGGTTGAAGAACCTAACAGAGACAACATATCCAGCCCATGAATTCCTAGAAACAAGCAATGGGGGGAAAAAATTCACCATGAAGGCTGAAGGACCCAGTTTGTAAATTGGGAGGGAGGGAGGGAAGAAGGCACAGGCTGTACGGTCACATAGCCTGCATCTAAGCTCTCTCTCCGCCAAGCACACACCATTGACCTGCATCTATATATATATCTCTCTATATCTCATTGCCTCTATACTGAAACTAACAACCACTGCACAACTAAAGCACCACACTCAGAAAGGCATCCCATTCTGATCTGAAGAAAGCAAGTTATGATGAAGAGATTACACGTCCCTTCCTCCAGAGGTTAATCATTGTCATCTTATATAACAGATCTTATTTCTTATTCACCTTTGTTCAGTTCAGCTTCCAGGCATAGGCCCCTCTTACATCTCTCTCCTCTAAGTGCCTAAGTGTTTTAGCCCTCAGTACTCCTTTCCTGAGAAAATACATATGAGCATTCTAGTACATCACTTCATTAGAAATCCTGCACAAGCTGATCTCTGCCCTGCAACAACTCTATTAGGAAATGAAATACGAAAAGGTCTAACTAACTTAAAAGAAACCCTGTTCTATTTGCCACTGGAAAGCCAGAATGCAACTTCTTTTTGAGAGCTGCAGGACAAGGAGACAGACATCTAAGCTGAACAGGAACTTCTGAAAACATGGCCCTCATTACATTGCTCAAGAAAGAGCTATCCCCAAAATGCCAGCATCCAGTGTGCTGAATAATAAGCAATTCTGATACCTATAATTAAAGAAATAATTTAATATAAGCAACTAGATTCAATTACTTATTAAGGTTAAATAAGCAAACGTTTAATAAAGAGGAATCTATTCAGAGCATCCAGTCATCACAAGGAATGAGGTCAGTTTGATTTTGACATGCCTGTCTGGATTTCGTTGTCCAACTGTCAGCTTCCACCTTGAAAACACCAATCTCCAATTATACCTTCTAAAATATACCAGCAAAACATGTGAACACAAAGAACTTAGCCCAGCTAGGAGAGAATGGCAGTTACGGGAAACCCATCACAAAGCCACACTTTGTCTTTAGGATTTAGCCCAACAATGTGAACCATGAGTAGGCGATCATCAACAATGACGTGGGAAAATACAGATGCTCTGAGCAACCTCTGCTGTTTTCAATACCAATAGAAAACAAATGAAGATACCCAAACAACAAAACACACATAGCTGAATCACAGGCCCTTGGTAATTAGTGCACCACAAACCAGGATAAGAAGGAAAGAGGATAACTAAAGTAAGTAAGAGACCTGGCAGGATTATTACTGAAAAGGGACAGAAAGGAACTGCATGGTAAAAAGCTGGCTGTTGTCAAAAGCTGCTGCACTTCACTGGGTATGTAACTGAAGGCTGGGAAAGTAGGGAAGGGAACAGTTACAGCATCTTCCAAGCAGAGGTAAAGAACAGCCTTTCTTTAAAGACAAACCCAGAGGGGAGGGGAGATTTGGAGTAATCTGGTGTCACATAAGGAAGCGGAGAATTACGGAATTACTGCAGAACAGCTACTGTAATTCACTTGAAATTGTTTTCCCTTCTGTAAACCATGCTATTAATTTTCTTTTAGCACAAAAAATTCACACTGCTTTGCTGTATCACATTACTTATTATGGTCATGCATTAGAGCTGCTGCAAATGGGACTAAGCATTGTAAATCCTGCCCTAACACAAGAGTGTGATAATCCAATTGCTGTGTTGTTTGTTATTACTGCAATTTCCCCTAATGAAGCAGTACTATTTGCCTTGACAAGCACATGGGTTCACTGGTAAGTAGCACTGTGCAGACATAACAAGAAAATAACATGTAAAGAGTGAAAAATACTCACTTTTCTTTCCGTCCATATCTGCATGGATTTTCCGAGCCAGAAATCCAGTTTTATACACAGCAGCATTGGGGTCATGAGGGATGTCCAGGAATGGGTTATTTGAGTTGCCAATTCGACTGATGGCCTTTGTCTGGCTCCCATTATCCTTTTCATCTGTACCGTCTGAGTGAGACTTTTTTTTCTCTTCTTCATCCCTTAAAAAGCAGCGAAAATAAAGCATAAACGATGGACTGATCAGCAAAGTGTCTTCAGCAATTCTTGAATGCTCTTTGTCAAGACATACCTCTCTATTTACGGGTGCCTTTTTATAGAGAGAAACCTAGATATATGCCAAACACACAGTTGTATTATAGCAAAGCTTCAGTTCACTCACTTCACCAGCACAGAAGGCAGATTTTCAATAAAGACCAAGTTTCCATAACAGTCTCAAAAGACAAGACTTCAAGAGTGTTCTGTATCCTCCAACACCACCTATTTTTAATTCCACTTATTTGAGTGCTAAAATGGGAAATATTTGCCTGCTGAGCTCTCCTGACAAATCTCCATTTTCTTCATGAGTTCACATGTAGATGAAAAGAATCAGATTACTACAGATCACTGTGGCTTACCCCTTAACTTACCATATGAAACACTGACTCTACTTCCTTTTTTCATTTTCCTCTAAAGACTAGCATAAAAGTAATAATTTAAAAATAAAAACTACACTAGGTGAATTATGTTATCTGTATTTTGGAAACAAAATGTTGTTCAAATTGTTACTTATTAGGGCAATGTATTCAACATAGCTCTTGAGGACAACAATGCAACCTATTTCAGCAAGTCACAAGCATCACCTGACTAATAAATGCCTTTTCACAGGTAAAAGCTAAAAAGGACTAGGCAAGGTGGAAAACAAATGGTGTCCATCAGAAGAGAAAGACAAAGGTTTTCAGAGAACAGGCCACTGAATCTGGGTGGATGGTGCAACTGGAGGAACCACAGCTAGTGTCAAGATTACAGAGCAGCCCTTTGTCCTTCAAAGTCCACATGCATTCCTCTCCAGGTTACTAGGAAAGGTGTGTCAGGGAGGATGAAGGCTGTCATTGGAAAGCAATGTTTCTCCTAAGACAAGTATCTGATTTTAAAAAAAAAATTATCATTTGAGCATAATGGTGGCTAATATTGCCAACCCACCAGGGGTAGGTTTCAAGCTGTTGTATCTCACTGAACCCAAATGATTAGCAGAGAGAGCAAGCTCAGGCAGACCTTCCAATCACATGTACATGTTCAAAGGCATGTATTAAACAATGATTAGCAAGGCATATGTCAATCCAGAAGCTCCTTTAGGGACACATTGCTACCATGCCTATTTACGGGAATGCCCATTCAAAGAAGTGTCCTCTAACAACTGCAGGCTAGAGCAACAACCTGTGTTACCCTGAGCTCTACTGAAATGGAGGCTCAGAAGAGACCTTATCACTCTCTCCAACTACCTGAAAGCAGGTTGTAGCAAGGTGGGGGTCAGTCTCTTCTCCCAGGCAACTAATGAAAGGACAGCAGGACAGTGCCTCAAGCTGGACCAGGGGAGGTTCAGGTTGGACATCAGGAAGAATTTCTTCACTGAAGGGGTGGTTAAGCACTGGTAGGGGGTGCCCAGGAAAGTGGTAGAGGTGTTCAAGAAACGACTGGACATGGCACCTAGTGCTATCGTCTAGTTGACAAGGGGGTATTCAGTCAAAGGTTTGACTTGATCTTAGAGGTCATTTCTGAACTAGATGATTCCAAATGAATTGAAATGGTCTTCTGAGGAATAATTTAGTCTAAGGAGATAAAAAGATAATAGACTGGTTTGTCAATAAGGAAACCAAATCCAGAATCACGGAGGCTGTTTTAGTGAATGCTGCAGTACCAGGGAATGTTTTCATCTGATACTAAATTATGATTGGCATGGTCTCAGCCCAGCACACTCCCAGACAATTTTCAGACACCATTTCACAATCCGTACAGTCAAGGACCTACTCTAACAGGTAGCGTGGAAACAAGGGTCTCCTTTTGAAAGACACAACTTTTCAACAGTGTGGATACAGATGCTACAAACTGATATCTGTCCTGAGAGTTGCACAAAGGTGCCAGACATTTGATTTAACTGCAGAGACATAGTCAAGGAAGTGTACCATACCTTCATAGTGTTGTCTTGCAAGGTCTCATGATTTAGGGGAACAAAACTTTCACTTAAAGACCTGATTCCTTCAATGGAGAGCAGTTCTTACATCTTTTAGCCTATTGATGTGCACTCTTCCACTGCAGAATAGAAAATTCTGCAAAACTTTTATTGAGTAAAGTAGTAAAGGACTTCATGTACGCTTTGGTTGAAGTCCTCTCCCAAATAAAAGCATGTAGGCATTTAAGAATTTTGCTTGTCCCCACCTTTCCCGTGTCTACTACACTCACAAGCTGCTGCCAAATCTGAATCATTGTGTAACATGTGTTTCTTAGATATATGTCCATTCCAGGAGCAAATTCTCTCAACACAAGTCTGTGGCACTTAATCCAGACTAAAGTCCCTCAAAGGGCATTAGCACTTGGGCTGATTTGTCACACAGACATGTCTTGTGAATTCTGGGATCTCAGCCAAGGACACAGTGGATTTCTCCTTGTCAGCAGAGACCTACTGCAGTAAAAGGCTTAACATTTTTTTTGGAATAAGCTACCTCCTTTGGAGCTATGGGAGCGAATTATTGTATACTGATCAACTGCCCTGTGAGAATATACCAATGCCCTTAACCAAGCAGCCACAGGTGGTGTAATGAGCAATCCTGAAGGATCCTGGACACCATTACATGCTGGGAAAAGTGCTCTTAAATTCAGCACCTCTGGGGGCACCTATCAAAGCAGGAAGTCTTTAAAAGATATGGTGGATAAAGACAAAATAGCATCTGTTGTCATGACTAATGGTAGCATTGAACAAACCTTTAAATGGTCCCTTGATCTATCATGGAAATGGGACATTCTTAAGACTCAGAAGATTTTGGCATTTCTGAGAGCTGAGTGCTCTGAAACATGCATGAGGTCAAGTTGCATGAGTCAGACTGCAAGTTGCAATAAACGGAGCTAGAGAGGCAGGTAGGACAAACAAGAAATGGATGAAAACCAGAGGATCTGGGACTCACTTCTTCAAATATTCCATGTCACTTCACTGGTCAAGTATAAGAAGAAAGCAGGACAATTGGCAGGAGTGAAAAATTAGCAAAAAGTTCAGCTGACTAGCCCTTGCTCAGATATTCTCTAAAGCTGGATGAACAGAGAGGTCCTGGATACTCTTCATCAGGGATGTAACAATTCCAGCTTACTCCTCAGAAGCCTTTAATGTACATTTGCAAGGAAGAATCGCAGAAAATTCAGCGGGCCTCTGGATACATAAATCTGCAAACTGATCTTTGCTTGAAACCCTAGCCTGGGGTGGGGATGTGACTACTTCCCTATCCTCAGATGGCTCTCACAGATCACTCAAGCACTCTAACAGCCCCAGTGTGAAGGCCTCCAGTGACGGGAGGGCAAGAATCAGCAGGTGGGGTCTCTGTGCAAGTATGTTCAGAATCATGGATGTGGTGTCACACAGGCATAGCCCAGTTCCTTTTTAGAGACAGAACTGGTGCCTCTCCTTTCCATTTCATACAGGAAGTAGCCCAATCCTTGTGCCTTTGGAGGGGAAAAAAACCACAATGGGTCCAACACACCTTTCAGTCACAAAACATCATCATGAGGGTTCACTTAGGTTTGCAGAATTCTTAAGGTATTTTCTGTCTTTGGTCAGCAGAGGAAGATCATTCCAGGCTCTGGGGCTAGAAGCAGTTCCTCTGGTAACCCCTCTCAGACGACTACCAGGGGTTGACAGCTGTGCAACCTCTTGTATGTCCCGCTTTCCACACACAGGAAATGCGACTTACAGTGTCTCTGCTCTGCAGGGTACTGGTAACAGGAAAAGGCTACCATCTGTATAGTTTCTCCGAAACTCTGTCTATGACACATGATATTTCCAAGTTTTCCCAAAACAAGGAGATTCAGTTCCACTTCCCTAAACATGTCTCCGTGGAAAAGGACCTGCAGACAGAGCAGCAACCAGCACTCTGTCTATGAGAATCAGTGGACTAAAACCAAGATCACCTTGTTCTATCACTTGAAGTCACAGCATTGAAGCAGCAATGTTTTCCTTTCCATGACCACTGACAAGTAGAAAGGGTTTGTCTCTTCAACACAGAGATGTGAAAAACATAAAAATCCAGATGTTGCCATTTTGGTGAAGAAATGTATCTTTTGCCTGTCCCCAAAAAGACCCTACACAAGGAAGTTTCATTATTGTCTTCTGGGAGAAAAGCACCGTCCAGTTTTCTCAGTAACAGAAATATTCCTCTATTCTCTATAGTCTGGTTTGAGGTTCTGCCTTGGAAAACTTTGAAGTTATCAAGCTAGAAAGATGGAGTCAAGCCCTTCAGTTTTAAAAGTCTGCTTTGTCTCTGCATTTGTTCAAACAGCAAATTTACATGGCATGGGAAAAGGTTGAGTTCATCCATTTAAATATTGCATTGAAAAAGATTCAGACTTTTAACATATGCATCTGTGGAACTGATAGCATTTGTATTGGAAAATTGACTTGAATGAAGTTTTGGCATCTTTCCCAATGAGAGGAGGAAAGAAAGGAGATCCAGGCGATTACCACCTGACCTCCCTCTAAAACCAATCAAGAAGCTCTGAACATGAAACATCTTAGAAGTTGGGAGACAAAGAGTTAATTCTAAAGGGAAGAGATTTCTCAGTTTGACCTAGAAAAAGGTGAGCTTCAGAACAGATGTCCTTGTAACCACTCTGATCTCAGCATCACAGTTTGATTTGGCAGCATCCCTTTTCCACCATCATTGTCTCAATGACCTGTTCTGTTTTGGCTGAAAGGACATAATTTTTCACTGTAGTCCAGAAAACAAAAAAGGAATATACCATGTCTATGTCTAAGCTTTTCTGGAAAAAAACTCTGTATCAACAAGTAGTTGAAATCCAGTGACTCTCCTGCAAACTGTGAGAAAGCTTTCAGGATATAGCTGGCTCAAATAGCTGGCTTCAGCAGTTTTGTTGCAGTGCTTTGAGTTCTCCTATGTTAATTCTAGATCACCTATTTTAAGATTATGATTTTATTATTCCTATCACCTTTAACAGGAAACTGACATAGTATTACAAACAAATGGAGAACAACAATGTTCACCAACACATTTCCATGTAGGCATCATGCAAACAAAATATATTTAGCTCTGGCAACTTCGCAATCAAATTGATTTTTCTTTTCTAGCCTGAAGATGAGGACAATCAGTGTGAAAGCCAAAGGATGAAAAGCATCTACAAAACTTGGAGGGATGTTAGAAGGCCAGCCAATCCATGCCTAAGGCTAGATCTATTCTTCCTAACCCATTCCAGACAGAATAACCAGTTCACAAAAACCTCCAGTGAAAGCACTTCTGTAGTTCATCCAGAAAAACCTGTGCCCTTGTTTAAAAGGCTCATTGCTAGAATGCTTTTCCAAAGATTGATCCCAAACTTCCCTAGTTTCAATTTTAAGCCCATGGATGTGAGAATAATTCACACCTTTGGGGCATGCAGTGTGGAGTAGAAGTGTGCACATTCACCAGCTCAGGGCATAGTCCAGGTCAGACCTCTTTATTTTACAGATCATGGTATGTGATTCACTTTTAATTTTGTGGAGAACTCGAGACTGGCACTGCTGCAGAAAAAGAACTGCAGTGCACTGTACTTGTGCTTCCCTGTTCATGAAGGATGAATGAATACTCCTACTGAAAATCTCTGGACCACATCTGCTGATTAAGGTGCCATTTCTCTTGACTACAAAATTTGAGTCAATGGTAGCCTTTTCTTTGCGTGGGCTTTGGATCACACTATAATTCTACTGGAAATGTACAGCAAACCATTTCAGATAATGACACATCTAACTCACAACTAGTAAGACAAGGATTGAGGCAGCAGTCTTTCCCCTTCTTCTGTACCATTACCCTCTCCTGCCTACAGACTTATTGAGAGCCATTAATCCACTAAATAATGTACTTCCAGAGCAGCTCTTAAACCTTAGCTTAGCTCATGGATCTTAGCTTAGTCTTGGATCCTCAAAGGGATTCTGGTTGGAAGAAAGGCAGTCCTTCAACATGCCAGCATTGCAAGGGAGCTTACACTGGGTTTTGTAGTCCTATCTTCACATTTGACTTACTTCACACTTCTTCCCCTGCCAAGTGCATCAGGAAAGCAAAGGACTAATCTTTGGAAGAGAGAGTGGGTCGTCCTCACAGCAAAACTGAACCATGTCTCCTTCAGCTTTCTCTGCAGATCACAACAGCAGAGGAAGAGAACTATGTGCCTTCTCCCTCTAGCTCAGGCAGCCCCAGGGCTCCTTGGGGTTATTACCTCACACCAGCCACACTTCTCTGTAAAAGTGAGGACAAACACCTGCACACTCCCCCCTCCAGCTAGTACTCTCAGCTTTAAAGGTAAAGGCACAGCCAGATTGAGCTTTGGTTCTCATAATGGAAAGTAATTGTCACATCAGTCCCAACTAATCTGTCAGTCTCAGACAGAAACAGACAATTGGCCTCTCTGAACATGCTCCTGTGAGAAGGTGGCTTTACACCCATCCAAAATCTTATTTAAGGCAGAGTCTGAATTCTCCCACTTCCAGACTCCTTGCAATTTTCCCCCAAATAAGGGACATGGACTAGACTACGTTAATGCCAAAGCAGTTACCACCCATACAGGAGTAAGCTATCTCATAAATCACCTTGACTGAAGTTCATGGGAGCAGAGCCAGTCATGAGCCAGTTCCCACCTGGAGGCTGCCCAAGTGTATTAGACACGGTATGGTTTCTTGGCAAGAGCTGGAGGAAAATTCTGACATAGAGAAAGTCACATAATGGATTCTCTTGGGTCTAAAGTACCTGTGAAGGGTCTGGCAAACAGCTCTGGTGTGACATGTAAGATTCACATAGCATGTTCCAGGTCCAACACACAGTCTGGCAAAATGCCTCCCACCATGACTTTCATGACACTCATCAGAGATGGCACTCTTTGCTGATTCCCCTTAGCAGCATGCCTTCTTGACTACTCTGACATTACCTAACAAACATCCAAACTGAAACTGCAATCCCAGTTAGAACGAACAGCCTTTTGTAAGGCAGGTTACACATCCTGACAAGAAACTAATTTTCAGACTATGAACTTAAAACAAGGAAAATCAGAAGCCAGTTGGCCTGTAAGGCCTATGGCAGTTGCTAGGACTTCCAGCACAAAGGGTGCAGGAGCATGCATTCCAGACATGTAAATACATGCAGGGAAATAGCTTGCACAGTCAAAATAGATAAAAGACATGATTTTTCCAGTTTTCACGAAAATCCACTCTTCTGCAAGTGGGAAGATCTAAAGGAGACCCTTCTCTTTGTTGGCGTAACTAGACTACATGAAACCTAAGCACAGAGAAATGCCAACTTCACACATTCAGAAATAGAAGCTTTTTCTTGTCTGAAATATTTTCATAGTTAACAAGTGATAGCTTGTTGAAAGCAGGTAGGGATTGGGGGGCGGGGGCAGATATCAGACTTTGTCCACTTTATCATCTTTCACATTACGTTGTTGTCAGGTTATCCATAGTTAATCAGGAGACAAACCAAGACAATAAACCAACAGCAGGAAACTCAATCCAAGATGTGTGTTTCTGTTCAGTGGTTCTGACACAATGTACAGAAAGATAAAGGAAAAGTCACCTTCTGTTTTATTTATGCAGTCATAGAACAACAGAGCATTTAATTTCTCTCTTTTCAGGTTGAAGTTTCCTACTAAATGAAATGTTCTCTTTCCTTACAAATGTAGTTGGCTCCTATCACCAACAACTCCCCTCGCTGGAGAAACAGATGAGGCTGTGTTGCCAGGTCATTCATTACCAGAAAAGCAAACTCATTAGGTATGCTGGCTATCTTCTACAGGCTTTGGAACCCACAGAGATGGTGACATAGAAGGTATAAATAGATTATTACACAGGTACTATTTTTTAAACTCCTTATTTCTACACAGTATACTTACACTGCCCATTCCAGCTTCTCATTCTTGATGGAATTGTAGAGGGCCTGCAAACGGAGAGAAATGAGATGGAATTATTGCTTGACCCCTGTTACATGTCCATACGTTGAGGAAAGATACACATATGTTGAGGAAAGGTACCCTCCTAATATCAGCAAGCAAGCTGCCTCTGATCAAGAAAGTACCACATCTGTCCATGGTAATGCAAAAATCTGGAGCAGAAATCTCACCTAAAGAAAAAATACTAAGTTCAGGTTTTGAGATCAGTCATTTCCTCAAGCAGGTTTTTTGGGGTTGTGGTTTGTGCCTTTTTAAAATCACAGAATCATATAATGGCCTGCAATGGCAGGGACAATGGCAAGGACCTTAAAGATCATCTAGTTCCAACCCGCCTGCCAGGGACAGGGACATCTTCCTCTAGACCAGGTTGTGCAGAGCTCCATCCAACCTGGCCTTGAACATTTTCAGGGATGGAGCACCCACCTCTGGGCAATCTGTTCCAGTGCCTCACCATGCTTACAACAAAGAATTTTTCCCTAGTATCTAATCTAAATTCACTTCCTTTCAGTTTGAAGGCATTCCCACTTGTCCTGTCACTACATGCTCTTGTAAAATGTACTTGTAAGCTCCCTTCAGATGCTGGAAGGCTGCAATTAGGTCACCCCTAACCCTTCTGTTTTCCAGGGTGAACAATCCCAATTATCTCAGCCTTTCTTCATAGGAGAGATGCTCCATCCGTCTAACCATTTTGATGGCCCTCCTGTGGACTCGCTCCACCAGGTCCATGTGCTGGGGACCCCAGAGCTGGATGCAGTGTTCCAGGTGGGATCCCACTGGAGCAGAGTAGAGGGGCAGAATCCCCTCCCTTGCTCTGCTGGCCACGCTGCTTTTGATGAAGCCCAGGACACAAGTGGCTTTCTGGGCTGCAAATGCACATTGTCAGGTCATGTCCAGCTTCTCACCCACCAGCACCCCCAAGTCCTTCTCAGCAGGGCTGCTCTTGATCTGTTCATCCCCCAGCCTGTACTGACACTGGGGGTTGCTCTCACCCAGGTGCAGCACCTTGTGCTTGGTCATGTTAAAGCACATGAGATTCCTACGGGCCCACTTCCTAAGTTTGTCCAGGTTGCTCTGGATGGCATTCTGTCCTTCAAGTGTGTCAGCAGCACTACTCAGCTTGGTGTCATCGGCAAACTTGCTGAGGCTGCACTCGATCCCTTTGTCAATGTCATTAATGAAGATATTACAACACTGGTTGTAATACAGACCCCTGAGGGACAGTACTTGTCACTGATGTCCACTGGAACCCAAAGACATTGTCCACTACACTCTGGATGTGATCATCCAATCAGTTCAATATCCATCTAGCAGTTCACCTATCAAATCCATCTCTCTCCAGTTAAGAGAGAAAGATGTTGTAGGGGACTGTGCCAAAGGCTTTATAGTCCAGATAAATTACACATGTAGCCCATGCCTTATCCACTGATGGAGACACTCCATCACAGAAGGCTAATAGGTTGGTTGGGCAGGACTTGACCGTAGTGAAACCATGCTGGCTGGTTGAAATCACCTCGCTGTCCTACATGTGCCTTAGCACAGCTTCTAGGAGGATCTGTTCTGTGATCTCCCCAAGCACAGAGATGAGGCTAACAGGCTGGTGGTTCCCAAGGTTCTCCTTTGTACCCGTTTTAAAGATGCATACAATGTTCCCTCTTTTCCAGTCACCTGGGACTTCACCTGACTGCCATGACTTTACAAATATCATGGAGAAAGCATTAGCCAGTTCCCTCAGGACTCTGGGATGCATCTCATTGGGTCCCATTGATTTATGTACAGTCACATTCCTCAGGTGGCCATGCAACTGAACTTCACTTACAGTTTGCAAAAGCCACAGGACTACGGCCTTGAAATTCAAGACTCAGTTTAATTCCTGATACTCAGAAAGACCTTTCTGGCAATAACTTTAACAGGGGTAAGATTTCACCATATGGGTTTACCTGTGAAAATATAAGCCTGTAAGTTACCTATACCACAACAGCTGTCCAAAGTCCCTGAGCCTCACAAATGCCTGAATGCTTTTGCAGTCACACACCTAGACATAAGCATGTTCAGTTTCTATCTGTAAAACAGAAAATGAATGATAAGCAGCTTTTATGCTTGAAGATCAGTATTTTGGACTGCTGCCTGCTAACATCCTTACTATTTCAATTCACAGGAAAGGTGCCAGTAGCTCTGACACCAACGGTAACAGTTCTGTTGTTGATATGAGCCTGTAATGACTAGGGTCTGAAGGCAGACTTAAGCATGGGATGGATTTTTTTGAGAGGAAATACGTACATCAGTTGGGTAAGTATGTCTTATTTCAGCCCTCCAGCAGACAATGTACAGAACAGTTAAATGCCTGGTATTACTAGAAACTAATGGAATTCTTCAAATAGGTCACTTGACTCAAGTGAAGTATTTTGGTATGGAATGTCCCTGATTCTCACACTTACAATCTACATTTGTAAATCACCTAATACACATAGCTAGATTTACTCCCTCTGACACATAACTCCTACGCAGCCTCAAAATATGTTAACGTGTAGAAGAACTGTTGATGCACATGATTACCAAAAAGTAGCACATCAAGTATGAACAAGCCTGAAAATCACATACTATAATAGCTATGACATGCTCAACAGAAACAGTGATATTTAGATAGCCTTAACTTTGACCCCCCAAAAAAAAGTAATTTGGAAAACTGAAGAGCTGAAATTAGTCTTGTGCATATGCCACAGTTGAACTTGCATGAGCAATCCCATGAACATATCCCACTATTCAAGTTGTGATCCACTGGCTCCTTTCCGAATCTTGAAGTCTTACTTGAAGACCCTTAGTATTGCTCTCTGTGGAAATCTGGTTTAACTAGCAGGTCAGACATACTGGTATGACTCCCTTCATGCTGATGCTACACATGTAGCAACTTTTAGTCACACTGTACCAAAAAAGTTGGTTTCTCAGAGCAATGCAACAGATATGAACACCAGGAATAATCATGCCCCATCTTATTTATACTGAGCTAGTAAAGAGAGGTCCTCACCACTAACTGGGCTTCACTGTGCCACTCACAGCAATATGATGAAATATCTCCAACTCCAGAGTTTTCACTATTTGTATATATCCTGTCTTCTCCAAACTTCCTTAAGGAGCATTGTACCAAAGGCAAACGGCCAAAGGTGAAGGGAAGGGCATTTTGGGCAATTTGAAGGCATTTTGCTTAATTTTCAGGCGACAGCTATCAACAGATTTTAAGACCACTCTGCAGGGAGAAAACAAAAGAGAGAGCTAGTATTTCTCCCAACATGTTGACAGCAGTCCAGCAGAATTAGACACACCTCCATTTTTCTACGCAAGTTGATGCTCATACTACTTCCCTGGGGTCACCCAGTATTTTCTATTAGAAACCAATATGTTTCTAACTATTTAGCCAAAGCTCCCCTCTTTTTCTTTAACTTGTTCTTATCTTCCTGCTATGATTAAATTATCTCTTACATTTTGAGCCAGAAAACTACTTCCAAACAAAAGGCATTGTGGCTGCACACTCTCCCCAGCTGCTGCCACTTCAGAAGTAGCAGTTTTTTTCTCGAGCTGGCTGAGTGAGTTTTTGTAACAGCAAAAACCCAGCTTGGGGAAACACATTTGTTGCTCTCTGGCCCAAATGCCTACAAGATTGGGTCACAACCTCTGTAAATGAACACCTGCTCTGTGCAGTACTGCTTTTTATGAGATTACACTGCTTAGGAAGTCTCTAGGGATCTCTACAGTCAAAGACCAGGACACACAAAAGCAGCAGTCCAGATTAATGCAGGAACAACAAATGCCCCAGGCTTTTGCCTTGTGAAAAGTGACATGTGTTTGTCCCAGTCTTTACTAATGAGCCAGAATCCCTCTTCCTTCTTTAGGGAGTAACAGGCACCAACCCAGACATACGGCCTATATTTAACGAAGGACACTGACCCCTATAAAGCATCAAACACAGCCTGGCAGAAAGTCTCTGCTATTCATGAAGCACTAAAAAAAACCTAGAGAGGATCCACAGCCCAGGCAGCTGTATGCAGGGCATGTTCAGTGTGTCTACCAAGCATGTTCATTGAGACCTCAGCAAGCAGACCTCTCAAGGGATGCAGACATACGAGTTCCCATTACTGTTCCCCAACCCACCTCTCTGGCAGAGACTCCACTCAGGCTGGACACACCAGCCTTTTAGAGTTGCTTTATGTCCCTTCTCTAAAACAATTTATGCATTAACATTTTTCTGATGTCTACTGGGCTCTCACATGTCCCAGAGAAGTAAAATTACCTCCTGCCATGTTTTGCAGTCAGTAGCAGACGTGTACAGCACAGCACCTGCTCTACCATTTATTTCATGGCTGTTCCCCAAGGCCCTGATTCAGACAGCAGCTCTTTTCAACAGACATTTCTCCAGAGTATGACTAAATCAAACAAACTTGGAGACAAGCACCTAAACGCTTCACTAAATTGCAACAAGGCTGATCAGAGATTATGGCATGGTCGTGACTTTCACTGTACTTAACTGGCTGCAAGGACAGATTTTATTAACTCGTGTTTTCTCCCTGGGAAATTAAAAAAAAAAAGGAAAAAAGTTCAAGTTTAAAACATTCTTACAGTCTGACAACAATCACCACTTCTTACCTGCCAGCCTGGGAAGTGTTTGGCAAATACACCATGTAAGCCAGAAAACAGGAGGTTTGACCATAGCAGGGAATGCTAGAATGAATACTGTATGTGGGTCTCATCTTCCTGGCTGGACTGATACCACTTGGAAAGGGGAAATATTTTCTATCTCTTTTGGCACCCAAAGCTACTACAGACAGGATCCAAACCCCTACATGTTAACCACTCAGCAGTGTCTGACTCCTGTGCTTTCACTTTTTAGTTCTATTACCCCAAATGCAAAGACCTACTCCTTAACAGTTCACAGTTTTCCGCTTTCTGATAGCTGTTGATCTCTTGGTCCACCACACCTGAGGCCCAGTACTACTGGAAAAACATATGCAGTTTTGAAGGCAGAAAAAGAGAAATTGACTGCTGTATAAAACAGAATAGCAGAAAAAATCCTGGACATCTTCCTTATTTTAACTCCAATGCTCTTTATTAATGCTTCAATTTGAACCTGAGAAAACTGCAGTGTGAAAAAAAATGAGATTTGTCATCTGTTTGTGGGATTTGTTTCTACTTGTTCATAAATTAGGCAAGAAACACTTTCCTTTTTAAGTGGAAGGCTGTAACTCTTTAAGAAATGGATGAATCCCACTTTCATTTTCCCTTTGGTAAGCAGGTAGGATAACTAAAAATCCAGATTTTCACAAGCTGTCACGAGTTGGCACTTTTATTCCAACGAGAATGAGAAGTAAAAGTACACAGAGAATGCTTCTGAAAACTTCAGTTTATTTTACAAAGCTGTCAAGGAAAAAAAGGTTACTCACCAACCTCATCTTCCTCAAAACCTTGTCACACGCATGAAACAGGCTGCTCTTGTCACCTGCCGGCTGTCAGCTACGCTGTGAGTCAGCCTCTGCATGCAGAAGCAGTGCACAAAAGAAAGGCACAACCAGGTGTACACAAAGGGTCAAAGACATAGCAAATTATCCAGACACTGATCTTGGTAAATCATCCAGGTAAGAAGCCAGCACAGGGTCCCCAAAGTCTAACCAGCAGGGTGCAAGATGTTGCAGAGGTCCCAGAACACTGTACACACCCTTCCCTTGTGGCATAGGGCTGGCTCTTGAAGCAAACTGCTGACTTTCTGTATGCACCAGCCCATGCAGAAAAGGCTGCCAAGAGGGAAAGGAATGCACAAAGGAGAACCAGAAACATCTGCCATGAGTAGTTAAACAGGCAAAACCAAACCCAAATTCAGAGAGACAGCAGGAATGACTCAGACTCTTCTCCAGTTTTTGATTCCCATGCTCTTTGCTTGCACCTAGACCCTTCCTGATTTCTGGAGTCATTGTACAGGGAAGGATCATCTGATCATTACAGGAGATAGCCTGGTTGGGTTTTAATGCCCCCAGGACCAGGGTGCACTTGTAGTCTCTGAGACAGGCCCCTGCCACTCTTCCCAGCTGCCACTGTCAGAAGAAGTCCTGCCTAAATACATTTCCTCTGCAACTCCAGCTGATAACAGTAAGGTTGACCCCAGGCAGCCAAGGAAGCCCCAGGCACACCTCTGGGCAAAGATGTGCTCAGTCTTTGCTGTCAGAAGTTCAGCACCTCCCCCAGTTACTCAGCACCCATCCATCAGCTGTGCCCTTTGGACCAGAGCAATCAGTCAGCTATCAGCCCCAGCTGCTGCCTATGTGTTTAATTGGAGGGAGGAAAACCAACTAAAGTAGCAGAACCCTACAAAAATAAAACAGGTCCCAGAGGCAAGAGATACCAGACATCTCAGGTGTCTGAATGGAGTCCTAATAGATGTTAATGTGCTCTTTCTTTGAACCAGGGCATAGCTCAGTGTCATTGCCTTCTGCCAGGTTTGGATGGGGTGCAACACACTGCTATATACCACTCTGGGTTCGCTGTTTAGGTGATTACCTGAAGCTGGCCCTTGCCCAGAACTGTTGCTTGCATACAGAACTATACTACTTCACCACCTGCTATTTGCCACCCTCCCCCAAAATCCAAATCTTGACATTTTCTCCTGTCCTTATGCACAAATCTGTAACACCTGGTGAGGCGAGGATAAGGGCTCTGATCACTGAGTGCCTGTAGCTCCTTGCCAGACTCAAAGCCCACATGCTCCCGATTTCTCACGCGTTTTCTCCTTCTGATGAGGATGCAGCAAGGATGCCAGAATAGTATCCCAAGAAGCCTGTGTGTTAGTGCACAGCATGGTATGTCTGCTGATATTGCTCTCAATTTTAAATTCCACTGGTTTGTACAACAAACGTTCTTCTAACAAGCCAGCATACATTATTCATAAAACAGCACAGAGCTGTTCAGCAGCATATGGAACCGATGAATGTTGTTTTGGTGTGGGTGGAGATAGGGTTGATAGGAATGTTTTAGGGGGAAGGAAAGGAGATCATTTCACCCAGGGAATTTCAAGTGCGTCACCAACTGGAGGAGAACATTTCTAAGAGAAACTCCTCTGTTAAAAATCTGGTTTGTATGAAGAAGGAGGGGGAGGGGAAGAAAGAAAAAAGGAAGGAAAGATTGTGCCAGACACATCATCTTAAAACAGAAAAGGATGGTTAGCTGGGGCTCCTGAGAGTCAAGAAATTAAACCCACACAAGAAATGCATCCTCTGTAAAACTGATATGCAGGGGTTGCGTAAAAAGATTTGTTCTGTACTTGTTTGGAGTGTTTCATCAATGTTATTGTAAATGCCGCATATGAATTATTATGGATGAATAGAGAGAAGGCTAGAGAAGTGTTTCTTGATCATATTGCAACTACACAGCCTATTTCAAATTCTTTTACTGGCCCTGTGCATTTGCAGTCGTGAGAGACACAGGGACTCTTCCGTTCAGTCCATGGCTGCAGGAAAAGAGTCTGCTGGGAGAAGAGACTGCTGAGCACACTGGGTCACACAGATGATCCTAAGGTCTCACCTTGCAAGTGGTCTGGATTTGAGCCTACTTTCCAGAGAACAATGGCACATCAGTTTACAGTATCCTTTTCACAAATTCTCCTGCTGGCCTGAGGCTGTGATACTTGCCTATAATACACACTCAGGATGCATCACTCAGTGGAGCCCGTATACATACAGGTGCATGTATGCATACACACGTGCACAGAAGCACTACCTCCTGTGTTTCAAGGAGATGTTAAGTACTTGGGCTACCTAGCTTCTCTGACACTGGCAGCAGGTAGACCTCACATGCAGGTACCATGTTGATGCTTTGTTCATACTGGTTAAAGCATGAGGATAATAGTCTCTAGCTCAGCAAAATAGGCTGAGTCACATCAGTGAAAAGTAACAGAGGAGTATGTTTCTGAGGCACAAATGGTTTAGATCTGTCTCCTGTCCAAAGTCAGCTGACGCAGCCACAGAAACAGGTCTCGAGCATTGTAATCACTTTCAGTGGGGAGCAGATAAAATACAAGGCAGTCCAGACACGAAGAAGGAAACACACCGACAGAAATATAAGGAGGACAAGTCTACAAACCAAATCCTGCTTGAGACTAAGGCTATCTACATGGAATCAGTGTTCAGAAAAACCCAACCTAGAACTGAAGACAATTCCTTAAAAGTGATGCACAAGCACATACAGAGTTATATGGATAAAAAGACCTCCTTTGCCATATTACACATTACCAACTTCCAGCTTTCTTCCACCAATACAACAGTACTGAAGAGCCAAAGCTCAATTATAAATCAGTTCTCTAAATCAGTGACGTCTTAGCAAAATAGATGGGCAGACAAAGATCAGAAGGGGGAACACGCAGATGGAAAGAACAGGGAGGTCCAAAATCACAAGACCAATCAGTGGCACAGTCGCTTGTCATCTCATCAACCAGGCAGGCATCACTGACAGGAATGCAGGGATCTCCGCAACACTCCATAATACGACTTCTACAGGTCTTAGACACTCCAAAGACATAACAACCTTTGTATGAAATAAGGAAACAGTACAACAAACTAAAACAAGGCTGCAGTGTGCTTCCCGGGTTATTGAGCTAGGCTGGAGAAGCAGCATCTCTCACATAACAACCTACAGCACTCAGGAGCCTGTGAATCCCACAGAAGAATGAACACAGAGCTTTCATTACTGCAGTAGTTAACTAACTGTGTCAGACACCATCTCTGGGAGAAAGTCCCTGCCTTGAGGACATTACACCATGCATACACAAAGCCCGGGAGAGAGAACAGAAGCACAGAGATCAAACAATTCACCCGATGTGAAAAGACTTGAGTTTTCACCATATGCAGGAGACTTTTCATGCACAAATCCTCCCACCGAATATCGTGCAATTATTACCATGCCCATGGTGAAAGTGAACACAAGAGCAGGGTCCCAGAGCACCTGCAAGATGATGCCTTTACTTGATATTTGCTGGACAAGCACCGCATAATGCATAAGCAACAGCCTGAGAATGCTGGTCATGCTATTTCTCTGACACAACTCAACAGTACACTATTTCTTATATACGGTTAATAAGGTCTTTAAAAGAGAGGCTCATCAAATTGAACTGTATAAAATGCTTAATTTATTTCTGTTTGCAGTACTCTGTGATTGAAGTTGTGCAGATGAGGCTCTGAAATGCCATAAAACCTGTAAACTGGCAGTGAGGGATCTGCTAGGAACTACTGTGCAGCACTGGGATCTTTTCACCATAGCAGAGGTTTCCCTCAGAACAGGCAAGAGATACAGGGAAAAGACAGTACAGGAAGATCTACGCATGCACCTGCTTGTTTGCATGCATAGAGACACATGGTTAAATGCGTGGCTGATGCTCTGAAATATTTCACCCTGATTCAACACACCTTTGCAAGCAGTTATATCTTTTAACCCCAAGGCAGAATCAACTGGCAGCATGAATGAAATTAGAGGCACATTTGGTCACTGCATAAAGTTCATCCTATCCTTGGAGACATGGAACGTCTCTGGAAGGGAGACAGCTATTAAAGCTCTTGCCAGGAGCTCCTGGGTGCCTCTCAGTTATTGTGTGGGAGAAAGAAATGAGGAAAAAAGAGATGCTGCATAAAGCGGGGGTTGTTTGCTTAGGAACTGAACAAATGGGCTGAGCTGGGTAAGAAGGTGCTGCACACAGTCACTGTAGCAGCTGGACATAGCCTGTGCTCCCAACCATTACAATACTGATGTACTCCTACATACGCACAAGTGACACCTTCCTAACAAATACTTCACAGCAATATTTAATTATGCATGCAAGTGAGACAATATTTTCACCTAGCACACATACAAACTAGACCACAGAACTGCAGATAAGCAGCAAAAACTGTTTTTTCCAGAGAAAACAATTCTCATTAACCAGATGATCCCAAGGACATTTCTTGCCAACTCAGGCACCTTTCCCAAGAGCAGAGCTCTGATTAGCATTGTCACTAGCAAGTTATCACTGTTTACCATTGCACCAAGCTCAGTGACAGGGCATTCAACTATGACCCAATCACTATCACACCAGACCTTTTTCACCTCCAGGCCTTTCCTCAAACACAGAGATTTTTTTCTGACATGTCAGCAATTCTGCAATCACTGCAGACCATACGGAGCTCTTAACTCCTGCAAACCATAACCTTTTCAAGACACTAGCCCCACACCTAACCAAGCAAAACACTATTAGTATTTAGTTATTTACCTTGCTTTCTTTAGTAGAAAACTCAGAGGAGTTGGAGATTTTCATTGATTTTGACCGATGGGACTGCCGCCAGAGAGATTCTTCTCGTGAGTATTTCACCGAACCTGTGGCTCTCACCCGGACTTTGCTGGTGCTCTGAACACTATTAACTCCAATCATTTCCAAAAGTGACTGTATGGGATGAGGAAGAAGAAAGCTAATGGAACTTCCCAATCCCCTGCAGAGGAATTGGAAAGGGTTACGTCTGGAGAGCCCAGGCTCAAGCAATCAGTGTTTGCTTAAAGCACACTAGGCTGTTTTCTCCAGCATCTTCAGGCACAGTGTTTGGAGCCAGCCTGATTGTTCCAGGCATTGCTCACGTCACTGGACAGGGAGGAGGGGGGGGAAAGAACAAGAAAAAGAAGAGGCTGACAGAAACTCCTCCCCTGCTCTGCTCCTCTCTCCAGCATCAACTCCCCCTTCATACACACACCAACAGGAAGAGAGGTGGAGAGAAAGATGCTAGAACAAATGCCAGCAGATCAAGCAAGAGATTCATTTTCAGTTCACGTGGCCACTATTCCCTGCCTGCAACAGCCTTCCATGCTCATTACTGCCTGCAATAACAAAGAACACTCTAAAAGGAGTCTACAATCACCTGCCAGCTACAGGCTTCTGGATGTGAGAAATACTGATGTATTCCCAAAGCACTGGAGAAAGGACTGAAAAGGCACAACACCATAATAAAGTACTGGCAAGCCCCAGAGAGATGCATCAGCAAATTTCCACAACTGTGTTTGCACTCATTAGCCAGAGTCCTTGGTGTGCCTTCCCAGGGTACAAGGGAGAGCAAGACCACTTTCACACTCTAAAAGGGACTCAGGGGAAAAGAGATGACTTTCCCAAGGTTATCAGTGCAAACCAGTGGCAGAGCTGTGAACAAGCAGCGAGGGACTCTCCTTCCCAGTTGTATCCAGGAGAGCTGTAGCCGTACCTCTCCACAAGCAAACTGCATGCTTCCTTCAGTGGCTGACCCCGCAAGCAATGCAGCACCAGAGTGGCACTTTGTTTCTCCCCTGTGGGAAACCCATACAGCCTAGAGATGGGAGGGCAACTGCCATGGCCCAAGAATGCTGGATGCACCACTCCAACCCACAGGAGCCTGGCTCCGTAGGTCAGGAACACTAGGCACCTGAGCAGGGGGTGAGGGGAGGCTCACACCCACGGGAGCCGGTTCTCTCACTCAGGGGTGGATGTGCTATATAAGGGAAAAGAGATGTTTACCTCAGTGTTGCAAAAGCACTATCATTTCTGGCTCCTGGAGACCCAGAGTGTAGCAGACTGTGCATTGCCATGGCAACAAGCTCAGATGAGACAGAGAGATTGCTCTGCTCTGCTTTGCTCAGCACAGGATCGTGGCAGCTGCTGACACGCACTGGAGCAGGTGGAGCAGCTTGTGCGAGCAGCAAGACAAAAGTGGACAATGGGGACGTTGTCCCAAACCCATAAAGGGGAAACAGCTTGTGCAGAAGGAGCACAAGAAGCTGGAAGACTGCAGCATAGCGACCTCACTGCAGGCTAACACTGGGCTCAGCCATCTGCCCCATGCCACGAGATGACCACGCAGGACAAGGATGGCAGTAGTGACATCAGGGTCTGGGAGGACACTAGAGTCTCTTACGCCACTCACACCACAACACAGGAAGCTTTAAGTCTGTGCACATGGGCAGGGACAAGGCAGTGCTCCCCTAGCATGCTGGGGTGAATGACTTGTGCTGAGATACATCAGGCAGCTGAAAGCTGGCTGAAGAGGCTCCAGTCCCCATTCAGTGTCTGCTGAGCC
Source organism: Grallaria varia (assembly GCA_013396735.1). NCBI lineage: Eukaryota > Metazoa > Chordata > Aves > Passeriformes > Formicariidae > Grallaria > Grallaria varia. Next base: position 93,499 of record VWZG01000019.1, on the reverse strand, counting down.
ATGCTAAGGCAGAGTGAGAGTTCGCTCACACATGCACAACAGCACCCAGGGGTAGGTAAGATGCAAATGAACTGAGTGGGCTTTATCCCATGTTACATCTTCTCAATCTCTAGCAATCAGGGATTTACATCCTTACTAGGCAAATGGCTAGATAGCCCCATTATGCTCCTAGGTGCATTTTTGCTCATAGGAGATGCTGCTGTCTCCCCAACATGCAGTAGCCTTTCTGACTGCACTCATCCTTTGCTCATATTGCCCCCCAAGGGGGCTACAGATGCAAATCCTTCCCACAGATTGCAATAGGCACAGACCATACTGAAGAACAACAGCCAGTGGAACAGGGAACAGCTAACCTAGATATCAAGGCAAAAATTGACCCTGGGGTGAGAAACTACTGATTCTTCAGAGATCCTGCCTCTGTTCTGCTTGAGGTACAGATTTCTTCCCTCGTAGCCAACAAGGAAAATGCATCTTCATTTCCACAACAGTCAGATCTACAAGCCCACCCCTACCTCACACATCAAGATCAAATCCCAAAAGTGCTCCAGCCATTTTACACAAACCTGTCATTGCCAGAGGATAACTGAAAGAAACCTTTTTCAATGGCAATAAGTACCTGCATACTCTAAGTAACTTGTGCCACTTCCCAAGGAAAAGCGTTGTGTTACTTAACCCATCTGAAATTATCCAATGCTAGTGGGAAAGCTTTTCAAAGAAAATCTCTTCTTAGCAGAAATTTTCACTGCAGTCAAACCACTCCAGATGAGCTAAGCACCAGGTCCCTACAGGTGCTACATAAATGGCCACAAATCACTCCTAGCAGCCCCCTGCCTAGAAGATTATTCTCACTCTCAGACTCGTAAGGCCAACTCCTCAAGCTCCTTCAACACATCTGAAATAATTACAGTCCCTAAATATCACACACAGACCTAAGCCAATGTCAATCATGCAGAGCAGTTTTATTATTAAACATAAGCTATACTGAATTACAGAAATATTTCTACTCTGTTGCCCACAGCACAGCACCATCACCACTGCCTAATTGCAGCAGTTCACTTATCATTCTCTGAGCTGAGGTTAGCAGATCCTCAGGTAGGACAGGAACCTTATTTCACCAAGGAACAGGTCTATTTCTTTTGTAACCAAGCGGCAGTCCAAAACTCCTCACACTCTCACAAAAAGAGAGCCTCCTGAGATCACGCTTTTGAAGCCTCAAATGTCTTCAGATTAGGGATTCCGTATAGATTTCATCAGTATTTCATTTTCACCTGCAAGTGATAATACAATCTTGTACTCCTGACAGAGACAGTACCCTGTGTACACAATGACTGGGGAAAGACCACTCTTCAACATTAGAGAAGTCTCACCATTTTAGAAATTAGCATGCACACAGGATTGATTTATGTCTGTAACTGAGCAACAGGGATTTCTGAGGGAGAAGTGGGTTGTTAACTAGAGAGATAGAAGGGATGTTTTTGAAGAGTGGCTGAAATAGCTTTGCAATATCAGAAAATTTAAAGCTGACCATGACCAGGGGACCCTCCAGGTGTGTCAAGAATCTTCCTCTTGTTCGGAGGCCAGAAAAGCAGTGATAGGAATGCAGATATTCAGTTAGTCAGCGACACCACTGGCGTGACCAAAAGGATTAGAACCCAATCTACAATCTTCCCTATCCCTTCTTCTAAGGAACAAACCATAAACCAGCAGGAAGATTTTTAACTTTGGATCAAAACAGATGCAAGGAAAGAAAAGCAGAGTGTGTATTATTCCTTCCATCTGATCCTTTTAAAGCTGCACAAAAGCTCTTCACCTGTCACAGGCACAATGTCAGACTGTATCACCCATAGACAAAACAGGCAGCTGTTCCAGCTTACTCTGCAATAAGCTCGTTCCCATCTGTTCCTTTCACAGTTAAGTTTCCTCGGGAGGTGAAATGGAGCCAGTCATTACTTGGTCCTCCTAATGTTATTCAGAAAATCAGCAACACCAGAAGAAAAGTTGCAGAATTCGAAATAAAATTCAATATTGGCATTTGGGGTCCAAATCTAAGCACCACATTACTGTATTTGATGAACTCCAATGTCCTCTAACAAAGTCAAAAAAAATCCATTAGCATAATTTAAGCCTGATGCTCGTGACAAAAGTACAAACAACAAAAGCTGACAAAATACATAAACACACACATATCAATACTTAAAATATACCCTCAAAAACCAGAAACATATTTGTATAGAGCAGAAGAGTGGAACTATTTAATGGTGCCATTAAATACTGTTTGTTAAATAAACAACATTAAATCTTTCATAAGCTTGCTTCTCTTCTTCCTTAATATTTTTTTTCCTCTCCTCAAAAAGGTAAGGGAGGGGAAAGTTAATTCCTTCGTATAAACTACTCACAATGGCTACAGAACTAGAGCTTAACACCTGGTCAACAGTAACATTCCTGTAATATTAAGATAATGATTTCTGAGATCTGCTGACTAGGGGTAGCTGACAATCAACATTAAATCTGAATGCCTCCAACTGCTATCCCTGTGAACATCAGAAACATTAGAGCAACCACTAAATTTCTACATGCATAAGCAACCAGGCCAACAGGAATCCTACCAGGTTAACAGCAGGAATCATGGGAGGATGATGGATGACTACATGAGGGCAACTGGAGTCTTCATGTTCTACCTTACATGAGAAGCAGGTTGAAAGCACAACCACAACCAGCTGGCTCGTGGTCACAGCACAGGTCTTTACACCTGACATTTTACATCAACAAGCCCCTAAAAGCGAGCAGAGTGACAAAACCATAATGGCTCGTGATGATCAAATCAACGCTGGCATCATTGTACCTGTCTGGGATCTAGGCTGCATCTTAAACCAAAAGAAACCACTCCTAAGGTAAGTGCCCTGCTGAGAATGATGGGAGACCACAGGTTTAATGAAAACAAGCTTCTTGAGAATAACAGGGATGCAAAGAAACCACGCCCCCTGTTACCCTGCTTAGCATTGCAAGTGAAGAGATACCTTTACCCATCTTCATATGCCTTGCAGAAGATCCAAAACCAGCTGTTTCACAGACTATCTGTTGCACTGCCTGGCAAATCACTGTAGTATGTTAAGGAAAAAGTTCCTCATTTTGAATTCCTTTCAGGAATTATCATCTGCTGTCAACAGAGTTGACAGCAATTAAGTGAGCCATACAGTAGGCACAAACTAACACAGACTACGAAGTTCTTTAAGTTAAAGCTGCCAAATGCAGCTACAGAAAACAGAAGTACCTCAAAGAAATCATAAAGGCACCAAAACCCTAACATTCTGCATGACCATGACAGAAATCCACAAGATGATCCAAGAACTGAAGCAAAGCCTACAAAACTATCTCAGATCAGCTGCAAACAACCTCTGCCTCTGTCCCTGCAGTGTGCATGCTTAGCTTAAGAATCAACAGCACAGAAATAAACCCCTCACCACCCAGCACTCCCACAGAGATATGCATTAAAAAAAGGGAAAAACAACCGCTCTCCAAGGATTCTCTCTGATTCAGAAGCAAACACAGTAACAACAAAAAGAAAAAAGGAAAAAGCATAAAAGGAAAAGGAAGAGGAGGGGAAAGGAAGAGGAGGGAGAGGAAGGGGGCAAAAAGAAAGGGGAGGGCCAGCAGAGAGAGAAGTGGGAGAAGAGAGGGAAAGGAAGGGAATGAGGCCTCTCTGAGATCCACACAGGTTTGAAGTGGGTGTCACCTGTGCTTGTAAGCATTGCACTATGGAAGGAGCAGTTCCGTGGGCAAAATAGGTACCTATGCATGTACCTATGGAGTCATGTCCAGCTACCCTGCACCAAAAGTAGGTGAAATCCTTTCTCACCCACTTTCAGAACCTATCTGTCAACAGGGCAGAAAACCAGTCCCCTGGATTTGCCCCCTAGTGGTACCAGGATCTTGTGTACACTTAATTATCCAAGGACACGTGGCCTCAAAAGGAAACTAAATGTTCTATTTAACGTCACAGGAAAGGAGAAAAAACATTTTCAAAATTTACGGGGCAATCTAGCACTCTTACTTGAAAGAAAACAGTGTAACTGGGTCAGAGAGAGAATAGTCCACCGTCATTTGAAAAGTGTGATGATAAACGGAAGAAATACCAAAGATTTATACAGCAATAATCCTAAAACTGTTGGAAGTAATGTTCTCTCCCCTCTTTTTTTAAAAAAAAATATGGTATAAATTATATTCCTACTCTTCCTTCCCTCGGGATGCAGCACAGAACTTAAATTTCAAGCAGATCAGTGGGTGGAAGATCAAAGAATGTTTTTCAGAATTTGTTTTCTACCTACATGGAAGTGGGAGTAATATGTCATAGGGACCAAAATGTATGTGTGACATTGTATTAGAGATTTCCCAGCCTGAAAAGAGCCCAAAATTCCTCCTTTAAAGTGGCAGAGCACATCATTCCCAGAGACTACTAATCTGCATCCTCCACACTGACAGCATAAGAAATGGTAAGCTCCGAGGGGTGACATTCATCCTTGGGAGCTGGTATGTATTTCAGTTAAAGTGGGAGACAACCAACAGCCTTGGCTATCTGACAAGCTGCAGAAGCTGAACATCAAATATTCCCTTGTCTGATCAGCCTGGACAAGATGCTACAGAGACCTTGCTTCCACAGATGAAAATTAACTCCCCAAACATTCATTATGAGCCTAGCATTGAGCCATGTAATTGCAGCTAGTAGTAATGGAAAGTCTTAGCTGACTCTGCTTGGGTTTCACTCCTTGCTGACACAAAAGCCTGGTAGGCTAGGTGAGATCTTTTGAATAACAATTGGAAAGTAAAGAGGTGAAAGGTTGGAGGAGCAAAAATGATTCAGGGAAATGCAGATCGTAAAAGCAGAAAGAGGTCTGAAATGTTGCTTCCTAGTAAGATAACCAATCTCCACGCCTAGACTATGCAGGGCAAACCTTATTCCTGGATCACCACTACAAAATTTTGTTTTAAGCCTTGTACAAAATACTGCTTTCTCTGCTCAGAGACACAGCTGGTGGACAGCATTAGGCTTTTGCTATGATGATGCTTTCCTCAACAATATCTGAGGTTATTTGACTTGAGAAAAAATACATAGATTTCAGATTTTTCTTTTTATATGCATTGATGCAAGTTCCTGGAATGCAGAAAGAAAATACAGTTGCATTTCAACAGAGCAGAAAGCTATCAGGATCTCCGTTATTCAAGGGACACAAAGCAATGCACACAACATCATAATCTGGTCCAATTCACAGTGCTGCACAGGCATGCTTTAAGTGGTTATTACACTTAAAAGAAGAAACAATTCCAAAAAAATTGCAAGCCAAAGGAAACACAGTTTATCACAGCAGAAAGGTTCTCACTAAGGATGGAGAGCAGTGAAGACAAGCTGTGTGTTCCCTTCCAATACTATGGCCCAGTGGCTCCTTAGAGAGTGAAAGTATGCTTTCACAAACAACTGTTTAAGACTAGGATTTATGATTTCATCCAGCATTCCCTGACTTTTATACTGCCAGATTAGACTCTGACGTCTCCTAGCAGCTGAAAGGGGCCTTCAGCAACTGGTCTTCCATTTCACACAAATAAGAAATGGCCCAGATATATATTTCCAACAGAAATATTTTTAAGAGGGAAAAATTTTATTTTGGGAGAGAAACAAGAAGGCAGAGCTCTGTCTTCTTCAGTGGAGCAAAGACACTTGGTCCCCTCCAACCGCTTCTCTGCTCACAGCTGCAAGGTGCTCCAGCAGTCAGTGCTGTCCTCCTGGGGCCCTTCTGACACGCTGTCACAGGTTTCTGTTTCCCTGAATTCATCAGGCTTTCATACTGTACACAGCAGTCCGATTAGTGTGATTTCCTCTGTACAAAGGGAGGGCTGGGGGTGTGCAGCGTGGAGTTAGCCACCTGCTGCTCATTCCCTTCTATCTGCTAAATACCTGAAATGATGGGAATGGATGAAGCAAAATGCCAGTAATTCTCTCTAAATTGAGTGTTTGNAAATCCTTAATTAAAGTGCAGGGAACTGACAGCAAAATTAGATAAACCCTACCTTGCAGCTTCTACAGGAAATTGCATATCCCAGGAATCCTGATCAAGAATTAAGATCATTTAGGAAATTAAGGAGGACTGAAGAGTTCAGCACTAGCAACTCCAAGCTAATTTGGTCACTTCATTATAGTGCCTCTGCAGAAGATAAGGCCTATCCAAAAATCAGCTGCTGAGAAAAAGTAAGTCTTTTAACAGGATTGGAGTCTTATCCCCATCAGCAGCCCCTACCAGGATGACTCTAGCCAAGTCCCTGTAGAGCATCCCATGCCCTTCGGCATGATGAAGGTTCCCAGACAGTACAATTGGTCCATGAAGAGTTACAACCTACAGACAACTAGAAGGCACGCATTCAGGTATGACCCCCCCCACATCCGGTGTTCGTGCCACAGGGCAGCACAGCCACCACAGTCAGCTCCATGTCAGAGGCTGGGTGATGCCCCTGAATCCATGAATGAGGTGTCTTGGACACTGTAAATGCAGAGGACATTTACTTATGCAGGGCAGGTGATACTTTGCACACAGCCTGACAACAGAGTATCCCTCCCAGGACACTGCCTAACAAAAGCAGGGATCCATTTCCTCAGAGGTGACTCCTTGCAGGGTCTCTGTGGACCACAGCAACATTTTCTCTTCTTGCACATGAAAGGCCTTGTTGTTGCCACCTTGCTGGAGTGGACTCTCACACACCTTTCCACAAGGTGATAAGACAAAGACACAGTTGTGAGCACAGTACCAGCACTTCGTTTGTGGGGACCACACTGCTTGGAGGAACTGAAGCAACTATGCATGGCCAAAATTAGGCTCTTTCCAAGCCAATCACCTTCTCACTCCAGAAAAGCTTGTGAAGACCAGCTTTAAGGAAGGCTATGGTCACATAATACAAACCCAGAGTATCATTGTGAAGACAGTGTCACTAGACCAGATTAAAGCTGTCAGGAATATGTGAGAAAGGAACAACTCCTATGCTGTAACAATGAGGTTCTTGACATTGCCAAAATGTCAGACTAATTTTGTAATCTTTACAAGTAGAGAGACCCTAGCCATGGCTTCCATTTCTACAGGAATAAGAGAACAATGGTCTAATCATGACTCCCTTAGGCTAACAACCCACATATTGAACTTAGTTGATTTACCTGGTTCTGTTGTTAAACTGTTCATCTCTCATTCATGGTGGTCCTGCTTCACTCCTCCAGCTTCCTTCACCATCCACAGCAGCATCTGCAGCAGCTAATCTGCAATGTCGGGACCGAGCTGCAGCTGAGTCGCTTTGTCTCTCAGTCCCTGTGAACCTCTCACTCATTCCCCCCTGTAAATGCTGGTAACTATATGATTCATTATCAGCCTTAGGAGCAAGCACTGAGCCACTCCAGAGCACAGCACTGCAGCACTAACTAGAACATTCCTGGTCACAACTCTTGGTATTTGGCTCTCAACTCACCAGGACAAAGGGACCTTTGCTACAGTATAAAATCAAGGTTGAAATGTAGGATTACCTTTCTTGATCACAGCTTAGTACCATACAAAATTATTTGTGTGCTTGGACTATGACAGCTCAAATGGTGGGAGTTTCAAGAAGTCTTCCTGCTTTTGAAAAAATTAACTTTCAATAACATTAGTCTGCCCGGTTTAACAGACCTGATTCACCTAGATCAGCCAGACCCAGAGATGCTCCTGATTTACGCTAGAGAGAAAAATCTCAGCTTGGGAAGCTGGTTCTCACTTACAAGGAATTTGCTCCAGTTTGAAGGCATACAGGAACCTTGCAGTTAAGTATAAACTACCACTCTCTGGTCAGAATGCAATGACAGTACAGAACTGGAAATCAGGCTACTGTCTCCACGTCTAGTCTTCACTAGCAGCTGATGGCAGATAAATGGGATGTGTGATGGACAGTCAAACTGGACCTAAGTTGGAATAAAAGCTGAGGTACATCTATCTATCTGCTTGCCTGGCAAAATACTGAATACGTGTGTACTGAAAGCAGATCCCATGGGGAGAAGTGTGTTTTTAATCATGGTTTGGCACATTTGTCTTCCAACTTTAAAAGCAACCTCAGATCTGACTAAAGGAGTGAGGGAAATGAAAAGGCAATTAACCTTTGTACAGCTGGGTGTATGAAAGCTAAACTTTTTTCAGTGTTAATGATCAGACAGCAAGACATAAGGTGAGCAAGATCATATTAGCATTTCTCATTTCTATCTCTAGCCAGAGTAAAATATCTGCTCTTAAAGTACTATCAGTGACACACCATGAATCAGGATGTGAAGGCCTTGCACTGTTTACAAAAATGTTCTCATTTGGGAAAAAAAACTTAAAAAACCCAAAAGGATGGCTCCCTCACAGAATCGTAAAGAAAGGAACAATTGGATCTGCTGTCCCACATTTTCTGAGGCTGATCACTCCTCACATGCTGATGTCTGCCCCTTGATGGGTTATTTTCCTATCCAGACACAACACTCAGAGCCACACTGCACTCAGCAGCACTAAGGGTGAAGGGACTGACTGAAGGTACTGTTTCATTGATCCCTGTCAGCCAATTGTCCTGGATAGCCCAAGCAGTATTTGCACCCCTGACTGCGAACCGGATCTGCAGTGAATGCTGCACAGAGCTTCACATGCCCTGGATGAACACTCAGCTCTCCCTAGTCTTCTTTCCCCTCCAGCATTGTTCAGCTTCATACAGGGGTGCAGCAGAGCTAGGAGAACACAGAGAGAACAGAGAGACACAAAAGCTCTCTTGCTTCCCTGCAAGTCTGCATTACTCACCCGTGGGTGCTCTGGACCTCACTCCCACAGGGGCACACTGCCACCCTGTGGAAACAGTTCTTCCTCTCCCAGGTGGCTGGGGAAGGATGTGGGGAGACGGCTCACAGCTTCAACAAGGCTCATTAGACACACTGCTAATGCAGCAGCAAGCCATATACACTTGGTGCTGTGCTGAAGCAGGGCTCTGTGAACTTAATTTATTGAGGCTAATGCAAATTTAATTTCTGCTAAGTCTTTGTAATCACTTAGTGACAGGATGGCTGCTGTGGACACTGTAGCTACTGTAATGCACAATTACTGCCACTCTCTCCACTCCCACTAGAAATTAAAAACCAAGAATCAGTTCATCAGCCAACCTTCAGACAAGCCAGATGAGAGACGAAGGCTGGGAGTCACCTCTATCCTCAAGACACCAACGAAGCACAAGAAAAAGTGCAGAAAGCTTCAGGTAAAGTGGGACATTGACACTGAACTTCTTCCGTCTGTCTACATCCAAAAAATCCTGAGCCCTGGTCCTTGCTTTGGGTAGGTTGGTGAAGAGCCAGACAGCCTAGCATTAGCAGGTGAGCACTAAACACCAAGTACAGCCCCAGCTGCATAATTCTGTCAGCAGGAAAACAAACAGTAGGTGAGCACCAGTGGAAGTCTCTCATCAGTACACTCAGAAGGTTATTTAAACATAGTTTGGAGATCTATTTATTCAATAAGAGCTGTAATTAGCCTACAAATTAATCTCAACACATCCCTCTATGGCAAACTGAGAAATGAGATTCCTTGGAGGAAAAAATAATTTAAGTGTTGCTGCTGACAGATGAAAGCCCTGTATCCAGATTTAAAAACTGAAGACATTAAATCTAAAATAAAGGGGTGTTGAGTTTATGTTCCTAACTAGTAAGTAAGAACCGAGGTAGGAGGGCCCAACAAAAAGCACACTGAAGAGGCAGGAGAAACTGAAGAAATTACCAGTACTACAAAACAAAGTCTGCCACTTTTAACCATGCAGGTATACATCTGTATTTCACAATGGGTCTGACACAAAACCCACAGAAGAGATAGCAACTCTTTCAATTTACTTCAGTAGGCTTTGGGTCATGTCTCAGATGCAGCAGCCTCTTCTTTTTATTTCCATTACAAAAAAATAAAATAAAATTATGAACTCTAGTGTATGTGCACCTGCCCTCATTCAAACAGACTGCTGTTTCATGCTGGCAATCAGACAAAAAAGAAGTGAAACATTCTCATTATTACTGAAAATGAAATAAGATTTGTCCTGCTCAGCCTTCTTCCCTGTTCTTCAGATTTAACTCCTCGCAGAAACTTAATGAACAAAACCTGAAGCAAAGCAGCCTGTGCCAGACAGCACATTATAATCTGAAATTACATCTCCAGTTCTAATGTGAAAACCCCAAAGTACCTTTGATGAAAAAACACACATGCCTTCCAGATACACAGAGATCAAGATTAGCTTATACGTATTCAAAGTCAGAACCAACTGGCTACTTTTGTCCACTGTAATCAGGAGACAGCACTCTGGGTTGGCATGAACACAGGAGTTTACAAGGCACACAGCTCTGGAGACAGCCCTACTGGAGTTCAGTCTCACCTCTGTATGCTGCAGAGAATCTTAATCACTATCAAGTGAAGACAAGAGGGCAAACAACAAAACAAACACCATATGTATTATGTATGTTCAGGGAGGAGAAACAAGCCCAACACTTTTCATGTTTGATAATTAGGATTCAGAAAATGCAAGACGGGTGTTCTGTTTCAAAACATCTCTCAGTAAAAATGAAATCCGCATTCTGCAGTTAATTCCTTACCTTCAACAGGCCTTTTGGGAAGTCTTTGCCATTGTTCATCCCCTGAAGGTTAGCAACAAACTCTTGGCAGGTCATCTTTTTCCCAATGTTCTGGAAGGGATGTCAGAGAAGCACAGCATTATATTCCTGCTGCATTCCAAAATGACATGAATGAGCAACATCAGATTAAGTGCATCTCCCTGCTCTCATTTAAGCCCAAGGCAGGAAGCACTAAAAAAGCATTCATGAGATTACTCAGAGACAAGTATCTCTGTGTGCATAATAGCTAGAAAAGGGAAGGTGCTTTTGCAGTGAAGGGCCACATACCCATCCAAAAACAAAAACAGCTTAATGCTGGAGGGTAATGAAGAGGGTCATGAAGAAGCTCTCTAGTATCTGCACGGTGCCTTACATCCACATGTCTCAAAAGGCTCTACTACTCTCTGATGGAAAAGCTGTACTTGAATCTGCCATGGGGCACAAGGAAACAGCTGACTGATGCCCTCTTCAGACCTGTTTCTTACAATTTCCAGTGCTCCCTTCCAGCAGCAACTGCCCTGAGTTAGATTGTGATGTCCAGGAGTGGCCATTACCTTTTCTAATTCACAGGCTGAGGTTGCCTTGACATTGCCATAGGAGTGTTCTTTTTTTTCTCTTCTCTTTTTTCTCTTCTCTCATTCTCAGACTGAAAGTTGCCCAACTAAGCCACAAACAGGAAAGGAACAGCCATGCTCATGTAGGATCCAAACTGTTGCATATAGAGGCTTGAGGCTGCCCTGACTGCTCCTGAAACCCAGTCACCATCATCCCTCAGATAAAGTTTAAGTACTCAGTCCCCAAGGTGCAAGAAGTCCCACACTTAGCATGCAGGAAGCCTTGTGAGTGGGCAACAATGACAACACTGCATTGATGAAGAAGAAAACCAGAGGTCTGAGGAAAAGAAAGCAGCCTGAAGTGAGCTGTGAAACACAGTAAAGGCAGAGGGAAAACAGGGCCCTGTAATGCTCATGGTATCTCTGGGGATGGCACCACTGCCAGTCAAGAGAAGGGGCTGAAGATGATGTCTCCATGGTCAGGGTATGCTTTAACTGCAGAATACAGCAGAAGAGCTTTGTGCAAAAACAGTTTCTTGGGCTAGATGCAGGAGCCCAAATTAATATAGGAGTGGAGCCTGAAGGAGAGCACCAGTTGCTGATACAGGTCATTCAACATTACTGTTACCTGATAGCTTGGACTGCACATCCTCTACGTCCTTTCATAATGTATGATCAGAGAGAGATGGAAAACCACCAAATCTTGACCGTCAGCCTCACCTACTGAGAAAGGAAGATCCTACAGCCTGTGGCCAGCACAGACCCGCAGAAAGAAGGCAAGCAATAATACTGGAACAACACACGATTCCCACAACAGGAAGGCTCCTGACAACACTGGCTCTAACTCTGGCTCTCTGGTTGCTAAGCTTGCAGAACACAGCTCAGGACAGTCTTTAGGCGCAGGCTGGAGGTGGTCTAGTAGACTTGCAAATGCTTTCCCTCCTCCCTGAGACTTCAGTCTGCTTCTCTTTGTTTCCTCCACACAATAGTTTGCAGCTTCCCCACAATGACCAAACAGCAATGTGGTGTTCCAGACAAATGACTGCTTTGGTCCAGGGCCAAAGCTAACATCTCTGCCACAGAGGTTCCTTAAGATGTGCCTGGTGTTCTAGAGATACCTTAAGAGTCTCTAGCTCCTGTGGGTGATGACTTCTGTGCAGAGGAGCAAGCATGCATCTCCAAGACACAGCTAGCCAAAATCATTTAGTTACAAAGAGAACGAAATGTGGCAAGACAGGGAAAATAAACGAATAAGCAAGAGTTTGTCTACAAGAGTTAAAAGGAAGTGTGAACTGAAGGCAGAGCAGCTGCACTACAGCCCCACATGCAGCTGAACTTATGGTGAAATAAGTCTCTGTATGATAAGTACATCAATAACAAACTAAGCTCAGTGTAGATAAGCCTGGTGACTTATTTGCTTCCTGATCCAGCAGAATCCTGGTAAGGATGGGGCAGACCACTATCTTTCTTTGTTAGGAAACAGGCAATTAGGCGTATCTTCAAGGGCTGCCTTCCAAGTCAAAAATGCCAAACCTAACACCTCTGTGCAAAAATGCAAAGCAGTAAGAGAAAGACCAAAATTACAGGAAATCAGAGCGCAACACACATACGACAAGCAGAAGGCTGGCAAATACTACAGCTGCCAGTGGGGTAAACCTCCAAAGTTACACACTGCAACAACCAGAGTCATCCAGGCTTCAGCCGCAAATTAGCAGCAGCAGTGATGGGTCAGAGACAGATTATTTACTCCAGTACCTAATGAGGACAGCGGAACCCACTAAAGAATCACAGGAAGCAATGAGAATTGCTTTCAGGCTGATGCATGACCATTTGTTCTCTCACCCTGGACTGTGAGGCTAGGCAGGCTGGAGAGCAGGCAACCCAGGGTGCTTATCATGTCAGGGAGCAGCATACCTGTGCAAAACATCTCAGGTGTGCTCAACAAAAGTTGCATGTGCTAAGAGGCAAACTGGCAGGGGTTCCCTTACCCCTGCTCACCCTCATGTCACTGATGCACTCTTCAGCTGCAGAAGGCTAACTCCCTTCCCCCTTCTGCTCCTACAATTTTCATACAAAGGCATTCAGTTCATGGGAGGCGGGCCTCAAAACTCCTTGCAAAAAATACACAGGCCTTGGTTTCATTACCTGCACCCATCACAGAGCTGCACCCACAGGGGCTAAGCAGCCCTTGGTGACAGACCCATCAGGGTGCCTCCATCTCCTGCTGCCTGACCTGCCATCCTTGCTGTGTAAGAGTTTTCAACTGACATCCTCCTGGAAGAGCCCTGGGAAGTGCAGTGGAGGGTCTCAGTCACAGAGAAGCCTCAGAGCCACCTGGCTGAAGTCACTGATCCTGCATGCTATTATGCCATAATCTGTGTTTTCCCCTCTCCATCCGAACTCAAGGACAGAGAAGGCCTCCCAACAGCAAGGGAGTACCATACATGGAAGGCATATTGTGCCATGGTTGCTGAAATACCCATCCTAGGTCTGCTGGCACCCTGCAGCAGCGTGACTAAGAGGACTCAAACCAGAACACTATTTCCCCACAGGCAGCCAGTGGAGAGAAGTGTGCAGTGAGGGCTCCCACTCAGCACGCCCACATCTGCCCTCCACTCTTTTGGCTCTGAGCACAACCATCATTAGCCTGGCTGTGCAAAACTCTGGTTTCACCAGATTGGCCCCTGCAACTGGATGCCTGCAAATATCACCTTCCCTTTGTGACCTTCCCAAAACTTCTTTACCTCCCTTCTTTCTTCTGTCTACCCACATATTTTTACATACTCTAAAGGCGAAGTCAATCCCAACTACAGCTTCCTGGTCAGGGCCAGCTGCTGTAACTACGGAGGGATGGTATGCACACCAGAAATACAGGGGCCAGAGGACAAGGAGTGCCCTCACACATTATGGCAAAACCAAGCACAATGCCAGCTTTACACAACTGGTAAGGGATGCTGGACAGGCCTGGCCAGGCAACAGCCTGACAGTGCAGCCTTCTCACGGTTTTTTGTCTGCAGAGGTTTTAGGAGCAGGCCACCAGCAAGAGGACTTAAAGAAGACCGCGCCCTCCCCACACAGTGTCAATAGGAGCAGTCTACACAAAGCTGTGCGTACTCACATGGCCATGCAGGTCTGTGTTCAGCAGCATCATGGCACAAGTGAGGCAATGAACTCCATCTGCAGAAAGAGACAAAAAAAATGGACCTTTAAGAACAGCTGAAAATGAGCCTCACAGCCTAATTGCATCTGTTCCCTTATGAGAATCTGTTTCAAGAAATACACATAATTCAGTAAATGAACAATGATGTAATCACACAGCTGCCAAAAAGTCTTTCATGTTTTAGTGACTGTCAAAACTATCTTGCAGCACCCATGGATGAGGCAAACTAGACAGAAAACTAGACAGGTGACCACGCTATCACCCTTTGCACGCTAATACCAATACCACAGTCTGAATCAACATCTTCTTCATTTATTTCTAGGAAAGAGTAAAATACATCCATTCTTGTGTGCACAGTGGATGTAATATGGTATCCTGTTCTCCTCCTCTGTTGGGTCCCTCCTCATTCAGAGATCAATTAAACTGAATTTTGGAGAATTTCAGTCACCTATTTATGCTGCCTTGGCTCCATGTTGGATAGAGAGCACTCCAGGGGTTTCTAAGGTGGTCCTCAGCAATGAACCAAAAGAGACAGGTTCACAGAACCATAGAATAGAGTTGGAAGGGATCCACAAGGATCATGGAGTCCAGCTCCTGGCCCTGCACAGGACCATTCCCAAGAGTCACACATGAAAGTATTGTCCAAACACTTTTTGAACTCAAACAAGCTTTGGTGCAGTTACCACTTCTCTGGGAGGCCCGTTCCAGAGCCCAACCATCCTCTAGATGAATAATATCTAACCTAAGCCTGCCCTGACACAGTTTCATGCCATTCTCTGAGGTTCTGTCACTGGTGACCAGAGAGATCTGTGCCTGGTCCTCTGCTTCCCCTCGTGAGGAAGTTGTAGACTGCAATGCGGTCTCTCCTCAGTCTCCACTTCTGCAGACTGAGCAAACTAAGTGACCTCATTGCTTCTCCCTATGGTTTCCCCTCTAGGCCCTTTACCACCTTCATATCCCTTTTCTGGATACTTTCTGATAGCTTTACATCTTTCTTATACTGTGGTGCCCAGAACTGCACACAGTGCTAAGATCCTGGACGAAATGTGCAGGATTCCCTTTGATCTAAATGTTTACTCAGGCTCAGAAGCACTGACTAGAGCAAGGCTGCCACATCAACAGGCAAGTCATTATTTCAGTCTGGACATGACACATCCATTCTACCTGACTGCCTACAGTGTCTTGAAACTGAAAAGGGAATACGCAGAGGACAGAGATAGCATAGGAGCAGATATTGTTGTACTGCTAACTCTTTCCCTCTCCAGCATGACAGTCAGTAAAATTGAACAGGTGCAAAGTGGACAAACATCTCCCCATTGCAACAGAGGCAGGTCACAGAGCAAGGGGTAAGGAAGCATGGCAGTACTTACAAGTGCAGCAGTTCTTTTTCACTTACACTTTAGACTAAAGGTACAGCTTAACCCATGCTTCCATTCGTTTTTGTCCTTCTCCCTCAGTGAGCGATCAGTCCACGCTGCAATCACAAGGTTCTGCCAGCATGGCTGGCTGAACACAGTAGCTATGCTAGCGGACAGTTTGTCCTCTTCTCCAATGCCAATTTTCTCAGGTTTGATCTGTGTGCTTGTTTGTTTCCCTCATCCATTTCCAAAATGACTGAAAACATTGGCAAGGAGGAAGCACTCTGACTGATGTTAGCTAGTCAAGATGAAACCATGCCAGGGTCTGGATACAGCACTCAGAATTCACCCCCACAACTGGCAAGAACTGGCACGTCTGCTGCCAGTGCATGCAGACACAAGCAGAGAATGGAGTATGAAAAGCCAGCAGTTTCTCTTCCACCTGAATTGGGACCTATTCTTGTCCACAAGTATGCAGTTAAGAGTACAAGCACGCACATACAATGAAGTCTGTGAGACCAGAAACTACAATGAAGGACATTCAAATCTCAAGATGCTACAACTGAGAATTTATACTGAGGAGTCTTAAACACCTTTCCAGCTGGGGATAAATACAGTTTTTCCACAATTATGTGTGGAGAACGTGGAGGGTTTCAGTGCTCACCACAGGGAGTCTCCAAAGTGTGTGGCACGGCAACTACATAGCTTCAGCTCACAGACTTGCACCTTACATGCTGTTGAAGGTGAGAACAAAGGAAGAGGGAGATAACCAAAAACCTTAGTATCAGAAACAAAGTTACCTTGAGAAGAAATGGTGTTTGGGTTGCACTGGTAGTATCGGCTGGAGAAGTGGATTAAAACTCTCTCTCGTTCCTGAGTTTCTCCAATAAGTGAAAAGGCTTTAAAGAAACTCCTATAAGAGCAGGGAAATAAAAAAAAGGAAAATTAAAGTAATAAACATATTTTTGCTTCACACAGTTCACAGAGCAAAGCACACTTCCCCAGCAAGAAGTACGTAAGCGCACACCAGAGATTCATTTCCAATAAGCCTTTCTAGGAAAATGGGCTATCGTTCTGTATGCAGTTAATTCCATCATTATAGTAAATGAACTAGTTATTTTACCACTGGTCTCGGCCACAGAATATACAAAATAATAAGTCATTTCCCCATTTGAAAGAGCTCTTGTTATTTCTAATATTTTTCTTTTCTTTGGGTAAGGAACTGGAGCATGTGTTATTTATGCAAGACAGACATCAAGGATGTTCTCTGTCCTCCTCTAATTGCCTGTCACCTCTGCATCTTTCAACTTGACACTCTAGTATTCCCCTTCAAATCAGAGGAGCTACTCCAGGGGGTGAAGTCAAGCAGGTGTATGGCAGACTTGGAGCTCACACTGAATGTGTGATCCTCCTTCCAGAGGGTCACCTATCAAGAGCATCCAGGACTACACCAGTCACCTTGCAGGAGGGCAGTGTGACTACCTGACCTGCAGAAATTATCTGGCAAAGAGAGCAGAGCTCAGAAGAGTTGCAAAGTCTCCCACTGAGTTTCAACAGCAGGAGGAGTAACCTCGTCCTCCTGTGTTCTTGCTCATGACAGTCCAAGGTGTAGGACTGGAGCACACCTGGGCACACTCATTAAATACAGCCAGTGAACCCGTGCAGAGAGGTGGGACACACACACATCTTTCACTTTTATTGTGACACTTGAACACCCCTCCTCTTAACTATGTCACTATTTTTCCTACTAGAAAAACATGCCTCCCAGTCAAAGCTGACCTTCTGTATTCTTTTGTCAGGATGCTTCTAGAAAAAGTCTGAAAACAAAAACCTTCTGGGTCCAAAGTAAGACAGCATACAGCATGAGTGCCTAATGGACAATTTTTAAATATATCATGAGACTGCAACTAACACCAGATCTGAAAAGTATGTTGCTGGAACATTCTCATCTATCCTGTCTCAATGCATAAACTTTAATTTTTACTCTTTTATGTAAGGTCAGAGACAGGCTGTACTTGCAACAATCTCACACCCATACAGAGTGTGATCTGCCTCATAACAACTTAATTTCACATGTAAAGTATTGCAAATAACCCAGTTCACAAGTAGATACAAGTGAGTCATCACAGAGTTTCTCTGTCCTTCCTACCTTGTGCTCCTATCATGTTTCCAGCCAGAAAAGGGTTAATTTTTAACTGAAGGGCTGATGTTTCTTCTGATTCTCTTGAAGGGACATCCAGTTCATATTACAAGTGAGAAATGACTATTATGACCAGAAGCAGAGGGGCCCTGCCTCCTCCCGGTGGAGGAAAGGAACAATCGGATCTATTGGAGTGTATGGATCCAATGGCCTGGCACATCAGACCCAGAAGAACATATGGCTCTAAGATGACTCTGGTGCACAATGTATCCTTATGCCATTGAGATAAGTAGGGGCAGAATTTATCTCAGCTTCTGGGGTGACAGAAGGATCCAAACATCTGACTGTATTTGAAGCTGAAGTGAACCTGACTGGGAACAAATGGCAAAAATGCCACATCATGACTGGTCCAGAGGCCCTGTGCATCCATGGCATAGATTACCTCAGGGGAGGGTACTTCAAGGACCCAAAGGGGCATTGTTGGACTTTTAGGATAGCTGCTGTAGAGACAGAGGAAATTGGAAGTTCAATACCCTGCCTGGTCTCTCAGAGGACCCTTCTGTTATGGGACTGCTGAGAGTCGAAGAACAAGGGGTACTGATCACTACAGCAGTGCACTGTCACAATACCGCACCAACCAGGACTCCAAGACCCCCATTCATGAGACAATTCCTGAACTGGAGAGCCAGGGAATGGTCAGCAAGAGTTGCTGACTTTTTAATAGTCCTATATGGCCAATGCATAAGTCCAGTGGAGAGTGGAGGTTGATGGTAGAGTATTATGGGCGAACAAAGTCACACCACTATTCAGTGCTGTTGTGTTCAACATGTGTTCAGTTTTCGGGAGGAAAATTGCAAGATGGATGTTGTCAGATTCCAATGGACGAGGTCAACAGAATAGCAGCTATGTCCTCACCAATCACTAAGAAGAAATACAGACTTTCCTAGACACTATGGGTTTTTGGAGGATGCATATTCCAGATTACAGTCAGATTATAAACCCTCTCTATCAAGTGACCTGGAAGAAGGATGATTTTAAGTGGGATTCTGAACAACAAGAAGCTTTTGAACAAATTAAACAAGAGATTGTTCACACAGTAGCCCTTGGGCCTGTCAGGACAGAACAAGATGTGAAAAATGGGCTCTACATTGCAACTGGGAAGAATAGTCCTTCTGGAGTCTGTGGCAAAAATTACCTGGGGAGACTTGAAAACAACTCCTAGCATTCTGGAGTTGGGGATACAAAGGATCCAAGGCCTACTACACCCCAACTGAATAAGAGATACTGGCAATTTACGAAGGGGTTTGAGCTACTTCGGAAGTGATTAGCACAAAAGCACAGCTTCTCCTGGCATCCACGACTATCCTGGCATTTCAGACTATCATCAGAGGAAGAGAAGGTAACATTTGATGAGGAGGCCCCACTATATAATCATCTACCTGAAAATGAAAAGTAGTATGTTCTCTTCACTGACAGTCCGTAATACTGTAGGGATACAGCAAAAATGTAAAGCTGCTGTATGGAGTCCTACACAACAAGTCACAGAAGCTATAGAGGGACAGGTGAAACAAGTCAGTTTACAGAGCTGAAAGCCATCGAGTTGGCTTTGGATATGACTAAATGAGAGAAATGACCAGCGCTCTAGCTCTGTGCTGATTTGTGAATGGTAATAAATGCTCTGTGTGGGTGGCTGAACTGATGCAAGAAGACCAAATGGTGATGCAGAGGTAAATCCATCTGAGCTACTGGACTGTGACAGGACATCACTGCCCAGGTAGAGAAGTTGACTGTGAAAGTATGCCATGTAGATACATATGTATCCAAGAGTGGGCCCACCAAAGTACATCACGACAATGGACTGGTAGATTGAGTTGCCAAGATTTAAGTGTCTCAGGTGGATCTGGACTGGCAACATAAGGGTGAATCATTTCTGGCTCAGTGGGCCCATGACACATCAAGTCACCAGGGAAGAGATGCAACATACAGACAGGCTCAAGATCAAGGGGTGGATTTAACCATGGACACTGTCCATGTTATCCATAACTGTGAAATACGTGCTACAGTCAAGCAGGCCAAGTGGGTAAAGCCTCTGTGGTATGGTGGATGATGGCCAAAAGATAAATATGGGGAAGCCTCGCAGGTTGATTACATCACACTTCTGCAAACCCACCAAAGTAAGCATGACATGCTTATAATGGTAGAAGCAACCAGTGGATGGCTGGAGACACACCCTGTGCCTCATGCCATTGCCTTGAACACCATCTTGGGCCTTCAAAAGCAAGTACTGTGGTGGCATGGCAGCCCAGAGAGAACTGAGTTGGACAATGGGGCTCAATTTAAAAATAGCCTCATAGACACCTGGGCCAGAGACCACGGGATTAAGTGAGTGTATCATATTCCCTATCCTGCACCAGCCTCTGGGAAAACTGAACGGTACAATGGACTGCTAAAAATCACATTTAAAAAAATGGGTGGTGGAACCTTCAAATACTGGGATCTACGCTTAGTGGAGGCCACCTGCTTAGTTAACACTAGAGGCTCTACCAATCAAGCTGGTCCTGCCCAACCAAAACCTCCATGATAAAGTCCCTGTGGTGTATATGAGGAATACATCAGGGAAGACAGTTTGGATTAGTCCTGCCTCAAGTAAAGGCAAACACATCCGTGGGATTGCTTTTGTTAAAGGACTTGGTTGCACTTAGTGAGTAATGCACGGGAACAGGGAAACATGATGTGTACCTCAAGGGGATTTGAATTTTTGCTAGACAACGGTCTGTAATGTTGAACTGTATAATATTGGTTGCTGAATGATACTGACACTGTATGCCATAACCACCACTGACAATAAGTATGGACTGCTCTAGATACACCAGTCATGAGGTCCTGATGCAGCTTGCAACCACGCAAGAGCATACTAGCCCTCCTGCCCTGGAAGATATCTAGGACAGATAAAACCCCCAGTCAAGGTCTAAAGGAACTCGATAGATATTTTGGAGGGACAGCCATTGACTACGGTTATGTGTATATATATATTTGGAAGGTGTAGGATCTGAGCATGATGTAGGTAGTATAGAATAAGACATGGATAATGTTCTTGTTCTGTCTAGGACAGGGCTAATTTTTGCAGTAGCCAGGAGGGGCATGCCTAGGACCCTGGGGTTGTTCTGTACCACTTCATGTCATGTGCAGTGGGTGGGAAGGAAGGGGTCCCTTCCAGTCAGGTAGCATGGCAGAGTGGTCGGGGTACTGCCCATTTTAGCATGGTGAGCGCTCACATGTGAATCATTCATCTCTCTTGTACACTTGTTATTAATATTGTTGCTGTTACTATGAATTTTCTTATTTCACTTGCTGTTTCCAGTAAATTGTTCTTATCTCAACCTGTGATCTTTGCCTTTTGAGCCTCCAATTCTGCACTTCATCCCACTGCAGAGGGAGGAAGAAGGGGGAGTGAGCAAGTGGAGCATGGTTTGGCATGTTTCAGTGGGAACAAAAAATTGGGGAATACCACTCTTAAATGACAGTACCCGAGGCACATTTTGAGAACTAGCCATCTTTCTGCCTCCTACTCCAGTTCGGGCTCTTTCCAGCAACACTCCTTCCCCAAGCCAGGCACCATCAACCTACACCTTCTTCTTCTTCATCTTCTCTTCATCACCTTTACCCCTGCTGGAAGCTGACTCAGAGAGGCAAGTGATGAAAGAATACTTGCTAAATAAAAAAGGCAGATTTTTCATTCTCAGAGCACAGTACTGCAGCCAAGGGCCACAGGGACAAGCTTCTGCCCACCAAGAAGACAACAGAATATCCTGAGTTGGAAGGGACCCAACAAGGATCATAGAGTCTAACTCCTGGCCCTGCACAGGACAGCCCATAAAAATCATACCATGTGCCTGAGAGCGTTGTCCAAACCCTTCTTGAACTCTGGCAGGTTTCGTGCTGTGACTTCTCTGGGGAGCCTGTTCCAGTGACCAACTATGCCCAGGCGAAAAACCTTTTCTTAACACCTAACCTAAACCACCTCTGACACAGCTTTGTGTATTCTGTTACATCCTATGACTGATCAATGCCTGCCTGTCTGCTTCCCCTTGCAAGGAAGTTGTAACTGCAATGAGGTGTCCCCTACGTCTCCTCTTCTCTAGACTGAACACATCAACTGATCTCAGACCCTCCTCATACGGCTTCCCCTCAAGGGCCTTTACCATCTTCATTGCCCTCTTTTGGACACTCTCTAATGGCTTGATATCTTTCTTGTATCATGGTGCCCAAAACTGCATACAACATTCAAGGTGAGGAGATGAGGCTGCCCCAGTGCAGAGCAGAGTGGGACAATCCCTTCCCTCGCCCAGCTGGTGATGCTTTGCCTGATGCCCCCCAGGACATGGTTGTCCCTTCTGGCTGCCAGGGCACTGCTGACTCATATTCAACTTGCCAGGACTCCCAGGACCCTTTCCATGGCACTGCTTTCCAGCATCTCATTCCCCAGTTTGCACAAACAGTCAAAGTTGCCCCTGTTCCAGGTGCAGAATCCAGCACTTTCCATTTTTGCACTTTCCATTTTTGGATTTCGTATGATTGGTCATTGTCCAGTCCTTTAATTTGTGGAGGTCTCCCTGCAGGGCCTCTCTGTTTTCAAGGGAGTCAATGGCTCCTCCCAATATAGTATTATCAACAAACTTACTTAGTATTCCTTTGAGTTCTGCAACCAAGTCATCTATGAAGATGTTGAAGAGCACAGGACGCATGATGGACCCCTGTGGATCTCCACTAGCGACAGGTCACCACTCTGATATCACTATTACCCTCTGTGTTTGACCTGTGAGCCAATTGCTCACCAACCACATGTTGTGTTTATCCAGCTGTGCTGGACAGTTTGTCCAGAGGGATCCTATGAGAGACAGTATTGAAAGCTTTACTGAAATCCACAAAGATTACACCAACTGGCTTCTCTTGATCAGCTGGGTGGGTAACCTTGCTATAAAAGGAAATCAGGTTGGAAAAGCAGGATTTTCCTCTCATGAAGCTGTGGTGGCTACGATTGGTAACNCCTATGAGAGACAGTATTGAAAGCTTTACTGAAATCCAAAAAGATTACACCAACTGGCTTCTCTTGATCAGCTGGGTGGGTAACCTTGCTATAAAAGGAAATCAGGTTGGAAAAGCAGGATTTTCCTCTCATGAAGCTGTGGTGGCTACGATTGGTAACAGCGTTCTCTATCAGGTGTTTTTCAATAATTCCCAGAATAACCTCCTCCATAATTTTACGAGTCACTGAAGCGAGACTGACAGATTCCCCTGCAGTTTGCAGGGTCATCTTTCTCGCCCTTCTTGAACGTTGGCCAGCTTCCAGTCAACTGGGACATCTCCATATTCCCAAGACAGTTCAAGAATCATTGAGAGGCCTCATGATGACATCAGCTAGGCCTTTGAGTGTTTTTGGATGAACCCTATCAGGCCCCATAGACTTATAGGGATTCAGCTGGAGCAGCAGATCCCACATAACTTCAGGGTCAACTGGGAGTTTAGCATTCTCATAGCCATGGTCCTCCAGCTCAAGGCACTGGGATCCACTTAGCCCATAACTAGTGTTAAAGACAAAGGCAAAGAAAGCATTAAACATCTCTGCCTTGTCCATGTTCCTGTTGCTGACATAACCATCTTCACCCTACAACAGGCTGATGTTATTTCTGCATTACCTTTTTCTACTGACTTATTTAAAAAAAATCTTTTTGTTGTCCCCCACAGTACTGGCCACCTTCCACGCCACTTGAGCTTTGTCCACACAGATTTTCGCCCTTCAGTGGCAAGTAGCATCTCAGTATTCCTGCCATTTCACCTGGCCTTCTTTTCAATGGGCACACACCTTCTTTTTTTTGCCTTAGCTCTAGAATAAGATTCCTGGTCATCCAAGTTGGCCTTCTGCCTCACCTGCTTGACTTCAGACATCTTGGAATTTCCTGCTCCTGTGCCCATAACAGATGGTGCTTAAAAAGTGACCAGCACTGATGGACCCCAGCACCTTCAAAAGCATCTTCCCAGGAGACCTTAGTAATTAGTTCTCTGAGTAGCCTAAAGGCTGCCCTCTCCATGTCCAGGGCTGGGCTCCAGAATGGATCCTGGGAGGGGCTGGAGCAGTCAATCCACCTCCTCCTCTCCTGTAGAGGATGCAAGAGATGTGCTCTGGAAATGCATGGCCAACGTGGGTCTAAGGTGAGGAAACAGAGTAAGACAATGAAGGAACAACTCTTCTCAAGTGTCAGACTTGTCACTGAGGCTGCACAACAGCCTCGCACAGCGTGGGTCTGGCTGGCTGCCATGGGCTCCAAAATGCTCAGCAAACCACAGCTTTGTCAGTGAACCAGCAGCAAGAAGGTTGTTAATTTTCACTCTGCAAAGTGCAAGGGGGCATGCGTCCATTTCTGCAGGCTTTGGGACAAGGCCCTTTCCCCATCTGCTGCTCAGGGCATGTAGCTGGCAATTGCTGCAGCTACTCCTGAAACCTCAGCAAACCCATGGCTTGTTTGAGTCCCACACAAGCCTGGGTGTATTTTAGAGAAGGTCATGACTATTAATATTAACAGGAGATCTACTGGGAGTAGAGACTTCCTAAATATGGGCCACTAAGCAATTAGGTGTTGGATTTCACAATTTAAAAGAAGGGTATATTTAGCATCATGCTTCAGGGCTACTAAAACCTGGAACGAGCAGCAGACCTCCCACTGCAGCTCACACCCTGTGCTGAGTGGGTGCTCCAGCTTGGCTCTGCTCCCTCTGCCTCGGGAGCAGGCAGTTCACACTTGCACAGGGATGTTCCACTTCCACTGCCTTCAGCAAGGCAGGACTCTGGGGTTTCCTTGGGGTCTGCCATGGTCTCATTGCATCAGACCCCTGGAAATGCACCTGCAAGGGGACTGAGAAGTGCATGCACACCTCCTCGATTTGTATCATTAGAAAAAAACAATATCGCACTTAAGTAACCTCAGCCAGATGATTTAAACTCACTTCAAATCCCTTAAACACCATACCACAGCAACTGAGCTAACAGGCCACTGCTACACAAACTTGGTGTTATGCCCTCTGAGAAAAAAGTACTGAAAACAAACATTGTTGAGGCTTATTCCAGTGTAAAAAGAAAGCAAAATTGAAGGCTTGGGTTTTCAAACACCCATGCTGGCAGCTACCAAACTCTCAACAGCATTTTCAAAACTTTTGCTGTTCTGCACATTTCTGTGTGCCTCAGGGAGAAAAAGACAGGGGGGCGCTGCCAAGCCACATCAAACCCTGCCCTTAGTACACTGCAGCCAGAAAGAACAAGCTCCAAAATGCATGATCCAGAAAGTCCATGTCTATCAGCTGTGAGCAACACCTTAACCCCCCAGTAGCACATGGCACACTAGAAGTTCTCTGCTTACTGAGTGACTGTCACTTTTCTCTATCTCCTCTGCACCATGGACCACCCCTCAGCACACCCACCCAAAGATTTCCCTCTCCAGGAAATGACGGCACTCCTGTAGCATTTGAGTATGGCAGCATCCCAAGTCAAACTGAAGAGGAAAGCTCTGTCCCAGAAATGCATCACATCCCTCTCTTCACGCTCTTAAGTCCCCATAGGACAACCACTTCAGTCAGTACAACACTGCAAGCAGCACTGTTACTAAAACCAGACCATAAGGTCTGCAAACGGGCTTGTACCTGAGTGAGCAGTCCAGCGTCATGCCTGTAAAGTCAAAAAACTTAAGGTATTCTTCGGCCACAAGCTTGCTGAATTCATTGCTATAGAAAAGCAAAGAAATAAATAAAGGTTATCATTTGAGAGTGAACCCCTCCAGAACAAGAAAAAAGAATAATGTGGCCAAAGGCATCATATCAGCACATACTTTTTACCCAAATGCTTCGCCACATCAGAACGTTTGAATCTGTCCAGATGGTAGAGGCGCTTAGCCAGGCGCCTGGCTGCTTCCAAATTGCCGCTGCGGCCATTGCTGAGATCACAGCCAAGGGTTTCAGTGGCATCTTTCTCCTGAAGTTCGTTGCTCCCCATGGCAGCACTGGAGTCTAACACCATTGAACACTGAAGTTCAGCATTGCTATGAGATGAAAAGAATATGGAAAACAGAAAAATAAGATAACATTACAGTTTCCTCTTAGGATAGAAGGCAATTGGCAGTACAGAGGCAAAATTACACAAACTAGAAAATTCCACTTAATTGAAGGAGCAGTGTAGCACAAGGACATTCATTTGGCAACCACTAGAAGTTAAGACTGTTAAACACAGAGAGCCAAATATGGGCTTTCCCTCTGACTGTGGTGTCTACAGCTTGTGCTTTCTTCAGAGAGAGTTTTTTGCTATTATCAGCCTACAACTGCACCTGAGAACACTGCTTCTTGCACTAGTATTTTTTAAACCAATTGCTTGTTTGGTTGAAGAGGCCTCTGTAAAAATTGGCCATTAGCCATTTTCAGCAGAAATGCAGTGATTAAGCCAGGGTGTTCAGTTACGCCAAGCTGAGTCAGCACAAGTCCCTTCCTCATTCTTCCCCAGTTGTCCTGGAAACAATGCAATTTCCCAAATCTAAAATAACATCACCAGAACTCTCAGTGGCTTCAACGCCACCCATGAGCAGCGGACATCCCATGGGGAGGCCCCACTAGAAAAAGAAGGACTCAGAGGAAGGAACCCAGTTCGGGGAATGAGAGACACAAACTACCTATGCCAGCCTGGATAACCCCTTGCCCTCCTCCTGCTCACTTGTGGTAGCACTTTCCCTCATCAGCTGCTCAAAGTCAGGATGTTCAGTGCTGCAATCCCAAGGCACTTTTGATAAATCATGCATTTATATATTCCTCCCACCTCTACTACAGTAGGAAAGCTCTGGCTGAGCTGTGTGCCAGCTTTGCTCCTCCCATCAAAGAGGCAAAAGCCCTCCACACCAAAAAGCACACCCCCACATACACATCCTGCTTTTCTGACACTGACATGAAAATTCTTGCAAAATCTCAACTCTGTGTGTGTGTGCTTGACAGCATTTTTGTTTTTAAAAAATACTGTGCAGAAATTATTTCTGCTAAAACCCCATTGACACAGGGCTAATGAATAATCAGCAGGGGCCATGCACAGGGCAGATATGAGTGGAATGAGTTAAAGATGACTTTAAACACATAACACATTACACAACACACCACAGCTTCATACACCACTGTAATCTTCAGAGTTGACAAACCATGGTTAAAACAACTATCACTGTGCTCCAGTAAAGATTATCCAGCCTTTTACTCAAATGTCTGCTAGCCACTTATTAACCCTTTAAAGATGAGATTTTCATATTAAGTGAGCTTAAAATAAAAGTTTTTGGCATTCTGCATGCCTCCTTCCACACAAGTCATCACGTGTGCCCTATCTCTCTTCCCATCCATTGTTTAAGAGCAGCTGTGCAGTGCTCCTACAGAAAGGAACATTTTACCTGTTTCCATCCTTCCCGTGGAGCTAGAATATTAGAAATATCACGCATCCACACTGTGGATACAACTTTTTTACCAAGTATTTGAAGAAACCAGAAATTTAGCCTGTTCTCCAAGCACTGGGGATTTCATTTTGCATTTATTTCAGCATAAATAAAAAGGTGCTATAACAAAACAGGATCAGTCTCAGTGCTCTACTAGGGAATTAATACTGTAAATACAATTCCAACAGCATTAATATCACTGACCATCAGCTATCCTAGAAAGAACAAACAGCCCCTCCTGACATCATGATTGTGAAAAATGGCTGCTCAGCCCTTTCCAAAATCACTAGGCAATATCTGAAATTCTCTAAATTTGGTCTCCAGCAAACTTGTGAAGAAAGCAGATTCCAGAGTCTTCTGACATATGCCCTGATCAACCCCTTGTCCATTCAAATCAGGCACAACTGATTCCAAATTCCCAGCTCTAAGAATTGACAACAGCAAAGGATAACCAGGTGAGCAAATACATCTAGAGTCTTTCACATAAAAATGCTGCTTCAAAAACCATGCCAACTCACAGAGCCTCACTCATAAATCACAGTCCTCTTCCACCACTGCTCTTTATAAAGGTAGTATTTATAGCCCTGAAAGATGGCCAAAGCTGACAAGAAACATCTGCATGCTGCTAGGGAACAGTGCACTGCAAAAGCCAATGTTACCACAAACCACCGTAAGTTTACAAAGAACGGAAGTGCCAGCATCTGCCACTTGGTGAAATAAACAGTATGGCACCTTCCAGCTACTGCTCTGCCTCTCAGAGCAGTGGCTGGGACGAGGAGGAGAAACACGTAGCAAGGAGGAAAGCATGCTTTTTACCCTCCTCTCTAGAACTAGCCAAGAGGGCTGCATAAGAAACCTTATCTTACAACCTCCCCTATTTAAAACTTCATCTTGACTGGGGGTCCCCATACATGTATCAAAGAATAAGGGATATGTCCTTCAGTTATTCTGACAGTTTATTAGCTTATGTACTTAGTAACATAAGCCTCTTGTCAGGGGAAATGACAGATTCTTAACATTAAAGTAAGACTTCAGTTCTTAAGTGTTTTAAGATGTGAGAAGACTCAGTGTTCACATTACTAAAGGCTGAAATGGAGATGCCTTGTGCATGACTACAGCAAGCTGTCTTCAGGACAGGACATTTTAGCAGGGTCCAATGGGTGTTAATCAGCAGAAAGGCTGATGTCTCTTCTTATTTTCAAGACTCTCCAGGTGCACCATTTTCACTCTGTGCCTCAGTTTACTCACCTGTTGAACTCAGTAATACTTGCCTCCCTCTGTAAAGTGCTTATAATGGAGTTTAATCAAGAGCTAGGAGCAACCAAGGCTGCAAACAGGTCTCTCTTCTGCAATCTACAGGTTCTACACAAAAGAATGCACAGCAGCATTACCATCAAAACAGAACCAAGAAAGGGCTTTGTGATGAATAATGTTACTCAAAATTGCCTGTACAGCAATGGCTCCTGATTTTTATCCAGAGATACTTAAATTAATATCTGCTATCAGCAAACAGAAAACAGAAGCCACAAAAAAACCCCATACCTCTCTGATCTCATAGTGCATCAGCTGTGGCCAGAAACCAAGTCCTTAGATCTTTGTATTTCTGTCCCCAGAAATGCACTCTTGACACATCCTTTCCCCTTCTGTCAAAGCATCCCTGGACTCACAGGGAATATATAGAGATTGTGACCAGCATATCTAGCAGAAATTACAGCAATTTGATAAACAGCTGCAGTGGTAAATTCAACACTTTCTAACAACAGTAGTCATCCCTCTACGCTCCCAGATGAGACACGGGCACACTGTAAGCTCTGTAAAGCTTTCCTGTAACACACCGTAACAGTCTTGAAACATTTTATACTGTTTTCTTCACTTATTTCATTATCGACCAGTTCTACAGTGATTTAGCTCTCAATGCCTAGGTATCTCAATGTTGCCACGCTCAGCACTTAGCTTAACACTTGATCTGTTTTAGAATATTTCAGATTCAATTATTCCTCCCTGACTCCTACCCTAGGTTTAACCAAAACTGAAACTCTACACAGCAATGTACAGTTGAGGAATGGCTGCAACTTCCAGAAAAAAACAGAGTGAGGCCAGTAACATAATGGTAAGGATACATGCATTTTGTATCTCAGGGGTTCATTCTTCCAGTCTACTAGGCTGCAAATGGAAGCCTTGGCCTCAGTATGTGCCATTTCGGATGCCTTAAACCTTAGGATGCTCTTCAGTGTCAACAAGTCCACGGAGGAAAAAACTCTCAGCTTTGTCCCAAGGAAGGAAAGTACATTAGCATTTGGCTTTGTGGGAGTAAGAGCTCCAATCCAGCACGGAGCAAGTGGCCCAGCTGCTAACAAGGAGGTGATGCTCAGAGTGGCAGGGTGTAACAACGCAGCCCAAGTACTGTCCTGTCTTCATCCCAGCCACATCAGTGATCCTAGCTTGCCAATGCCTGCTGTTTTACCAGACTGATGCATCGCATATGCTCTGTGGCACATGGAGTCCCCTGGATGCACATGTTCCTTCCCCAGGGAGCAGGAATGCATCCAGCATGCATGTCTGGAGGGAGTACTGCACAAGGAGCATGGATAAGACAGGACTGGGACTTTGTTTAGTCCTTTTGGAAAGAGGAGGAAACAGAAGGAAAACCAACTCTCTTTCTCAAATAAATGTGCACACCTTTAACAACAGCTTTACTCCAAGACAGGCTGTGTCAGGCATCTGCCAGCAAAATCCATCGGAGTAAAACACAGCAATGATTGAAAGGAAGGGTGGAGAGGCATTCTGGCATGCTTGAAGTAGGGCCAGAACTAATGCTGTTTTCAGCAAGGGGAACAGCATGCACTGGGGAGACACACTGGAGGTGATAAATCACCCTCTTCAGCACAGTGCTGGTCCTGTTGTTTTAAATGCCTTCACTCCAAGCCTTCTCCTGATCCTGAAACACGATGGCACTCCCTGAACCGTGACCATCAAAGCTGGCTGTGAAAGGCATGCTCTATTTCTGATTCAACAGTCCCTCCAGAAGTGGCTCTTTCCTCAAAGTGTGGCAGGGACATCAGAAAACCAGAAACAGTCAGGTGCGCTCTGACACCAGCCTGGACTGCAGGGGAAGTAGGCTTCTCTCTGCAAAAAGTCCTGCCCTGAGGGAACAAGCATCTGCCCTGTAACCCTTCAGAGAGATGTGGATGTCTAGCTAGTGACAGCCTTCCACACTTCAGAGCCAACCAGAAATAAGCAGTAGCACAGGCTGAATATTGTTTCAATGGAGTTGAAAAGCTGTGCTTGAACAGCCTGGCTCTGAAAGGAGTAGCTCCATAGGAGAAAGCAAAGAAATCCCAGCAGCAGTGTGATGTGATGAGTCAGTTCCTGTTACAAATGACCTGACCACACAAACAGACTGGGAACAGCTCTGCTGCAGCTTTGCTGCAGCTCCAAACCAGCTTCTTCGGGGCCAGGAGAAAGTGAGCACAAAAGCACTTCAAGCAACAATTTACCTTGCCAGTTACCTTCAGCTCCAGGGCTCTTCCAAGATACAAAATGTAGGAAAGGGAGAAAAATAATAAAAATACAAATAATGCCCTTTCCTAGCAGATGACTCAGTGTGCTATTTTACTCCAAATGGTTTAATCAGCTTTGAAGTCC
Source organism: Grallaria varia (assembly GCA_013396735.1). NCBI lineage: Eukaryota > Metazoa > Chordata > Aves > Passeriformes > Formicariidae > Grallaria > Grallaria varia. The sequence continues at coordinate 62,476 of VWZG01000019.1, read as the reverse complement.
TACGTATGGATTCTCTTCAAAGACATGCTTTGAAGTAGATCCCTCTTTGAGGATTGACACAGCTGCACTTTGCTGCAACTCAATTCAGTGGGTGTCTTCACAAGCACCGCATCAGCCAGGACACACGAAGAGAGGATGGCTTCCACAAGCCAGGGTAACCATAAAGCATCCATTAAAAAGCACCTCAGCCTTGCTACACCACACAGAGAGGAGCAAAGTTAAAAGTAACAAGCCCTATAATCCCCTAATAGTTATCAACAAAACACATATGCAAAGTCAATTTCGGGGGCTGAAATGCATGCCGCTGCTTAAAAATAACCTCTCACTTCCTGTAATCATCTGCCTTTTTCTTTGACTCAAAGAATTCCTGCTGATCATAAAAAAGGGAGAGAATAGCTAAAGCATTCATAAAATGCCATTTCTACTAGGCTTGCTTACAGCAAATGTAGTCATTATTGTTACAGTATCACAGCATCAGGACAAGAAGTCCTGCCACATGCAGGGACAGGACTGCAGCCCTTCCTAGAGGCATCCTGTCCTTCATCATACAGACACGCTGGCACACTGCCCGAAGTACAAATGTCTTGCTAAAAAGACTTCAGGTTTGATTCCCTTTGACTTCAGGTTTCTTACATTGCTGTGGCAAGAGCTGGTGGTCATAAAGGGAGGCACCCCATTAATGCCATCATGCCTAGAAAGTGAAAACCTGGCCCTCGCCACAGAGAGTATCCAAGGGCTCCCCCTTCACTGAGTATTTCTGACAGATGCATAGACATGTAGACTGGTCTTCTGAATGCATCACGATAGTTCCACGCTCAGGATCTGGCCCACCTGTCCCCAAATATAACAAAAACCAGACCCACAGGATGCACTGCACACTCATGACCTTGCTCAGGAAACACTCAGCCCCTAAATGTTTCGGTAACCCCCAGGCTCTCCCATCCAAGCCCATCCACTCCAGATGTCAAGAGCCATCCCTGTGCTCAGGACCCGCATGGCCTTTCCCCATGAGGCTCCTGCAGGGTCCTACAGGGCAGCAGAAGAACTGGGAAGCCAGCAGAGTACTTCCGCCCTCACTTGGCCTTGGCTTAACTGTTTGGAGACTGGCCCAGTGAGTGCTCACTAACAGGGCAGCTGGTCCTCCCTTGGCAGGGAGCCAAACAGATGCATAAAAATATAGGCACTTACACCTTTTGGTTCAGGCTTCCCTGCAGACATGCATATGGAGCACTTCAGCACTGGCATTAGTATCACATAGGAGCTTTACACTGAAATCATGCAGCAAAATGAACCACCTGTCCTCCAAAATAGTGAATAATAATAAAAGACACAGTAAAGAAAAAATAACCCCAAACAACCCACAGCTCACCCAGCTGCGCTCGCGAGGAGTCTGCATGCTGTGTGCCCTGTTCTCCACCGCTGCTCCAGCATCACATTCAAAGCTATCCATACCTCTATGCTGTCCTGCCAGTTGCCAGGCTCTGTCTCTCTCTATCCCAACTGACAGATGAAGGAAGAAGAGACTTAACCAGCAACAACATGGAGGGGGGCTTGACTAGCCCCAGTCACGGCTAATGGATGAGACACTGCTGCACTTTGGGACCGGCTCAGAGCTGGCAGAGATGCCTTGGTTTTGGTGAATCAAGGCTTCCTGACCTAAATGGCTTTGATTTTAATGGAGATGTGCCAACAGATGCCAGCTTAGAAGCTGAGCTGCTGATAGCTCTGTACTGAGGTGCTTTGTGTAGTGAACTAATCAGCTGCTTCACTTTTTTTTTCTTTCTCTTTTCTGTCTCTGTCAGCTCCTGGATTTTTGTTTTGTTTGTTTTATTTTCAGAGGAGGCTGGGAACTGAAGAGGCAGAAAGTCAGTAGCCTTTTTTTTCCCCTAAAACAACAGTTTATTTAGGAACTAGAACCAGCTTTACAAACTCTTACTAAACTGGTGTTGCAAGCACTTCATTAGTCAGAGCAAAGACAAACTCTCCACATTGTCTTTACAGAGCCTTCAAAAAATGATGCCACTTTTCTGCAGGGAATACCAAGGCGAACAGTGTAGCTTAACATTTTTCAAGTTCCTATGCTTTGCAATAACAGGGAAAATCCTCAGCTGTCAAAATGCCAATGGTCTCTGAAATTTACCCCTGTGAACAGTGCTGCTTCATCTGTACCTGGATTCAGCATGCCCATGCCAGCACATTGTGCTTAGTAATGTAGGCTCAAGAACTGACAGATGCAGTAACCCATGTGCCAGCAAATGGGCTCCAGTCCTTGTTTGCTTGCTCACCATCTGGAGGTCATTTGACACATTCACTTTTCTAGGACAACAACCAATGGCATTCCTCTGAATAAGTTTCCTTATTCTGGGCATATGGTTGGCAGCAAATATGAAGTCCCACCTTCCGAAAGTCCTATCTCTCCTAGGTCCCAGAGTGTGTCATGAGCTGAGGCATGTCTGAAGGTGAAAATCATCGGCTTAGGAACAGAGAGATCTCAGCAGACTTCACACTACATGAAAAAATTCAACCAGCTCACAAGGTGAGTCTTCAGAGAGGAAAAAAGTTCTGCCAGACTGCTGTTGAACCAACTAATAAAATGAATGTATAAAGATGACATGTTAGATATCTAAGTATTGAGTCTCATATCTACATTGAAAAATCAAATACAAGTAACCTTGGACAAAAACACCAGTGTGCAAACTGAAAACAAGAATTATAACTAGAATTCAGGATACTGATAAACTGGAAGAAGACATAGAGAATTAACATGGAGAAATGAATTAAAACTGGGTTTATTTGTGAACAAATTTATTGTCTCTAAAAAAGAATAAGCAGAGTGCCAACTAAGAAATTACCCATATGAAGAAGAAAAAAAAACCATCACAGGAACTCCATAAGAGGCCCCAACAATAAAAAGTAGCCTGGCACCCTTGGGAATTGCAGTCTATGTTCTGGTGCTTTTATTCTGAGAATCACCAGATTGCTTTAGGGAGTTTGTTTTCTTCCCCACTTGAATATATACATGACTAAATTTGTGTTTGCAACTCTAGGAGAAAAAAAAATCAGGATTTGTAGAATTTGCTGAGCATGAGCAGTTCTTTGAAGATGATGGCAGGTGGAAAATATTTAGCATTTTTGAGGAGTAAGAGCTGCAATACAGATTTTTTTTTTCTCTCTGGACTGAGAAAAATCTTGGGTAATGTCCTACCAAAAGAGACTACACCTTCCCAACTCAGGAAAAGAAATGCTGTAAGTTTTTGGTTTGTGTTTGGTGGGTTTTTTTTAATTTCTTATCCTGACTCTATCACACAAGGGGAATAAACATGGAAAGCGTGCTCTAAAGAGTGTGGTAAAAGGAAAGACTACAAGAAATTCTGTCTTTGAAGCCCAAAGTTAGAAAGATGGAGATCATCACAGACAGAATTTCATACTTCACTTTTAATCACACTGATGCTCTGCCACTTACTGTGTATACAGAAAACATAACTCACTTTTCCCTCAGGTATATCTTACTGCTTTGGAAATAAATCCCATTCATCCCACTCTCACTTCATGTAAATGGTTACACCTAGTCTAGGCAATGCACACCCAGGCTCAATGTCTCAGTAGCACCTCACAGTTTTCCTTATTGCCTCTGACTGTAAGAACAAGCTCCCATATACGCAGGCTGAGCCTTGCTCCGTCTTAACACAGACCACTGGCACAAGGGAGGAGTGCAGCACCTGGGACACAGGTGCGACAGCAGTGACTGCATGCCTCTGCAAGGATAACACAGAGACAAGGGCACCAAACACAGCCCAAATGCAATGTCTTTAGTGCCACTACAAAGATTCATTACACTGGCAACCTGTGGCTCAGCACACTTGGCAAGGAACCCATGGTGCCCTGACACACAGCAAGGCTCCCATTTAATTCTGAGACCTCAAACGCTCCCCTTCCTCCTCCAGTTCTCCCATCCCCTCCTGTGGAAATTTAGGACTACTTCAGCTGCAGGAATGTCGGTTTTTTCCCAAAAAGAAATTATCATCACCTATCCAGGAAAGAGATTCAGCTCCTAGAAAGACACAAAGAGCTGGAACTGTTCCCCAAGGAAGGCAAGCTGCATGCCCTTCTCCACCAACCATCCCAACTCACAGGCCAGGCACAACGGGCACCTAAGCTGTGCTAAGGACAGACTTCTTGTCAAAGCAAGGCAGCCCACCCTTCAGGAAGACCCAAAGGCCAGTTGACAACCCCCTGCCCTAAGGAAGCCCGGCGGGCGGCTGCCAGAGCAGGCAGGTCCATCGTACTGCTCTCACCAGGACTTACTGCGTTTGATCACAGCCAGCAGCTGACACGGAGGACAGCAGGGATGAAATCTCCGGACACCAAGGAGCCCATAGGAACTTGCAGTCCGCAAGCCTCTAATAATTTTTTTTTCCTTTTTTTTTCCAGTTCTGAAGGCATGTGACCGGCCTTCACATACCAGAGCTGACCCCTCCCAAAGCCAGCGATTTCCTAATACCGGAGAATGATGTTACCCTCCCGCTTATTCATTACTAGAACAGGTTGCCTTGCCTTTACGCATCAAAACCTCACTCGGCCCAGGATCCGCTGTTAGTTACGCACTGGATCCCTCGGACAGGTGCACAAGGGGCCGTGGTTCTCGGCTACCTGCTCTCAGAGCGGCATGGCCACGGGCAGCCAGGGCTCCTCCTTTCCTCTCTCGCACACGGCTTTGCCTTTCCAGGGGTAAAGCCCCGAGCTCTTTGCTCTCGCATCCCCCGTCCCCCTCCGCACAGGGCCAGGAAGAGCTGCAGGAACCACAATGCTCGCCCATAAACTAACGCCGGTACTTGGAAGCGCCTCCGCTCCGCACACACTTCTCATGTCACCGAAATACCACTGCACAGGACACCGATGAGGTTTCGCTTTCGCTCTTTACTCGCTCGGGTTGGCAGCGCCGCTCCTGCAGAAGAAGGGGCTCCATGCCCCTCCCCATCCCGCACTGCCACACTGCCACGCTTTGCTCCCAAGCCACCCCTTTTCTCCGCCCCGCGTCCCAAATTCCCCCGCTTCGCTTTGCCCTTGCCAGGATCCACATGCCGAGCCCCCATAGCTGCCCCCACCGCTATGGGAAGGGCTCCTCCTGCCGGCACCGCCCTCCGCAGCCGGGGCGGCCGGGACAGCCGGCGGGACTCGGGGGGACCGAGGGAAGGGCGGAGGAACCGGGGCCGGGCAGTGCCCACGGAGCGTTCCGGCGGCCCCGCGACAGGCGCGGGGGGCGCAGGGTTTGCATCCCCCTCCTCCTCCTCCTCCGGTAGGGATGGAGAACCGCGGTGGGTGCCCCCGCCGCTCCGCAGCGCTAGGCAGGCAGTAGGCGTAAGGCACTGCGGCCCTGAGCACAGCCGCGGGCTCACGGCACCGCAGGAGAGGAGAACTTCGGCAGGGGGCACACAGGTGCCACGGAGGCTGCCACACACGTACCACACACGTACCACACACGTGGAGTTGGACGAGTCTCGGGTTACTCCAGGCAACACAGCCGTTCGCGCGAACTCCCGGCGCAGCCACGGCTCAGGAGGCTGTTTCTGGTTCACCTGACCATCACCATGACACACAGTCTTGACCCCTCTGTGAATAAATCCCACCCCACCCCCAGTTTGCACAGAGTGCTTCTCAAACACTGTGATTCCTCACTGGCTTCAACAAAATTGTGTTGTCAGTAACCTGTACAACACAACATCCACATATGGGGCAATACAACATGATACAATACTGGGCGGAGAGGGGTCGTGTTTGCTGTAAGGCTATCACTGGGAGGATTACTCTGTTGGGCCACTGTGCTGCAGTGAGTCGGTCTATTGGCACCTACACCTACCTTAAGTGCAACCTCAAGGTTTGTCCCTAACAGAGCCTGCAGATCAGAACAGCAGAGCTTCCTAAAAACCCACTGCTGGGGACACTTCTTTCTTTTTTTCATTACGGGGAAGAAAAAACCAAAGAATTTAAAAACCCTCTGTTGGTTTATCATTATGGCTGGAAATTTGAACTAAAATTAATTCCTAGAGAAATCCAGATTAGACAGGCACCTAACGTGACTCCCCTAAGTGCACCTTGTCTTTATGATAACTTTTGTCTTAATGAGCCAATGTAAATCTTACTTGACAGTACTTTAGCCTAGATATCAGATGCTGCAACTATGGGGTTACAGACTCACGGTCTGTATGTGCTACTTGTCCTCCACTACCCAGTTTTATGTCCGTCTCTGGTTTTGGTATAAGTAAGGTACCACAAGTGTCAGGACTGACCTCAGTTTCTGGCTCCATACAGGTTACTGCAGATTAGCAGTCACTTCTTGCCTGTTGGCACCATGCATACACAAGATACAGTAAGACAGATGGAAAAAGATTTTAAACTGCTAAATCCTTTTGCCTGTTGTTATAAGAGCAAACTATACCTTAATCCAAAAAGTTAGCAAACCCACTTCTGCTCAAAGGACTTCTTTCATGCTAGCACAAAAGTAATAAAACACTGCTCACTCCCAGGAAAGTTCAAACGGTATTAGTCTCATCTAAGGGAATAGTCTAAGGACTCTTAAATAACATCCTATCCCTGCAGGATAGAGACCAGATGCATCTTTGTCACTTGCAAGGTCCCTCACCCCTTTCCAGATGAGTTGCACCCTCACCACTCTGCAAATTATCGCTTTTGACTCAATCTCCCACTTTGTCTGTGGCTGCCTTTCACTCTCCCCACCCTCTCTGACAGCACCGGAGGAAAATGTGCTCACAGAGTGAGTTCGTACAATTGTACAGTATTTTCTAACCACTCAGCCTAGTTCTTGCTTCTCACATGACTCTTTCTTTTAATAGGTTTTCTTATCTCTCCCTTTACCTAAATGGAAATTATTACCATTTTTGCAACTCTCCCTCCTCTCTCAATAAGTAACTAGTTCACAAATGAAATAAGTAGCTAACAGTCTCCAGTCCCATGAATGTGGTAGAAGCAAAACCTCATGCCAGCTGAAGAATTAATGCTCAAAACTCCTGCTGATCTCAAGATAGGAAAAACCATGCCCAGAGACACACCTTTAACATCCAAATCACAAACTGCATTTGGACAACTCATCTGTGTGCACAGAATGTTACTGCTTCTAAAATTACGGCTAATAAATACAGGTAGGACTTGGAGCTGAACAAGGTTTATCTGTAACCAGTAACTAACTCCTCCAGAGACAGGTTCCAGATATGTGACAATATCAGACAGACTTTAATCAAGACAAGTATCACCGAATAAACCTTCATAAAGTAAATTTGCACTGTTCCAATGAACAGCAGGTTTAGATGCCTCACTTCTCTCCTGCAGCTCACTCTGTCACACTAGAAATTATTCTCTGTAGAAAATTGACAGTGTTGAAAGAGGCAAAACTACACTCTGACAGTACACTGAAGAAAACAGAGACTGGGGAAAAATCAGCAAGCACACAGAAAGCTCACTCACTGCTTTTACCTTTCCAGACGAGAGACTTCTGTGACACCTCCTTTGAAGATTGTTTCACTTGTATCCCTTAAGCCATTGGCAATGCCTTCACCGCATCCCTTTGCCTCCCTGTCAGGGACATCTGGCTGCCCCAAGGCTGATGTCCGATCTAAAAACTGTCCGCCCTCCTTCATGCGCTGCTGGATCATGGGAGTGAGTGGCATCTCAAAGCTAAAGTAGCTATCAGGCTCTGAGTACAATGTTTCCAGCGACTCTGCACTGTAGTATAAAGATGCATTGTCTAATATGTTTTCGAACTGTGAGCTGTACAGATCAGTGGAGACGTCAGAGTGTCTCTGTCCAAAGAAATCTTCATATCCTCCTGTGGCTGCTTCGCCCTCCTCCATCATCCTGAAAATTAACCAGAAATATCTCGTTTCAGCTTGGGGGCAATGTTTAGACTATTGGTTGAACCTTCTCGCCTTCCACATTTGTGAACAGAAAGGTCAACGCAGCTTTGTGCAGGAGAGGACACGGCAGGTAAAATCGTAGTTTCTTCTTGCACTACCTCTGTTTATGATTGACACCATCTCCCTCTCCAGGGACATAAAAAAGAAACAATCTTCTGGGTAAAAAGAGGGGCTGGAGGACAACCTAATATTGTCTAACAGATTACATCAGCTGCTTATGTGCAAAGGAGAAATGCACTCACATATGCATGAGGTCTGTCCTAACACCAGTGCTATGCCGGGGCTGCACATGGAGATGTGCACCCAGATAGAGCCTGTGCCCCTGAAGGACAGTTTGCTAGCTCTGTAGTCCTAGGACTGGGGTCTTCAGCAAAAAGCTGAAGGAAATTATCCAAAATGCAAAGGGAAGCCAGTGCATTTAAACACATGGAGCTAGGAGAACCAGGTTTAAAGGGAGAAGATTCAGTCTGCTTGCTAATGTACAGGGGAAGGTGTTTATCCCTGGAGAAAGTTTCCTTCTCTGCTGCATCAAATACTGTGGGGCTCCTCACGGCACATGCCAGAGGTTAGGGTTGCCAGCCTGAGTAATCCCATAGCCACAACTCCACACATCCCAAGGTGCAGAGTTAGGAGAGCCTCCCTTGCTGAAATCCTGTTGTCTTGTCAGCAAACAGCTTGCCAGGTCAGACCGGGCATGGTTTGCCCAGAGCGTGCCAGTGGAACCCTTTCCTTTGTAATAGATGTGCATCAAGAAAGAAAAGCAAGCAAAGCAGGATGCTCTCATAAAAAGCAGAGAACAATTTTTGCAATATGCGTAGCTAAAATTCTAAACATTAGATAGATAGATAGATAGATAGATAGATAGATAGATAGATAGATAGATAGATAGATAGATAGATAGATAGATAGATAGATAGATAGATAGATGGATAGACAGCTAGATAGATAGATACTATAGAAAGCACATCACATCATTTACCCTCTTATAATCTACAAGGCCCTCAATAAAATGTCTTTATTATCTGACCTCTCAGAGGTGTTCACACTGTTCTTGCACAAATTCTGCCTGACATCATAAAATCTGGCCAGGTGTTTAGGGCCAGGTCTGCATGCTGCTGTATTTAATTATATGTCTGTCCTGTCTGGATCCCAACTACACCTGCTACAGATGCCTTGTCACACAGACATCACTGTGCAAACAGCAAGATATGTTTATATTTCAAAACCTGAGATGGACTTCAAACTTCAGCAAGGTTGTGTGGAGGGGGTTCAGTCTGAACTTCAGGCACTAGCCATCACCAGACATGAATTACTACCATAGGCACCACACTGAAGGCAGCAGACAAACCTTTGTTGTTTCTCATTAGCTCCTAAAGAGGAAGGCACAAGCCATGTGCTTAGGCCAAGAGAAATCCCACCTGAACCCCCTGCCCCTCCAAGCACCACCTCACCTTCCCTGCCCTTTCACTAGCACAGCCGTCTCCTCCTTGCCACGATTCTTCTTGTCCTTCACAGAAACTTCATCCTTCCTGCTTTCATCGAGTGGGGCTAGAGGAGCGGCTTCAGATACAGTGAGTCCCAGCCTTGGGTCCTCAGAGACCTCACACCACGTGCTGTCTGGTGAGAAGAGCAAACCTGGGGAGACCATTGGTGACACAGGGTGGCTGGATGTTTTGCAGAATGCCTTCTTCTCCACAGACACAGAGTCCATCAGTGAGTGCTTCTTTCTTCTCTGCTCCTCAGCTTTCTGCAGCCATAAGACCTCCACGCCTTGAAATTCTACACGTTTACTCACAGCTGCCTCTTTAGCAAGCGTCCTCTCAGGACCCATTTGCATTTTGCCTTGACTGTACCCTGAAAACTCCTCAGAATGTGCCCACACCTCCACTCTGCTGGCTGCTTCCTGGTTTGCCACAGATGGTCTGTGACAGCTTGTGTCCTTCACTGCATGGACCTTCTCAGCTTTATTACTAATGGCTTGCAAGGACTCAGACTGCTTTTCTCCAGTCCATATTGCAGCCAGATCTTCCTCTATGATCAAATGGTTTTTTTCCTCAGCTGTTCGTTCAGAAGGAAAAGGCACGTCTGAGAGTTTTTCTTGGCCTGCTGGAACTGGTTCTCTGGCTGCCTGCACATTTTGGCTGCCAGTAACACTCTTTTTTTCCATTTGTGTCTCTGAATTGAGAGAAGTATTTGCTCTCTCTTGCACCTTTGTTGCTTGTAACCATTGAGAACTTTTCATAACCTCTGGCATGTTACCCACAGGTTGCAGACTTTCTGAGGTGTGTAGCTGCGCTGCCTCAGCATCAGGTCTCGAATTATCTACAGGAGCTGCACACCGAGGAATGGGCCTGACGTGGTGGTGACTGTCCTGTCTTTCTGGACTGCATGTTACAGGCTCTGCATGGTGCATCAGTGAAGCTGTTGGTGCTTGTCTGCTTGGCTCTACAGTGCCATACTCTGGAAATTCATTGATGATGGTATGAGGAACCAAAGTGTTGCTTCCACGGCCACTACCTGCAAAGAAAAAGAGAGACCCTGGATTTATCTACCACATGCACAAAGAAAAAGCCTGACCTCTCTTCCCAGTCATCTCCTAAAAGAGTAACTACACCCCCCCCGCAGGGAAAATACTGTTCAGTTTAACTCACTTTTGCACACTCTCATGCTGCAGTTATCCAGAGCTGGTCCTTTTACATAGGAGTTTTTGGGCAGCCCTATTTTGGGAGTGTGCACTACAGAAGAAGGAATGCTAGAAATGTCTGCTACACTTCAGAAAGGGTCCCTGTGGCCCATGAACACTGAGGCCACAGGCCAGGCACACAGGCTGAAGAAAGCAGATATTCAGAGGTCTGACATCCGTCCAAAGCATGCACCACACATGATGGCTTTACTTAAAAAAAGAAGCTTTTAGGCAATTTTCACTTGTAAAGGTGAAACACTGGAAAGATAATCAGCAACACTCCATAGATTCCACAGCCTTGACAAAACCAATTAGCTAAATTACAAAGCAATCAATGAGCAATTCAGGTTTCTGCCAGCACTTCCTTTAACAATTCAAGTAGCTGAGGGTCATGTTGCAGTGATGGATGCATACTGAGCAGTTCACATTTTCTGTTGCAGCAAATACACGACTGCACATGAAGGTTACTACCCCTCCCTTCTTCGAGCTGCTTTTCCAACTAACATAATCAAAGCAGGTGCAAAAATGGCTGGTCCCCTTTTCAAAGCACCAAGCACTCAGTGGCTCCCATCGTTGTGGGGTTACAGGGAACCATCTGTCCTCAGAAGGACCTCAGGGATCGCACAATGACTGATACTTAGCTACCTTACATCATGGCCCAAGGAGAAACTGAGTTTTTGAAAGAGAAAAAAAAAAAAAACAACCAAAAACAAACCGAAACAAAAACTCCCACAAATAAACAAAAAACCCACAAATAAACAAACAAAACCCCAACACAATAACAAAAATTCCAACAAGCATTTGTTGTATCCATCTGGGAAAAAAACTGGCCGAGAGTATAAATGTGATTTAAATCAATGAAACACATACTTTGAAAAATGTGGGGGTGACAGCTTTGCAACCAGACACTAACTTGCATTTGGATGCTTTGCTTCCACTCGAGGTGCATCTCTGGGTATTTGTATTGCAAACTGAACACCACCTCTGCTCCAGGCAGGCTGGCCACAGGCTGAGACAGAAGCCATGTAGCTGTGGTTAATGATAGGCTAAGTTCAAGGTGAAAGAGAGGATAATTTAATGCAAGCTCAGCACTGCATTAATGCAGCTACCTATGTGCCAGTGGTTTGTAAAGACAAGCAGAAGCTTACACCTGCCAGCTCACTATCGAGTATATCTAGCCACAGGGTAATTACCACACATGGTGCATGGTGCATGATCAAAGTGACACACTTGGACTGTGTCAAGCCACTCTCTTCCCCAGTAGGTTTTCCAGATCTTATCTCCATGTCTTTTATTTAATCACTATATAATAAAAATTCAGTGGGTCAGGTTTCACTCAGATTACTTTGTTGCTGCTGAGGACAGTGACAAAAACAGGGACCTTTTCTCTGCTGCAAGGTCCCAGGAAGCTGTAAGGAGCAAGGATGCCCTGTCTACAATTGCATCACCAGCCTGCCTTCATGGTAGGGTTTCCAACACACAGGTGTGGGTGCACCCATGGAACTTTTTCCATCTGCCCAAAGGACCAGACAAACAGCCCTTTTGCACACAACTAAAACACACAGTGCTTGGTGCATCCCAAGCCCACACTTCACAGTACAGGCACTATGTTGCCACTGGGGGACACTTCCACCAGGACAGACTCACATATATGAGAATGATGCTATGTGGTTGCAACATTCCTACACCTGCGCCAGGACAACCCTAAGCCAGCAAAAGGCCCTGCTTCCCCATCTCACAACCCTGGTCTGCTCTAATGCAGTGGCTTAGTGCTTGGTGCTCTCTCAGCACTGTCTAGAGATGGGATTTTTTAGGAAAGAACTGCTGATAAGGAGCCTGTCACTATAGATGCTAACGTAAACCCTTCTGATGGACACATCCATCTACAGCAACTCTCACTGTGCAGCCCTAGAAGCAAGAGGCACCCCAGCTGGGCTCACCTCATGCCCACAGCACTGTGGGACAACGCTAGGCCAGGTCACTCTTTGGCTGCATTGCCCAAAGAATAGCAATGCATAGAGTCCCAGGAGCTGGGATTGCCTGTGCCTCACTCCAACCTACACACCCTGCCTTGTTGGAAGGAAGCCCGGAGCGTTGGTCTCCGGCCTCCTGTGGGGCTGGGAGGCAGCCAATGTGCTCCAGAGGCCAAGCCCTAACAAGGCACCACACAGACCCTGCCAAGGGCCCAGGCTCGTCTCTGCTAATTGCTATCTTAGCTTCTGAACCGACACGAGAGAAACAGAAGCAGCCTTATTTCTGGGGAGTGAATGCTCAGTGCACTGCTGTGCGTCCCCACCTGCCACTGACAGCCACTGCTGACAGTGGTAAGCAATCTTGAGCAAGTTTCTGATTTACTTCTCCTCCTGAGCTTCATCCCAAGCAAACTTTACCCTCTGGCAAACCCAGCAGACTCCAGAAGAGGTACACCTACAGAGCGCACACACGCACATGTGGTCATGGAGAGATGGGTAGGATGAGGGAGAGTGCACACAGGTACTCCTGTGTGCCTCATCTGCAATCTGTGCTTTATCTGGGCAAGAAAGCAACACTTTCACAATAGAAATTTAAGGCCCTTTCTACAGTGTGATGTCAGCAGCCCTGCTCAGGAAGGACTGCTGCTGATGCTGCTGCTGCTGCTGTATGCAAGCACAAGTCAGTGGGATTCTTACCTTCATGGCATACAGCAGGAATATTGCCTAATTTTCTGTCTGATTAAAAAAAATTCATATACAGCATCAAAGCAGCATTCTGTCCCCATTGTGTTAGGCACCACCATGCACATGACTGCCAAGGTCTCCACTCTTTGAGGTAAATCACAAGCAATTACCCCCCACTCCTAAAACTGCAAAGCTTTTCCCATTGCTCAGAGAGCTATTTCAGGTACCAGAGCTCAGAGGAGCTTGAGCTCTTTAAGGGAAACTCCTCCCTTATTCCCATCCACCACCACAGCATCATGTCTTGCTGCAGCTACTGGCATATCCTGTCCAACCCATCCCCCAATATGACTGCATTACAAACAAGGCTAGAAAGACAACAACAAAATTTAAGGACTGCACTGAAGATGAGCAGGGAAAAAAATACCCATCACCAAACAAACAAAGAAAGGACACACACTTTCAGGTAACACCAATTTCTACTTTGCATTGAAGGTGGCTTCTTTCAATAAAGAAAAAAAAAAAAAGGAGAAAGAAAAGAAGAAAGAAATGGATAGAGAAAAGCTACAATAGAAAGGGGGTGAGTGACTAGAAAACTGAGACCGGGCAAATATAACGTAACAGCATTTGGCAGCCTTTCTGATGACTAGACGTTGAAAGAATTAATGACTTACATCAGGCATAGATATGATAGTTCATAGGTAAATAATCATTCCATGTCAAGCAAGCTTGTCTACAGCATAATAAAAGGAAATTCTAGGAAGCAAAACACAAGTTAAAAGCAGAGACAGACATTTTGTTTACAGGTACATTTCACAAAAGAATGGTGTGAGTGTCTCTCTCTAAACAGTATATATATATATATATATTAGCTAACTCGAGAAATTAGATATATTTGCTTGAACAGTCTCCTTACTCACAGAGGTTACTGTAGCTCCAGCAGTTACCCATTGGTCAAAGAAATAAAATGCACAGATCATCAGTTTATCTATAGCGATACCAGCTAATTCAATTGCTGCTGTTCTAGTCAACTGGAATCAAAATAGTTTCAAATTTCCTGGCAGCTGCTGCCCTGCACTGCACACAATGATGTAAATGGATGCTTTCTGAGTATTATGAAACTGATGGGGGAACTGCAGTCTCATTCAGTCTATCGCAGGAGCTAAGGAGTCCACCTTGGCAGCTTGCAAGGGGAAAAAAAAATTTCCTCCACCAAGGCTGCCTGACAGCATGCCAGGAAGATGTCTGTGCTTAGCTGTCGTTCATTATAACTGCATCCGTAAGGGAAGAATCGGGCAGAATGGCGATGCTGAGAGTCATGTGCTGATTTCAGAGCGCAGGATACTTTATGGCATTTCAGCATTAGTGAGCCGGAAACCTTCACTAAGCAGCCCAGTCATCTTGCATTTTATTTCTCTGCAACTCTTTGCGCTGATCATGAGCAGCACGTGGGTGAGCTTGCATGCAGCATCACAATTGTGGTTTCTTGGTATTTCTTGCCACTATTTTTAAAAAGCCAAGTAAAAAACAATGCATGCATTAAGATGAAACAAATCACTAGGTGACAGAGCTTAATGAATAAATCAGAGGATTTATGGTATCATATCATTATTGCAGCCTGCCAGAGAGGAGGATTGCACCTTGTCCTGCACTCCCTCAAGTGACAGCTTCTATGGTCACTGAAACTATTCCAATTGATAAAGTAGCCTGCTTAGGCTGACATGGAGCAGCCGTTCCCTATGAGAGGGGAGGGATGCTGCACAGCCTCTGGCAGCCTTGCGCAGCAGCCCTTTTTCCAAATGATGTCATTTTCCAGGACATGATAGGTTCTGCCTGGCCAGCATAGCCAAAGCCAGGGGATTAACAGAATGTAAGCACGGTGCTTTTGTATCTGGACTGCAAACATCCACACAGGACTGAGTGCAGTGTATTCTGCAGCTTGTAGCCACTCCAGGTTTTTGGGCAGTTGGCCTGCCCCAAAAAGGCGAAGTGGACCCAGGTCTTCATCCCTTCTGAAGCTACAGTGGCACTGCGTAAAAACAAGTTGGTGAAAATGGAGAAGCTGAGTGAAAGTGAGAGGGAAGCAGAGGGAAGAGGTAGGGGAGAGTTGCCTAGAAATAAGCCTGGGTTAAATGCCTCTGTGCCTTAGCAAGCATGCAGAGAAGGTAGAGGGGACCAGAGGTAGAGCAGAGTCTGGGCAGAGAAGTGACCACATTGGCTGAAATCCCTCACCCCAAAAAGAGACAACTAGTGGGAGTCCCTGCTGTTGTTACTGGGAGGTTTGACACAGAACCCAACAGCATGCCCAGGCAGTGTGCTCCTTGCACTCACCATGCTTGAACAGCCAGGCAGTGGTGTGGCAGCTGGCAGCTCAGAGTTACCCAGAAATTAAACTCACTGGTTCAGAGAAGAAAATAATCCCTCTGGAAGCACACAGGGGCACTGTGTTACTCAGGAAATCCCACACCCACAGCTTGCTACACACTGGAGGAGGTTATCAAAGAAGTACTGCTCACCACTGCTCTTGCATAGTTCCCTAAATTCTGGGGGTTTTGGGTTACCAGAGGCTGTGCAAGGTGAACCTTCAGTTTACCACAAGACAATCATGCCCATGCTTGATAAATCTGTCATGAATCTCTCTGCTAGCCAAGTCCCCATGCCGGAGTCTGGTACTGATGTGATGGCCAAGCTGTCATGACTTGAAAAACAGACTAAGAAAAGCTGCCAGGTTAAGAATGTAAATTCTCTCCATTAAGGAAACTGACTAAAACAGCATGTAAAACATATGGGACACTGTTTGTTAGTTTGAGTGTTTGCGTGGGGTTTTTTTGCAATTGCACAAGTTCTAACCCTATTTCTGATGGAAAGGTTTATGTAGGCAATGCTGTGACTTGGTTGCATATTTTTTTTCCCCACAGATGTTAACTAATTCCCAGTGGTAAGGAGGGTTTGACCACTTGCATAACCCCAGCTGCACTGAATTAAGAGTTCTCCAGAGAGCCCCACACCTTCTGCCCTGCTGCAGGAAGGATGGCACCTTGCTGCAGCAGCTCTCAGGCCTACAGTGAGCTCAAAACAGGACAAAGTCCAAAACTAACATGCAGCACGTGCTGAGAGGATTTAGTGTGAGGGATTATCCACTACAAATTGCTGTATGGGCCGCAGATGGTCAGTGAGATAGCTCAGTCCCAAGAGTCATTACGCTGGAAAGTAAAATGGTAGAGTGAAACAGGCAATAGCATGAGCAGCAACAGGAAGGAATACAAAGGGAGTAGCTGGGCTCCTTACCCTGATGTGAAAGTGTGGGTGAGTCTCACCATATTTAATCCACTTTTCTTCTTTAAAGCCCTACACCACAGAGTGACATGGGTATGAGAATCTCAAGTTTTGGTTTAAAACTTTTGTTTGGAAAATCCATAAACCACAATGTAAAAGACAGTTCCAAAAGAATCTGAAATTTTCTATTTTTCTACTTCTGTGATTAGAAAGGAAACAGCTAACAGACGATTTTCTAAGTGTAGATACACACAGTGACAGCACAAATCACTTTAAAAGCTCCCTAAGAGCCTTCAGATGAAGAACAAACTTCTGAAGCAGTGACAACTCACAGCTGCTTTGACACCTGCAGCACCTACAAAGACTTTACAACCTCTCTAAATCCACTTGTAATTAATGTTATATATTTAAAATACCGTATTTTTAAAGAATCTTCTTGAAACACTCCAAAAATTGCTTTGAGCAAGCAACAATGGCTTAAAAAAATTCCACACTATTACTACACACAGATTTCAGAAACTCTGGATTTTTGCAGAGGCACATGTCCTTTACTGCATCTCAGAGTTTGGGAATCAGGCTAAGAGTAAGCTTGCTAAGCAGTCCTCAAAGAACTCCAGGAGCTGGCTATCAAGTTACGCACCCAGCTAAAACAAAAATAGGACACAGAGGGACATGTGCATCTCCCACACTCCAAGTATTTGTTGCTAAAGGACATGGTACGCAGCTGGACATTGCATAGTAACTTTTCACCAAGCTCACACAGTGAATGAGATTCCCTTCCTCAGGAAGCTGGACAGTTAAATAAACAATGTGGGGGTCTAAAGCAGAAGGCGCTTGTTAAAGCAGTGAACTGTGAACAGGAAAAATACTTGTTGTATGCCGTGTTACATTTTTTCAGTGTGATACCAGGCCAGAACTGCATCTACCCACCTAATTTTAATTAAATGCCTTCTCAATGTTCTAATCAAGCCATCTCCAGCAGCAGGTTAACATGCATAATTTCCTTCAGGAAGGTTCAGAAATGAAGCAAGGCTGCAGCATGACTGAGGGTTTGTGTTGATGTGCTGCCTATCTCACCAGATGATGGGGCTGAAGATAAGGAGAGGAGGCCATGGTGGCAAGCAGAAATGCAGCTGTGCCCCACTGTACCTGCTGGGCTGGCTGAGCCTCCCCTGTTGTGCCCACTGACCTGAATGCATCATTTTCTGTCTGCCTAATGGAAGGGAATGGCCTGACTGCCTCCATGAAAGTGTTGGTGAGCCGTGCCAGCCTCAGCCAAGCTCAGCCTGTGCCACATGTGCTCAGAGCATCTGATGTGGCCAGACATTGATGTGCTGCCAGCATCACCAGGTCCCCAAATATTTGTGTGCTCACATCAGAATGCCTCTTGGATTTGGTGGACAGCCCACAGACTGGGAGGCAATTACTGCCTTAACTCTGGCATTTCCTAACTTCTGAGTGCTTAATTCTGCACATTTATAAAACAATATACAAACAGCCCATGTTTTAATGATTATTTGTACTAAACCCTTGGCCTTAAAACAACTCTGCTGTTTACCAAGTCAAGGATGTAGTAATCTCCTCCCCACAGCTGTAGGTTATGATAACTTGAACTATTCAGCTTTCAAGCGCAGGTCACAAGACATAAAATTTCCTCCTGTGGAGCAAGGGACTTAGCATAATGCCTCGGGCCCCTTTAGTTTTCCTCTCCCTGGGACTGGAAACCCAGACATCCATCACACCACATCTGATGGCTTCAGAGCATGCCTCGGCTTCTCCCAGCCTCAGGAATCAGGACTCAGAAATTCAAAGGGCAAGAGAGCTCCACCTCATGCAGTCGAGATGCAGAGTACAGTGCAACCTGTCCTCCTGCACCAGCATTAATTTTTCCATGTGCACAGTCCCATGTGCTCTTCTGACAGCACTGTAAGAGCTTGCTGTTCTGCAGAGCATCTACAATGACCTAGTTTACTCCATGTTGAAGTGAAAGAGGAGCACTGAACGCAGCCAGTGAACACACTGCTGTCAGAGAGGTAATCACTTCTTACAGTGCACAAACTCAACTGGAAAGTTTTAATACAGTACCTTTAGAGACTAAAATTTAAAAAGTTTATCTTCTTTTTGTATCATTGCAAATCATCAGAGCCAAACAGCACAGGTATCTATGAGAAAACTATTGATTACACACTATGATTTAAAAAATCCTGCAGGTCTTCAGTGTGTCAGAAAACGTCCCATCTAGTGGATCAACAACAACAAAAGGCTCATAGAGTCAAATATGCACAATAGGATGATGGAACTTTAGCTAAGAGGAGGGGACACCACAGGCCCAAGCTTTCTCTGTTTCAGGCATATGTGTGTTCCTGTTAAATGTTGCAGGACATCTGATGTACCTATTCTCCACTGTAATTAAGCAAAGTGAATGTGAAAATCAGGCAGTCCTCCAACCCTTAAAGGGTTCCTCCAACCCCTGCACCTTTTCAACAAAGCAGAACTGCAGAGGAAGACGCCAGACCAGGGAGCCCAGACTTTCAGGATTGCCTGGAGATGGCAAGAGCAAGACATGAAAGCATGACAAAGGGTGGTGCCTCAAAATGGAAAGCAATGGGGTTAGAGCACTGGGCAAGACTACAGTCAGAAATCTGGGCTATCATGAGAACAATGTGATGTGAGTGCCTGTGGTCTTAAGGGCAGTTTTTAGAGTAAGGATCAGGAAGGTGAAATTTCCATGTAATGCAAGGAGGATGCAGTAGAACTAGACATGCATGTCTTGAAGTGACACAGAGAAGGCAAGCAAGGCAGAAGATAAAGGACAACGTAGTACGTCAGTAGTGCTCTTTTACACAAAGATACTGGGGTTAGGCTGCTTAAATCAGCATCACAGGATCATGAAAAGGCTTTGCTTATACAAGAAAGCAGCCATTGTGTTCTTCCTTTGCTCTTGAAACAAGTTATAGAAATTCTACATCAAAAACAATAATTTCCATGATTAAGGTTCAGGAGTGGGTATGTTGCAGGGGTCAGAGTATGTATCTGGTTTTCTTTCACATGCCAGTTCTGGCATTGTTTGACCCCTCACAGAGGTGATTCAACACACAGTGACAGGAGAAAGTAAGCCTTTTTTTTTTTTTTTTTTTAGAATTGTTCTTTTAGCATTGTTTGGGGTTTTTTTGGTTACTCAGTTTTTGCTGGCTTGAGCTTGCTAAGCAAACAGATGAGCACAAGAACTAGCATGAGATAATCCGTGGCAGTGTGTGTCTGGGACCATTTCTTTTGGCAGAAGCAAGCTGTTAAATGAGCTGTTGCCTCATGACACCCCACTGAACACAAAACAGCAAGTGACAGGCTTTCCAAAAAGCTATTTGTTTCACCAGGAATTCAAAACCAAGCTTCTTCCAGCAGCTGTTGGGAAACACCAGATTTGCATAGCAACACGGGCACTGTTTGTACAGGGCTTTTATGTGAAGGATGAGATTAAACCCTCTGTTATACAGGAGAGATGAAAGCTTTCTCCTCCCTGAAGAATTGGAGAAAGGACTGTTTATTAATCTTTAGAAGCTATTTTCTTCCTAAGAACAGTCTTGGATTTATTTTCTCATGTAACAGGAATTATAGGGTATTTGGCTTTCATGTTTACTTAAGGAATCATTTTGTAGCATCCCCCACTATTTTCTCCAAGAAAGCACTTTTTAGGACTAAGTCGTGTTCCCAGAACTTTTTTTTCCTTCTTGGTATTTAAAAATATTAACTGCAAAGTCATAAAAATCAGGACTGTAGCATGCTCAAGCCTAAGATAAGTCTGCTCAATTGAGATCACTGTTTCCATGGCTGTTTCCAGAGCAGGGTATGTTTTCATATACAACAAGCGCCCTTTCTGTCAACAAGTCTGAGTAGACGTCTTGTTCAACCCAGCCAAATTCAGTTTCTAAAAAATGTTTTCTTTTGCTGGAAGGCAAAAGGCTGGGGTTTTGCCAAGGAAGGTGACCAGGCTGTGCAGGGACACATGACCATGCATGGTGCATCCTCTCCGCTCCCACAGTGGAAAGCAGCAGCCCCATGAGCAGGTCAGCAGGGAGATGTGTGATCCCGAGCCATACCACAATGTGATGAGGGTGCCAGGGGCTTGGACCTGCTTCTGCTCCAAGTAATGCATCCAGGGCAGGAGGATGGGCAACAGAGAGAAAGGCGAGGAGGCAACACAGAGTAAGTATGAGCACATGAGGGCATCAGCAATCACAAATATACCAGACAACACTAGACTGAGGACAGCAAAGGAGAGAAATTATAAGAAAACATTTTTCATGTGACAGCGTTATTAGCATTTGAATATTGTTGATGAAACACCTCTTCTAAAGGCATCTAACTTTTTATTTTTCCTTCTCTCATCTATGAAAAGGACCACAACCTGGAAGGTAAAAATCATCCCAGGAGCTTATTAACAAGTATGCCATCTAGACAAATAGAAGTATTCTTCCTTCTTTGTGAATTGCCTTGTCTGATGCAAGTGTTTTAGTACTCAATTAAAAAATTTATACCCTCAACAGCATCCAGCAGGGCTTCAGTAATATGGCTGTGGCTGAAAGGAAAAGGATAAACCAGAAGGCAGTAATAATTAAGCTGTTCAGCAGCTTACATGTTACATTCTGTTTCCGAAGCCAGACATGGCATGGGTGAACTGCTTTGGGTTAGATAAATTAAAGTTCAGCATGATTACCCACACGGACAAGTTGTTCTCTTGATCAAGTTTAAACACCAACACTTCTCCCGGCTCTGCCTCTGTCACTCATTTGCTTAAAATATTTCATATTTTGACCCCTAAAAAGTATGTTTCTTTGTTTTAAAGGCAACTTCAGAAAGTACCAGGTTTGTCTGGATTTTTGGTGGGTTTTTTCCCTATCTATCTAACACAGAGAAGAACAGAGAGACATCCAGGCATAACTGGTTCCTTCAGAAACATATGACATGTTTGACATAAATCAAAAAAGAAGTCAGCAATTGGTGCACAGAGCCCTGGGTTTGTACTACTGTGCCCTCAGTCACCCCCTCCTCATTCATCTCCAGCTAGTAAGCAGCCAAAACCTGCTTACTTGAAGAAAAAAGTAGAACGGGCAGTACCACTCTCATTTATCCATTGCGGTCAAGCATGTTGTAGGAGGAAGAGGAAGATGCATCTGTCTGTGACAGCATGAGGCCAGTCTGGGTAGGCACAATGTTGCTCAATTTTTGGGTACAAGTCAAAATTATTATATGTTAACCACTGTTAAATATTTGGAAACCCTCCCTTGAAGTCACTCCCATTTTGCTAATTGTTAGCCCCTAATAGTAGTTTCTCATTAACAAAGGAAGAGGAGGAGATCCAGAAATGCCAAGTTATCAGACTTACTATTTGCCACCCTTTATTTTAGGGCTTAGCTCAGAATACCCATCACATCTGATAATTGTTTTGGCTGGTGGTAACAATAGATTCACTTGGATTTATTAGACACAGAATACTTTATTTAATACCAATCTCTGGATATGTACCAATGCCTGCTGACAATGCTCTCACACTGTGTCTCTCCAAGCAAGAAACGAGGTCATCATGATTAATGTATTAATCCGATATACATTTTGTGGCAATTTGGAAAAGCTTTTAAAATTCCTGAATGAGGACCTTTTTTTTTCCTTTGGAATTTGTGTTGTTTTTTTTTTTTTCTCTTGGCAATTAGCATTTCCCCAGTGGAAGACCAAATTTTATAAAATCCAGGAAGAAACTGTTTGCTCACTTTCCAGACTTCAGTTCTACTTTTTTTCTTTTAATTATTTTTTCCCCTTCTCTTACTGAAGTGGAGGAGCCTACACGGTTTGTTTCTGCACAAAGTGCTGCTATTCTCTGGCAAGAATGGAGTCTTCTTTAATTAAAAGTGACATTCCAGAAAGTTTGCAATTAGAAAGGATCAAGGTACAAAGAAAACAGCCTGAGGAAATGCTTTTGCAAAGAGGGCAGAGATTGTTGATAATTATGATGAGGCAAGAGAAATAGTTGCAATAACTAAATTTATTCTCTTCTAAGCTTGGGCTCTGAAAAGACAGAAAGTGCTTTGCATTTACATGAAAAGCACAAGAACAAGACCAGTCCTTAGGCATAACTCTGCCTAGAGACTGCACCTGGATTTCTTGAATTATTAACTATAGAGGACAGAACAGTTCAGATACCACCTCAAGTATCTAAATTAAAATCGTACCTACCTAGCTGTAGGAGGAGCAGCATGCAGACCACGAAGGGCATTCCTGGAAGGACCTCCAGGCAGAGATGGCCATGTTTCAGCATGTGCAATTGTAGAACTCATGGCTGAAACAACTCGGATGCAGAGAAGTGCAGGGATTCCCTCCATCAGTGTGACTCCAGCACAAAAGTCCCTGCTGTCACTTCAAGATGGCCCAGGTGAGCCAAAGGGAAAGGTGGGGTATAAGACAGGAAACCACTGTCATTTTCTGAGACCAAACCAGCAGGATCCTATGGTCTGACACTCGCATTGTAGTCTGGTGAAGGGCAGCTTAGCACAGTGAGCGAGTTCTCATTGGGTCATTAAGGGAGAAGCTTCCACAAAACTCTCCTGAGTTGCTTAAGAGTTTTGGGGTTTTTTTTGCATACAGTAGTAATAAATAGCACTTACCCATTTCTGAAGGCTTCTCTTCTTCCAAGCCAAATAAAAATTCATATTTGGCCTTGGCAACATTCTGAGCGTGAGCTGATACATCATTATCCCACACAAGTGCTTCTGCCTGTAGAGTCAAAATAAACAAAGCTTATCTACCTTTTGGTGAAAAAAACAGCAGCAGGAACATGAAATCCCTTCAGGTGAGCTGTCAGGAAGGATTTTCAAAGTATTCATTTAACTCTATCACTGCCAAGATCATCCAGAGCAGACAAGTGCCAACTCAAGAGTTTTGAAGAACTCTCCTCTCTGTCTTTCAACTGAAGCATTTCAGTGTGAAGCAGTGATGTCAGAGCACCCAACCACTCACATCTTTAGCCATTTTACTCAATGCAAGGCCAGCAGCACTCACCAAATACCTCAGTAATACCAGTTAGGGTTAAAAATGTCAAGGGAATAGTATGAGAAATAGCAAATTAGAGTATGTCACAAAACTGGGACCCGTGGAAAAAAACATAAATGGGGCAGACTGTTTCTTTTAGAAGAGACTGGGGCAGAGAAAGAGAGCAAAAAGTGGTACAACAAGGATGATCAAAAATGGGAAAAAGGGTAAGTTATACAAACATGTAGCTAGTACTGTCTGAGGGTCCCTGTTGGGCAGCCCATGCCTGACCACTGCTATCTAGATCAGGACAATAGCCCAACCTGGTTTTATAACCATACCCCACAAGTCAAACCTGCTTATATCGCCAGGAGGCAGGGAGGAGGTGATGAAGCCAGCTAGCAGGGGAACACCAGCGTGGGGAGGGGGACAAATGGACAAATGGATTGAGAAACACATGCCACCCAGGGTGTAAGAATCAATTTGACAGAGTAAAGGTCCAGTTTCTCAGAGGAGATACAGGCTGCAAGACTAAGATCAAAATACTTTTAGTACAAATGGGGACAAATCAAATCCCCAAGATAAAACATGCACCAGCAATAACCTGTAGTGCAAAAACTATCTGCAGTTAGCATTGTGTCTTCCCAGACAGGCAAGACAGAGCCCATAATTCTTCACTTTGAAGTGATAGATGAAATAAATCATTAACTCCATAATTTCTTCAGTAAACTCTATATTCATGCTCTGTGTTTGAGGCAGTCAGTTGTTACAGCATAGTAAGTCACTGCATGGCTCATGTTGGTGAAGGCCTTAGCTTACAAAAATATTTTTAAAAAAAAGAGTTAAGTGGACCATTCTGCCCCCAGGACAATAGCTTTTATGCATTTCTATCAAATACCTTATGATAAGCATCAGCTACAAACAGAAATTCAAAATACAGAGGACACATAATACACAGGAACACATGGTCAAGGCTCTTTAATCAGAGATGCATGGAATCCATACATTCCTTCAAGGCCAGTTCCCCAACAATTACATTTCCTTCCAGAAGTATATTGATAAAATAGCTATCTTGCCCATGCCCTAGAATGGTTTTGCTCCAGGTTTTTCTAAACTTTTACCCCATTTCTTCTTCTACCTTTCTGCACTGCACCAGTTCTGCATGATTTAGTCCAGCACCCTTCTGTCCTAAGTAGGCAACAGACCTTACACAGGGGTCTTGGACAGATTTATTTACCATTCACTGGTCCAACTACTCATCACTAGATGTCCAAGTACTTGATGGACATGCTAGCACTAGGCTGCCAAATCCTTTGGAAAAAATATGAGGAAACAGATGAAGGACTTTCTAGCACAAAGACAACTACCACAAGCATGATAAAACAAGCTTGGAAGAAGCCTCCATATCTCTCCTGCTTTTACAGGACGTCACTCGAAGGGAGGCAGGAAGGGCTAGAAAAGGAATAGCTCGACCCAGAGCTCACACATGAGAAGGCTGTTGTCTGCAATAGCTTGGACAGGAGTAGCTGATGGAGCCAGACAAAAACTCAGCCTACCCAGATGGATGTGAAGGAATGAGATGGCTAACAACTAGCTGGTGCCAAATCCCAGTCATGGATGAATGAAATGGAAAATAAAATGAACAGAATAATCCAGTTCCTGAGCAGTCAGGAATTTATGATCTATACACCTCTGGGACACAGCATTTCCATCCCTCAGCCTTGCTCTTTGAGACTTCACAGACATCTGCTGCACTGAGAGTCCTTGCCAGCAAACACGTGTTCCAAGGGTCTATATTTGCCTGTACCTCATCGTAAAGCAATGGAGAAGAGTCTGGTTCACAGCACCTTCTGCATCACCAAATAACAGGCAAAAATAAATTGTTAAATTAATGGGGTATCAGTGTATGGAGCAGCATTTATCAGAGTTAGATGCCTAAACAGAGACTGCAAGGCCTTTGTCTTGGCATCTGAAAGGGATAACTTGATTTTCAGAAGTGCTCAGCACACACTGATGAGAATTACAGATACTGGCTTGTGCATAGGAACAGCTGAACTTATCATTTATTTAGGCTGTCAGAGCACTAAAAGGATGTGTAAAGAAACTCCAGATCTAGGCTTAAGGATAAGTTTATCATATTTCATCCAAACAAGCAATATTAAAAAAAGAATGGAAGAGAGGGAGAGAATGAAGATGCTGTAAGTTCAGAGCTGGGTTTTAGGACCACTGCTTTACTAATGTCCAAATCAAAAGAGAACATGTGCTCTCCTTTTCTTCTTTCAGTCTACCACTCACCCAAGCCCTGCACAGGTCAACATGTCCTGAAACAGGGATCCCAGAAAATGCCTGGACAAACATTCATGCTGCTTTCCAAGCTGCATTAGCAAAGATTAAATACAAGGAAGATTGAAAGGGATATAAAACTCCTGCTTAAGCCTTCTCTCTCAGCTCAAGGGCAAAGAAATCTGCATCCAGGTCAGCTCATTTCATAATTGCTTCCCTCAGAGGGCTTTAACCACCACCTTTGATGCATCTGGTCTTTGTCACTGCTGAAGAGGGTGACGCTGAGAGCACCAATCCCCTTAAATCAGCCCAGCTGTACATATATTTCTCACAAGCCACATACCCACTATTTTTCAGTCTGATTATACTCTGGACAGAGAGGCAAGCTCCTGCCCATTTGTGCACCACTCCTGCAGTGCGTTCTACCTGTTTGAACATGTTTGATCAAGCCCACTTCTCTCAGTCACAGTTCTTGGTCAGGAGTTGGTGCAGCTGCTTTTGCATCTCTCAGTGAATTTTAGATAACATTTATGAGGCTGCATTAATTTGGACTTGGCAGCCCACAGCTCTCAGCCAGCGCACCGGACCAGTTTCTGTTGACCTTGCACAAGGCACTGGAATGGCTCATTACAAGTGTCCCACTTTCCTGGCTTTTTGTTCCTTTTTTAGGGAGCAAAGATTGTTTAGGATATGGTGCTCATGGTGGTTTCAGGATAGCACAAGAAGTGAAGTTGCTGAATCCATGTCTCAGCACTGAACTGAACAGCAGCAGGATGCTAAGACCCCAGGTTCCTACTCCCACTGGAGTGGGAACTGCCAAGGACAGATACATCAGCCCAGCATGAAGCACACATTCTGCCTCTCCTCCGCTCTCCTGTCTGGATGTGCAAACTGGAGCAGCAGGGCAATATCTGCAAGGAGAAAGTGTTTCCACAATTCACCCTGAGAGGTGTCTTTAGGCAGGCCCCTGATGAGAGCTGGATGCTGCCTTTCCTGAAACACAGTTTCTCTCTCTAGACAAATTTGATTTCAGCTCCAGCCTTGAGCTTCTCTTAAACTGCCCTCCAAAAATCCCAGTGGTTTTTAGATAGGCATGGTGAGTCGTAACAGCCTGAAGAAAATGCTTCTTCTTTCTCCAAGGAAGAAAAACACCAAAGCATCCTCTTTTGAATTTCACTGAGGTTCTGGTTGGGGCCTTTTTTGGGACAGACTGTTTTCTTCTTTGGGCCTTTTTTTTTTTTTTAAACTGACATGTCAGAGAGCATTAATCAAAGAGTATCAAAGTCTTTACTCTCACCACCATTTGCAGCTGAGCTTGACAGGAGAGCTAGGCTCCATCTCAGTGGAAGGGTATGAGATGACACTGTCCATGGCTGCTGTGACAAGGAATGGGTCAGTCTGAGCACAAACAGCCAGTGTTAACCCATGCCTCCCAAAGCATTCACACTTAAGGTCATATGTTTTCTTTGAAAAAGTCTAATAAGGAGGAATGTTCAAAGGAGCAGATAATTAAATGGCAAATGTCAGTTTGGAGTTTCTCAGACTCCCTTGGATGACAGATGCTGTTAAGACAGACTGACTCCTTGCAGGACACCTGGGAAAATAGTGCTTGAGAAAAAGCAGAATGGGATGGGTGCTTAAGCACGAGTTTTCAGGGAGCAAGAGTCAGCCGAAATTCTGGACAGCAGGAGACCACTTATGCTGAAGGAAAACATCAGCAGAAAGGGGTCTAACAACCTTTCACAAAGGGCTATTAGCTGGAACGGAGAGGTCAAAGCATCCTCAGCAGGATCCCTGCAACCTTGCTTAGTAACACCTAGCCACTCTGTCCCCAGAAAGAAATGTCACTCTAATTCTTCTAGGCTTAGTGGAAAACCTGGAGGGACTGGCCACTTGGGGTGCAGGTGTCCACAGCTAAGCCATACCATGAGGAAGCCTCAGGGTAGCCCCAGTCTTACATGCTCTTGCAGCTTCATTTTCCAGAGGTATCTGCCCCTCCCCCTTGGCCATACCACTGCAGGATGTCAGCTCCCTGCCAGCAGACGACAGCACCCACACTGGAAGCACAGTGCTTTCTGGGGGTTTCACTGAGGTTAGAGCAGAGATGCTGCAGTGGCAGCTGTCTGCACTACTCAAAGAAGCAGAAAAAAGCCTTGAAGGATGCCTGTAAAGCACAGTCTGCTATGGAGAACTTCACAGCCACACCTGGATCATTTCTAATCCCAGGCTGTGCTTGTTCCATTCGTATTGCTTCACCAACAAGTCTAGCACCAAAAAAACCAAATGCCTCTCAGCAGCCTATCATATACCTTGACACAGTGAGTTTACACTCTCAAAATGAGTGTAAACATGTACCTTCATCTTGTCTTCTGCTCCCTGAAGTTTCCCCAGAGACTGACAGACATACAGAAACTGGCAATAGAGCTAGCTAAAGAAAAAAGAAAGAAAACAAAAAAGGCAGGAACAGTGGATTAGAAGGATGATGGATAGAATGTTTTCACAGATTTAAAACCACCTCTAGCAAGTTCCCAGCAGAGAAAAAAGCTGCAGTGCCATGGTCAAGTCTTTATGGACTTATGTATTAAGAGCTCTGTCTCTGCTGTCACAGATGAATAACCCCCCATCAGTGGCCAGCTCTTTTTTAAGCACCATTATCATTCCTGTGTATCATTCCTTAGCAAGCCTTACTGCTTTTGACAGGTCATAGTAATTGTTCTGAAAAAACTATTTCTGTTGAGCTTGTCTTATATTACTTTCCTAAGTAACAGGATGAAATGCAGAAAGCTGGTGTTAAAATAAACTTGCTGGCTGGTGAAACCTAGTGCACCAACAGCACAGAGAAAATGCGGATGCTCACAAAAAGATCACTAGCTAAGGTTTATAGTTTTTATTTCCATGTGACCTCATAGACCACATTTGTGTTTTCCTCACACCTTCCCACACTACTGTACTTGCTTGCAATTCTTGAACTGAAGCATTAGTAAAATAGATTAAGACTCAAAAGAACAGGATTCTTGCATGGCTAAATCTCAGCTGGTGCTGCCAAAACTTAACACTGGCCAAAGTTTTGGAACAGCAGAAATCTCAGCCTGAGTTTTAAGCTAATACCTAACTATCAGGAGTTGCAGGGAGATGTGTAGAGAGCAGAATGTGGGGGAGGAAAGAAAGGGCTTGTGTGAGAGCACTGCCTATAGCCATTGTGCAGCAGTCAAGTTTGGATTCTAGAGAGGAATAACAAAGTAATTTAAGACTTTTCAGCTACAGGAAGGAGACAACTGAGAGACACTTGGCAGAGGTGCTTGCAGTCATCAGGGGTCTGAAAAAGGCAAAGAGCAATCAGTGATTCACCACCTTTTTTAATACAACAGCCAGAATACAACAAAAGAAGGTTTTAGGAGTCAGCACGACACCCAACAGGAGATGGTTCCTCATACAGTTTGTAGTCAAAACCACTGACCTCCCTGCAAAGCAATGCCACAGAAACTAAAATACTAAGGGACCTGACAAGGAGGGTGAAGAAGCTCAAGTGATACAAATTTACAACAATATGTAGAAATCACATCATCCTCATTAATCTCTAGGCTGAACTCTTCTTAGGCATGCACAACCACATACACTCTCTTGGGCTAAAGTGACCTTGGGTCCAAACCAGTGCAGTGAGCCATTCTTACCAGCTCACCAGGCTTTGGTATGGCCCTGGACTGGGCAGTCCCCTGGCTCAGTACAATCCAGCCGACTCCACTTGTGAGTCCTCGCTGCAACTCAACTCACAGCTCACCCCAGGAATTCACCAAAAGGCACCAGGGCACCACAGGCTTCCTACACCACTCTCAGCACCATGAGATGTGTTTACCAGGAGCAGCCTCGCAGTGAGTGGTCAGGCTGGAGAGAGCAAAACTGAAAGGGTGCAGATACCATCACAGCTGCTCTCCCTGCTCAAAGACAGACTTCACAAGAGTTCAGTGTCTAAAGAGAGGCTCAATTCAAGAATAAAGCAAAAGAGTTGCTGCTTAGAAAAAAGCATGGCAACAGTGACAAAAAAAAAAAAAAAAAAAGAAGTCCAGATGCCTTAGAAGCAGTATCAAGCAGTTGCAGGTAAAATTTGTTTCCAGTCTGGTTGCCTTTTTGTACACCTGCACTTGAGTTTTTCATCCCATAAAGAAATGTTTGCTTTGTTGCTTGGCTGAAGTTGTTAGGAAGCAGCCCACTGTTATACCGAATTAAATGCTTTTTAATATGCAAAGGCTGATGCTGTCTGTGCTGTAACTGCATGAATGTGAACAGCATATTAATTCAAAGTCTGTATGATTACACTTTAATAGTAAAGGTCACTCAGCATTTTGTATTTGCCAAGTCAGTCATTTTTGATGCATGCTGCATGGACCTCTGGATGTGTATGTATTATTTCTAAGGTATGTGCAAGAATCAAAACAAGCCCATTGAGAGGTAGGCTTCAGCTTGCTGGCATGAACCACCACGTGCTTAAATATAAAATATAAAAATAAAAAACACCTCGAACTTTTAATACAGCCACACTGCAAGTATTTTTCCTGAGTTATGCCAAGGAGCATTGAGGCAGGGACGTGATGTAACAAAAACTGTGTAAAGACAGCATCTTTTATTCAGAGAATTAAGTGATGTATGTAGTAGACATCTTGCATTTACTGTTTTTGTTCCATCTGTTCCAAGTATATTTAGCAAACTGACAGACTGCTTCTCTTCAGCAGGTAGTGTGATTCCATCATCTTTAGGCATCTCAGATGGCAGAACAATGTTTAGACAGGCTACAGGTCT